>OX439361.1:2405000-3005000 GCA_949319445.1 Mythimna lalbum
CATCATTTTCATCAATTCAGCCGAAAGACGTCCACTGTTGGATAGGCCCAAGTGTCGCTATAACGACCGGCCCTGTGCGTCTCACATCCATTGTATTCCTGCATCCCTTACCAGGTCATCGGTCTACCTTGTAGGAGGCCTTCCAACGCTGCGTCTTTCGGTACGCTTCGCCACTCTAGAACCTTTCGTTCCCATCAACCATCTGTTCTGCGTGCAATGTGCCCGGCCCATTGCCACTTAAGTTTGGCGAATCTTGGAGCTATATCGGTTTGGAGGTATGCGGAACAGAGAGTAAAGTCCCGCAAACCTCCATTGAAAAGGAAGGATCCTCCGACCAGACAGGTGTTATAATAGCCTGGTGGGCTACTGTCCGATAGTTGATTTCAGGCTGTTCTATATGTTCTAATCGCGCGGAAAACTTTGATTGCACGATGCAGGATTTCGTATTTTCTTCGTAGTTCTTACGTGGCGTCATAGATGTCGCTACATCCGTAACCTTGGTTCTCTTACGTTTATCTTCATTTCTGATGTAATCACGCAAGGAAACTCTGAGCATAGTATTTAACCAGGATCTGGTGTAATTTACATTAAATATCTATAACTCCCACAACTACCCATTCGCAAACATTTTGTTAATCAAAATGTCAGTAATGTCTGGCGTAGCTGTAATCTAGTTCCATAAGGTCAAGCGTGTATTTTTTGCTCCTTTCAACCCTTAACCCTTCAGATACCGTCAATTAGAGACACAATAGTAAGACAATAGATGCGCGGCCACCGGGTGTCGCTTGGGGATTCATGAATTAAAAAGGCAGTGACGTAGGGTACCTAATGTTGTCATGTCCGAGTAAAGTTGTCAGAGTTTTTATTGCCGACCCTACCCTCCTCGAGACAGTTTGAACTTTACTAATAATGAGGGTAGAGTTATTCGTGGGTCGTGCTGATTTACCCATTGTGTCATCCTTGGTCCGCTGATCAGTGGCCTTTTTATGCAAATAATTTGCCGTTTCAAAACTTTACTGCTCAAAATGATACGTTGCTTGCAAAAAGTCAGTTTACATTCAGAAGGTTTCGATTATAGCTGAAAATTATCCAAATGAGAAAATAAAGTCATAATTTCTAAATGAAGAACTTAGATGTTTTTAGGGTTCTGTACCCGAAGAATGTTTACGAGCCTCTATTATTAAGCTTCCGCTGTCTGTTCATCCGTCCATCATCTGCCAGTGAGCTGTATCTCATGAACCGTAAAAGGTGGAGTCATTGAATTATTATATCAATGGGTGGAGTTGAAATTTTCGCAGAATGTACATTAGGTACTACTACTACTATATACTACAATGTGCTTAGATACTATTGCCGCTAAAATAACAAAGTTATAAATTAAAGGGAGTTCCCATACAATAAATTTTATTTTATTGGCGTTTTATTTGCTCGATTAAATATTGCAGTATGAATTCCTTCATTAGCGAGTTTGACTCGCACATAACAAGTTTTTTAAAATCATAATTTAGCCTAAAAACGTCCGCCCAAAAGTTGGTTTTAATACGATCGTAACCCAAATGCCTGTCCAACTTTTTGTAAAAGTCAACGACAAATTAAAGATAAAACATAGATTTGAATCGCATATAGATTGTAGATTGGATGTATATCTATACCACATAAGTATGCTTATGTAAGTATGTCTTTTGTACCAATTCTTGTGAAGTGACACTTCAAATAAAATCTGAGCCGCTGTGTAGATTTGACCAAATATTTGCGGAAACTCTTATAAAGATATTTGCCATGTGGAAATCAATTGTGTCTAAGTGTACAACCCTTTTCTATCAAACTGTCAAACCACGCAGTTGACCGATGTTTGACTTGAATTTAATCGATTGATCCCTTTGCATCGAACTTTTATAGAATCAAAAATCTTTTTATAGAATCAAAGTTGCTAACAAAGTTGAAACTTTGCCAGTGTCTTGGTTTTTTTTTTTTTTTTTTTTTCTGTCGACGGGGAAAATCATCATTGACGAAACCCGCTCTTATTGACGAAACCCGCTCTTCGCGAGAAAATTTTCATAAAAATTTTAACGGCCCTTTTTTAGGTGGGAAAATCATTCGATGACATCTCTCGCTCTTGGGTGGACCGGGCCAATGTGGCAGACTTTTATTGACTAAAATCCCATTCCTGTTCCTTTATTGCCTTTCATACCAAAGCCGAGTTTTTCTCTCAGAAGCAAACCCATGGCCCCAGTAGGCTTCGACCCTGCTAGGCCCATACGGTTTACGGAATAGTACGGTTACCGGACGGTCGGGTGGCGAGCTATTAACGCCCCTTAAGCCTTATGTGAGAGTAGTTTTGGAAAACTTAAAATTTCAGTTACTTATTGATTTTAATTTAAATCTTTGCTTAGTTTCAAGTTTATTATCCCAAAAAAAATAATTTTAAATTCCCCTAAATTGTTCTCTATTAGGAGTAGTTCTGAAAAAGAATAATGACAATTTATTTTACTTAAGTTACTAATGTGCTAATTTTCCAGTATATCGGTACATGGAAAGTGATTTCAGGGTAGTCAGTCAGGCAGGGTAGGCAGCTAGGAAACACCGGCCTCATCTAGCTTAAACTGAAGAAAAAAAAATTTTACGTGTAAAAGTGTTTTTTAAACCTATTTGCAAAATAAATATCATTTATCATTTAGCAAACAAACAAAATTCTGCCCTTTTATCCCTTTAAGAGGGTCCTTCTCCACTCGCTTATCGTAAACATCGAAAATGGTTTAAAAGCGTGTTACTTCATTTAATGCAATCCAACGCAATGTTTGACAAAAAGGCAACGCAAAAAAGAGAGATAACGCCTGGAAACTCTGTTAGTATTCGGTAATTGCGAGATTTACTCGAAAATTTCACAAAACTTGCTCCAGGAAATAGCTGTTTTTTTTAAACCCTTAAAAGTTTTTGGAAAACGTTGTCATCATTTAGAATCTTAATAAAATTTACAAGGTCTCTAGAGGATTACTTTTTTGACTTTTTTATTTTTTAGGCAAATTATGAAGTGTCAAAGTTCATACAAAATAGGACATTTTCAGAGGTTTTTACTGGATTCGTTTTACATAAATTTAGATAATGTCCAAAAGATACTGTGTTTCCAAAATATCTAATAAAAAGTGTGTAATGACGTCATAATCAGTTATGAGCGATTGTATGAAAAACAGTGAAAATGTGAGTCGTGATGATCGACCTTAAAGGTTGAAGTTGAAGTTGGGAGAAATATTTGATGTTTTCCCACCTCAAAAAAGGCTACATGTGTAAAGTGGTTAAAAAATGAGAGGCCGGTTTTGGTATTTTGACTACATAGCGGCTTGTCCGTTGTAGTGTAGAGCTAATATAGCTACTACTACACTGGATCTCTCATTATTATTTAATTGTTTCTTTCAGTTTCGTTCCAAGTTACATTCCAGGGATTTTCTCAAATGTTAAAACGGGCCTTTTATTTTTTAAAGAGTCTAAAATAATTAAATACTTGTCAGTACGCTTTGACAACAGTTATTTCACCTACCGTTTTACTGAACCCGTACAGCGTTGAACCTTCGACATATTACATCTCACTGCCAACGTGCCAACGCTCTCCACTCCCGTTACACATAGGGGACAGTATTATGGCTGCCCTAGGGATAACTCTCGACTTTTACGCAGACGAAGACGCTTTGATTCTAAAACATACTAGCATTTGCTAGTATGTTTTAGAATCAAAGCGATCAAATTACTTCGTACTAGATACATATACTCAGTATCTATGCTACTTTCATATTATTGTAAGAAATATACACCTACGAAATTGAATTTCGGACAAGATACACACAAGCCGGAAGGGATAAGATGCTCAATTAAGAGATCCTGCCCTATGTTGTTTTAGGGTTATCCTTATTCGACGTAGGTATCTCGACCGCAAGAAATGTTATTGTTCTATTTTGGTGTAATATTGCTATTAGGATCGACTAGCATCTGACAGCGGCTTCGATTGTGTGAAAGTAGAAAATTATCGCAAGGGAAAATCCTCCGAAACCAAAAAATTTACTTATGTCTTATTCCAGTAATTATATCAGTCTTATTCCAGTAATTGTCAGTCTTATTTCTTAAGTTTCAGTAAGTATCAGTCGTATTCCTTAGCCAAATTGATAATCTGCATTCTAAAGCTAATAGAAAACTTCAAATGTATGGGAATAAGGTCATCTCAACGCTCAGTCACGTGGTCAGAACCAAAGAATAGGGGCGTGGCCAACTCGAGGCGTTCGACGCAAGAGAAACGGTTGTAGCTTGACTAGGGGGGCAGGACACGTTCTATCCAAATATCAAAATGAGTTCGGTTGTTTGGATGTGGAGTAGTAACAATCATACACACATACATAAATTGTAAAATTTCAATTAATACAAATAACCCTTACTATACATATTATAAAAATGACCCCCGTTTTCCGTTGTCACGACTTGGCATGAAAACGGCTTGACCGATTTGGCTGATTTTTTTTTTGTTGTGATTGTTATTGTGAGGAGAAGGTTCTTATGGAAAAAAAATTAGGGTAGTGTAGGGTAGAGTAGGGTAGAGTTGGGTATAGTAGGGTGGAGTAGGGAAGAGCGGGAGCGAAGCCGCGCGGGCAAAGCTAGTTCGTAAATAAAATTAAAAACAAGTGGTTTTTGCAAACTATATAATTCACAAATACATAAAGTAATGTACAAAACTTCTTCTTCTTTCAAATCTTACATATTAAATTTGTTCCACTTCCTGGTTACTGATTAATCTGAAATTTTGCTTGCATGTGATGGAAAGCAAAATTATTAGGACATGAAGCTGATCTGATGATGGAATCAGAAGGTGGTCATATGAACTCGAATAACCCTATCACGTGTGAGCTTTTTGGAACAATCTTGATGAGTATTAGTTATCTATTAATATCTAATAATAGTAGTAGATTAGTAAAAAAAAATGATTTTCATTGAAAACTTCTTCTATTTAGTGCTGTCGATGTGCTGAAAAAATAGTATTCTACCTAGAAAACCCATCATGATTCTGAGAAAATCTGCAAATATAGATAATCGAGCTTGTGTTAAAGATAAACAAACACAAATTGTCTCAAATTGACCGCTAAGTCAATATTGAGTTAGTTCACCAATTGACCTCTTTTAAAAGGTCCCCGAGTGAACGAGGACAGAAGTCTGCGCTTCTCGTGTTATAAGCATTGTTTTGTGTTAATACGAACTTTATATATATCTGACACCACAAAGGGGTGACCAGATAGTTGCAAACCAACGTCCCAACCAAGGTGACTTTGCTAGTTTCAATCCGTGTAGACAGCAGTTGTAAACCATGACCTTCAACGGCCTTGGTTCGGAGGTGCGTTTTCCTAACCACCGAACGTGTTGGCGCGTGATTTACAGCCATTCAAATTCAAATTCAAAATCATTTATTTCAAATAGACCAAATGTAGGCACTTTTGAATAGTCAAATGTCGGTCAGTCCAAGAAAAGTGAAGCTAAATTGCACGTTCCAAAGCGTAGATCTCTATGGAGAAGAACGTGCAAGAAACTCCATGGACACTCTTTTAAATCATATTATGTGTTACATATAATGTTTGGTTACATATTTCTTGTTGCTTCTATTATGTGAGCACAATGTAGATAATAAAATAAAATATATATTAAAAGATAAAAACTGAATTAAGCCACTGGCAGCTAAGAGATGACCAGTCTCAACTGACGGCACCCGTTCACGAGCATGTAGCAGCAACATAAACTAAGGTTACCTTGGTTGGAACGCTAGATTGCAACCGTCTGGTCACCCTTTTACTTGTGAGGAGGGGCCCATCTGGATCGAAGCCTACCGGGGTCGGGGTTATCCGAAAAGAAACTAGAGCCCCGGTATGAAGACTAGAAGGAACGGCGCGGGGTTTTTAGTCAGTAAGAGTCTGACACTATCTCCCGCTCCACCCAAGGGCGGGGGTTGTCATAAGATGATTTTTGCCCAACATAAAAAAAAAAATTAAAAAAATAGGTAAAACGTCTGCACAATGAAAGTTATGCTATTAACGCATTTTGCGTTTTAGTAATTTTATATTATCTCCGAAACTGTATGACCAATTGATATGCTATAAATGGCAAATCTTATCTGTATAATGTTCTCCACCCACGAGCGGGTTTTGTCAATGATGATTTTTCCCGTCGACAGAAAAAAAAACCCTTTACTCGTAAGGCAGGGTAGCAACCAAAGTACGACGGTCGGTCGGACGGTCGTACTTTGGTTATAGTTAAAAAATTTCCTCTGTTTTTGCACCTTCGATATTATTTTAAAGTTTACATTTTTTACTTCTTAACAACAATCAATAACGGTTCCGTTTTTTCCTTTTGAGGTATGGAACCCTACAAAAACTTTTAACTATGCATAAATAACACTAAATAAACATAAAGATCCTGAAGTAATCTTAGGTAGGTATCACGTCAAAAAACTCCTCCGCATCGCTGTCGACTGGCAATGTAACCAAAAGGCAAGCGGCATTGCAACGCTCTATAGTAGTGATATTGCCTGTATTCTCTGCCCAAGGTAAAAACTAGCCCTGGAGTCACGTGAAGCACCAACGAGGAAATTGGAAAGGCCTTTAAACAATTTTAATATCCTACTAATATTATAAATGCGAAAGTTTGTATGTATGGATGGATGTATGGATGGATGTAAGGATGGATGTATGGATGGATGTATGGATGGATGTATGGATGGATGTATGGATGGATGTATGGATGGATGTATGGATGGATGTATGGATGGATGTATGGATGGATGTATGGATGGATGTATGGATGTTTGTAACTCTTTCACGCAAAAACTACTGAACGGATCTCGATGAAACTTGGTACACGGGTAGACCATATCCCAGAATAACACATAGAATACTTTTTATCCTGGGATTGTATGCGGATTTAAGCGGGTGAAGCCGCGGGCAAAAGCTAGTATTAGATAATTTCATGACCTTCCTCAGTACAGTTTAAACGAAAAACAGTTATCGCAACACAAAAAATCACGAGAGCATGCAACTCTTATCAGTCAATCGGTGACCGTAACAACTGTGACAACCGCTTAGTAGATACCGTACAAATTGCTTCATATGATGCTCCTGCGATACCGATTGCGGTGCGATTTAGTTCCAGCAAGTACGGGCAAAGACTATGACAATTTAGAAGCGAATCTAAAAATATATTTACGTTAGGTTGGTCCGTAAATATTGATTTAGAATTGATTGTCTAATAAATAAAATAAATAAAAAACAAAAAACTATTCTGAGGGTTCAAGACCTGTGTGAGAGAACTCCAGGCTCCGACTTTAAAATTACAAATACGATTGCACTTACATACTTAGTAGGTACTTAAACAGATTCGTGAGGTATGAATATAAATAAAATAATTTTAATTTTATATTGCTTCTTATTTTTGTCTGGGTTTGTATCGATTTACTTTACTGAACTTAGTCAAACAAAAATCATCCAATAACAACCTCCGCTCTTGGGCGGAGCGAGAGATAGTGTCAGACCGTTAATGACTAAAAACCCACCCCGTTCCTTCTAGCCTTCATACCGGGGCTTGAGCTCCCTTTCGGATAACCCTGGCCTCAGAATACTTCGACCCAGCCGGGCTCCTGTTGCTGATAACTCCCGACGGCGGCGAAGTCAAACTATTGCCTGAAAACCCACCTAATTCCGCCAAAAATTCATGCTTTAATTCATTAATTCATGAATCCCCAAGCGACACCCGGTGGCCGCGCATCTATTGTCTTACTATTGTGTCTCTAATTGACGGTATCTGAAGGGTTAAACTCCAAGCGAACGCCGGCGTTTGCTTACCCATTGTCTTTCTATTCTGTCTCTAATTACGGTATTTGAAAAGTTAAACTTACATCCCACTATAGGTTCTCAAGCACTATAATTACAGTTGTATGTTAATTAATCATACATGAGATGTAGATTGGATTAACAAGCACTAGCGAACACGAAATCAATCTCATATATATTATTGAAGCAAACAGGGCGGAAAGTTGAAGAGGGTTCTGAAGGAAGGTTATTACATTAAATAGATCTTAAAATTAATTATAGATATTGTATTATATATTAAAGAAATTATAAGCTTTCCATTAGATGCGATAGCGGTCAAGTGCGAACCTAACAACAATAAAAAAAAATTTTTTTCATTACTCATACTCTGAAAGTAGGTCTGAACTTGTCTGAGGAGCGGGCTGAAAAGTAGTACACTTTTCATCCCTAGGGAGTTTTACTTTCAACTAACGGTAACAAATTATTAAAAAAAAAACTAGGTCTATCTTCTTGCATTCGTAATGAAAAGCACAATGCTTACCTCGGGGTTAAAGTTACTTATTTAGTCCCTCGAATTAGCGACCTCGCTACGCTCGGCCGCCAACTCCTCGGGACGAAATAAGTAACTTTCACCCCTAGTGTAACATTGTACTATTATGTATATATGTTTTTATATAAAGGCAGTCATGAATCACTCACTGACTTTCAATATCAAACCCTTGGACCTAGAACTGTGAAATTTTGCACAGTGCTTATGATACACGCAAAGAAAAGATTTTTCTAAGTGGCGGGTTCTAACCAAGCCAAGCGCATTACTTTGTGTGATTTATTTCATCACCACTGCTCTAAAAACGGTGAAAGAAAACATGGTGAGGAAGTAGGCATGTCCTAAAACCAAAAATTCGAAGACATAATGTGACAACCACTTATCCGCACTGGGCCTGCGTGGTGGATTACGGCCCATTCCCTCTCCAAAAAGGAAACTTGAGTCCCAACAGCAGGAACATTATAAGGGTGATTATACAATGCGCTTTTTTGGTCACGTGTGCCGCGGAGGGAAGGTGGCTATTGAGCCACCAAAGAAAGGTTGAGGTTACCAGGCCACAGATCGCCTATAAGTGGACTGACCAGATAAAAGATGCAGTAAATGGGTCAGCATCATTACACGAATGCACGAAGAAGGCGGCCATCAGAGAGGAATGGCAGCAGAGAAAAAAAGAGATTACATGCACTTCTAATCCTGTAAATATTGCATTCATAGAAGCATACCATCAACACATACCTATTCTATGCTACAATCCACGGATCGTTATGTTCTAATACTTTTGAACAGAAAAAGAATTCTAGAGCAAGCTTGCACTTGGACCAATGAGGTGGTTTCTATGCGTTGAACTGGGCCATTGTTCTGTGCTATCTATTGGACGTTAAGTAGATTGTGGTTAAAGTACTACGGTGCACTAGGCGAGACAATGGCATGCGTCTTTGATATTCAAGATTAGAAATGTTTATGTGCTAAAGAGTGTTAATTCAAAATAGTGGGTTTCGAGAAAAAAAAGGATTTTGTAACGGCCTGTTAACGAGTTCGGTCGTGACGAGTGGCGAGCGGTGCGGCGAGCGAGGCGGCTCCCATTTAAAATATGTGGAGACCAACGTGCCCAGATCAACGCACGTGACCCACGTGTGCGCAATGTAGTTCTACTACCTTAACTCTTGCAATCTTGCATTCATAATTATGTACGGATTAGTTTTGAACAAAGCCAATGTTACTGAAGTTGAAGGTCTGCATCATAATTCGGTTGAGACCCTATGAAAGAAAGCTTGGTAACGAAACCGTAGCGAGATGTTGAAAAGTGAGCTCATCTTACAACGCCATCTAGTGACGAAAATAAACACCAATTTTATATGGTTTCATGAATAAATACCTATATAAAAGTATACAGTTTTATTTCAATATTCCTTTAGAATCGGATTTTTCGAGTAATCCCTGTGATGCAGTTTTTTAAAGAATGAATAATTTTTTCTAAAAAAAAATAAGATTCAGCTTTATGGTTTAGTAGAGCCACGTAGTAGATACCTGCAGATAATTTCACGGAAGAGGGTAGATTTATGTGTGTGTATAGTGGTAGTAAATTTATCAAGATGCGAAATCATGCAATGAAAATCATATCAACCTTAAGAGGGTCCTTTTCCACTTGTCTATCGTCAACATCGAGCATGGTTTATTACTCTAGTAGGATATATAAAATCTTTGGTTTAAAAGCTTGTTGCTTCATCTAACGCCATCCAACGTGATATTTGATGAAGAGGCATGGAAAAAGAGAGAGATAAAGCCTGAAAACTCGGTTGGCATTCGGTAATTCCGTGATTTACTCGAATATTTCATAAAACTTGTTCCATAAAATACGTTTTTCAGAAAAATTTCGTACTTTTTTACATTTTTAATATATATTGCACTCTCGTCCTCCATAATGCACTCAGCAGTGAGGGCCAAAGTTCACGTAAAAGAGTCGATTTTCAGAGGTCTTTACTAGACAAGTTTTAAACAAATGTATGTTTTGATTTTTATAGAAGCCCAGATAATATCCACAAGATAGCTGTGTATCTAAAATATCTAGAGAAAGATGTGTAGTATCAAAGTAATCACGTGAGAGCGGTTGTAAAAAAATGCACCTGTAAAGGACGCTTTTAAGGGGATGCAAATCGACACACATTTTCACTGCTTTTCATAAAAAGAAAGAAAAGAAAGAAAGAAAGAAAAATAATTTATTTGGCACAGCACAAGACCCAAACACAAATACAAAAACAAATACCAAAAAAAAAAAAAAAAGAAAAAATAAAGTTGTTGTGTGTCTCATGGCTGCACCAACCGCTCTTACCCGATTATGACTTTATTACACATTTTCCATTAGATATTTTGGATACAGTATCTTGTGGATATTATCTAGGCTTCTATTGAAATCAATTTCTAATTTTGTGTAACACTAATCCAGTAAAAACCTCTGAAAATCAGCTGTTTTACTGGAACATTGACACTTACTTCATAATTTACTCCAAAATTTAAAAAACTAATCTATAGAATAATCTAAATGGTAATCTATAGAAGCCTTGCAAACTTTATTAAAATTCTAAATGACGACAATTTTTTTCAAAATCTTTTGAGGGTTTAAATAAAACAGCTATTTCCTGGAACAAGTTTTGTAAAATATTCGAGTAAATAGATAACAGAGTTTTCAGGCGTTATCTCTCTTTTTTGCGTTGCCTTTTCGTCAAACATTGCGTTGGATTGCATTAAATGAAGTAATAAGCTTTTACACCATTTTCGATGTTTACGATAGGCGAGTGGAAAAGGACCCTCTTAAGAAAACCGCAGTAACTACTGTTGCACAAACCATTGCAATCCAATATCGATTAAGTTTTATGATCACTAGTGCACAATAGTGCACGTCAATCAGACATGATGCAATTTTTATGACCAGATAAACTGGCTGACTCATCGTGTTATTACATTCAAAGAGTGCTCTGTTGTTATTTTATTGACGGAGTTAGTACTTGCTCGTGGCTTGACATAGGACTTCTTTGTTTATTTTGAAATAATTTCTGCCAGCGAGTGGTTTAGGTTTACCTCGCTTTGTTTTTTTTTTTATTATAGACTAAGTTTATTGTGTTCTTTCATAGAGGGGGGCAGGACAGGACCGGTCGTTGTGGCGACGCTTGGGGGAGGCCTATGTCCAGCAGTGGATGTCTTTCGGCTGATATGATGATGATGATGATGATGGACTAAGTTTTGATAGCAGCTTTGCCCGCGTACATAATATACAGCCTATGTCTCTCAGGAATAAAGCAGCTTTCTATCGATGAAAAAAATATGTTGGACCAGTACTTGAGATTACGTCCTACACTTAACCTTTTTATAATATTAGTGTAGATTGGCTGATTTTTAACCAATCATACTTTATTAATTTTAAGTTTCTTATGTAATTTTTATTTTTGGTGTACAATAAAGAATTTATCTATCTATCTATCTATCTACCAAGCGATAATGTGGTCGATGATGCGCTTGTCTTCTTGCCTAGCTAACCTATTTACTCTTGACTTAAATGTGCATATATTCAATAAATTAACAGACCCACGTGTGAAATTCAACTCCTTAGTAATATGCATAATGAAAGTCCACTCCTAGTAGTTCGCGTAGAATACAGGGTTATTTGTAAGACACTGGCCACCTCTCAGAACTATGTTCTCTCTTCTCAGTCGTACACTCTTGACAGAGTGGTCGTGAACATGTCTCGGTCGAGTCCCCCACCAACGCCTCTCTCGCGATACGACGCCTTGCAGCTCTGTGTTTGGCGGCTTGGATGACGTCCGTCTACCGTGTTGGAGAGCGTCCATGAGATCTTTTGCCCTCGACTTTCCCTTGCACCAACAAACGTTCCATCGAGTCCTCGTTACGAATGATATGCCCAAAGAACTTAAGGACTATGTTAAGAACAACAAAAACAACAAAAAAAATATCATACATAACCTATGTGAACAAAAAAGTATTCAGGGTATATTTGTAAAACACTGGCTACCTCTCAGGACTATGGTACCTAGTAATATCATAAATAACACCTTTTGTTTTATGAATTTTAAAAATTTATCATATAATCATCAGATTTTCATACAAAAATAAAAATATTTAAACTGAACGTTCTAAATGTTACGAAGTCTATGCGAAACAAGCAAAATTACAATAGCGGAGGGAAGCGGGGATCGTGCGCGGCAGGCGTAGGTTGGTACAGCAAAATACAGAGTTGAAATGTGTTAGATAGAACAACGAAATCTTGAAGGTTTGTTTTTGGTAAATGTCTAAAATGTGGAAAGTCATAGAACATAAAAAACTATTACCAAAAAAAAAAATTAAACCGACTTCAAAAAGTACAAAATAACTTTAATTTCGGAAGTCGGTGTTTCTATAATAGATACCTAATCTTGTCTCTTCGTTATTTAACACCGACTTCCGAAATTAAAGTTATTTTGTACTTTTTGAAGTCGGTTTAATTTTTTTTTTGGAAAAAGTTTTATTTTTCACTTTTTAGTTATGGTAGCACCACTAAAAAGTACCTACCCTTCATTTAAACATAAATTACCTTATAGCCAGAGTGCATCTCATAACGATTCTAACAATCCCAAATACGGTTATATTACATGAATTTACGGTCCGGCTTTATCACCAGATCAGTTCGATACATCCCCTCCCCCTTTTATTTCAGTCAGTCATCGACTACACGTATGAACAAAGCAATTTTACTTGTTACGACAATTCTGCTATGATTCTATGAGGAGTTCTGTTCCATCTTCAAAGTTCATGATCAGACCATAACGATATTTCTATGGGACCAACTTGGAAGCATAACATTTCAATCAAAAAAAAAATTTTCAAAATCGGTCTACAATTGACCGAAATATCGGTGAACATACATAAAAAAAAAACATACATTCAGCCGAACATAGAACCTCCTCCTTTTCGAAGTCGGTAAAAAACTTGTTGTTTATGATGTTAGTAATACAGCCCTGCAAGATTGTTAGTGTTTTATAAATAATCAATTTATATTTATTGGAAAAATGACACGTTTAAGTTAGAATTTAAATTAAGCACTTTAGAACAAACAAGAACAAAATAAACATAGGATTTAATTACGTAGACACCAATTGAAACTTGACTAGGCTTCAAATCTATCGATCAATTCTGAAGTTCATTAATTACTTGTGTATACAGGGTTATTTGTAAAACACTGACAACCTCTCAGGAGTATGTTCCTCCTCCTTGCGTCGTATTCCTCAATGCTGAAGGTTGTGACCTCCCTGCTTCATCACTCTAACCCTTATGATATACTTCCATCTGTTTCTGTGTCTGGCGGTGTGAAGGAAATTTTAGAGTCAAGTGATGCGGATCTGGTCGGACCAATGTATTGGGCTGCGCCTACGAGGCTTTTTCCCATCCCCTTTACCGGTCACAATAAGCCACCGTCCAGGTGTATGTTACTAACATCCTAAACAACAATTTTTGTTCTATGACTTTTAAAAATGCATCATTTTTTTGTTCATCAAATTGTGCAAAGTAACTGATTAGGACGCTTTCAATTCAGACGTCTCATATCGGACCGCTGCCGTACGTTTACCGTGTCGCAGTCGGTTAGTGGCAGTACGTTAGCAGTCCGACAACAAGCGCCTAAATTGAAAACGTATCTGGCTTCCGTGCGTTTGTATGCCAGAGATGCTTCAACACCGAATTGAACTCGTGTTGTTCTGTTGTCGACCGTCCGCCGCACAATTACCGCACCGCACAATTTGTACGACTATTGTCCGTACACAGTACGACTAACGCACGGCATACGCACCGCAGTAGGTGGTCAAAAGACACATCAATTGAAAGTAGTCTTTATTTGCCGCCATTGGATGATTTTCCATCAAAAAAAAAAAGGACGTGTGGCACTCGGAGACTGCCGTGGTAAAGCTATTGCATAGCATTTTTTTTATCAACTTATGCAATTAAATTGTGATTGAAGTTGACAAGTTGCCATGACAACCATTTAGTGGGGGGTGTTAGGTTCTTTTTCGTTACGGAATTTCTGGATTCGGTCTCCACGCTCAAGGCCCGCGATAGAAGCTATGCAATAGCTTTAAAACCAACTTCAAAGCAAAGAACCTCCTTCTCCCGTGTCAGACTTTTACTGACTACAAACAAACCTGTGTCCTTTAGTTGCTTTTACCACAGGTTTCCTAATGATTTTAATTATTAATAATTATCTGTAGAACCAAGGATACCTGTCGATGCATTTTTTCATAGAATTTTCTAATTTAGGATTTACTAAGCCGTACTTAATTAATTTAAATAAAAGCTTTTCACCGTCCATTGTACTACCAATTGTGTTACAAAAGCTTGTTTAGGTATTTTTAACTAGCTTGGGCCAGTGGTTTCGCCCGCGTGTAAGTAGGTTTCTCCATACAAACTTTGGACCCCCATTTCATCTCTTTAGGGGGTGAACTTCGGGCGTCTTTCACTACGTTTGCCACTCCAGAACCTTTTGTCCCCATCGACCACCGTTATGCAAGCAATGTGCCTGTCCGGAATAGTTACTTCGGGAAAATAAAGCCTGAGATAGTCAAAAGGAAGGAAACCGAAGTTTGTTTGCCAACGGCTTGGAAACAACTTCATATAGGTAGTAGATATTCCTTGCTTACATGCTAGCTATAGAAGATGCTTCATAAAGTAGCCATACATACAAAGCAAGTTTTTTTTTTATGGTTGGAATATCACCTAATGACAACCCCCACTCTTCGGCGGAGTAGGAGATAGCGTCAGACTCTAACTGACTAAAAACCCACCTTGTGCCTTCGTGCCTTCATACCGGGGCTCAATTACTTCTCGAAACTAATCCTGGCCTCAGTAGGCTTCGACGCAGCTGGGCCCCCGCTGTTGCTGACAGCTTCTTGAGGCGTGCGGAAACAGTGCGCGCCGTCGACGACTTGGGCTCGGTCCGGACAGTTACCGGACGGTCGGACAGCGAGCTACCCATTGCTCGCCGTCCGCAAGCCCATGTTCTATTGGGTTAATTTTCTACTTTCAAGCGGATGAAGCCACTGGCAGTAGCTAGTCAAATAATTTATAGAATTCTGAGTCCAGACACTTTAGCTTTCAGTCAGTAAGGGTTTATTGTTGACAACCGTAAAGTTGCCGGAAATCGGGATCAGAATCCCGGCGGCGGCTGGAGCGCTGTGAGCGCTGTTGCCTGATAAAATGCCGCGCCGTTTCCTGATAAGAATCTAATAGGTATAACTCAACAATTTTCATCGAAATTACAATTTATCGCCTCGTCCATCCTCTTTTAAACCAACCAATCAATGTACCTCTCGATTGTCAAATATGTTTGTTACACATAGGTTTAGAGTTAGAAAAAAAAAATGTTTTATTAGGAGTTGCATATTTATTCCACAACTATCACACAACGCCGTATAGTCCCAAGCTAAGCAGAGCTTGTGTTATGGGTACTAGAAAACTGATAAACAACTTATATATTTCTAAATACATACATATAGTATTATAGATAAATTACACCCAGTCACAGAACAATTGACTATGCTCATCACACAAACATTTGTCCTGGGTGAATCGAACCCACGACCTCCGGCATAGCAGTCAGGGTCATTAACCACTAGACCAACAGGCTAGTCAAATATAAAAGACTGGGTTAGTACAGTTTCAATTATTACTTTGAATAGTAATTTATACATGACAGCATTATAGTCTTACACTAGCTTCTGCCAGCGACTTTGTACGCGGATCCTATTGCTTATGCCAGCGACAACGGGGTCGTCAAAATCAAAGATCTGAAACGTCTGATGTCGAACTCTAAGAGCCCGGGGACTGGAAAACAACGTGATGCGCGAGACGATTCGAGACGTTCCAGATCTCGCGTGACAGTGTGCAAACACCTTAGACATGGTGCCAATGTCTCCTTGTTCGATGTAATTAATAAATGGGCTATAGGAAAACGCGCTGATTTCTTTATTCACTAAAAGTGTTCCCATAGCGTGATATAACTCGACACCAACGCCATTTACGAAATGTTTAGAAAATGGATGGCTTATTAGCGCATTTCATGTATAACTTAGGTGTTTCTATACCGATTTCGATGATTCTTTTTTTATTGAATAGATAATAATGTTAACTTTTTTTAATTAGGGATGAGTGAGAGTGTTATAAACGTAAGAGTAGACAAAATTAAACAGAAAGCTCCGAACTGCTAAGCTATCGGGAGTTACACGTGTTATTGTGAGTCAACCATAAAAGATAGACACATGCTGTCGTGGGATATTTTTTATATAATTTTAAGGAGAACATTTCCGTTATACATGATTTCTGTGTAGCTTTAACCATAAAGGCTGCAAACGCGACGGAAGCTTAAAAAATGGAGTAATTTCTCCCGTTTCCCCAACATTTCCCTTCACTGCTCTGCTCCTATTGATCGTAGCGTGATGAAAAGTATACTATAACCTGCCCAGGAGTATGAAGAATGATTGTACCAAGTTTCGTTAAAATCCATCGAGTAGTTTTTGTTTCTATAAAGAACATACAGACAGACAGACAGACAGACATTCAGACAGACAGACAGACAGACAAAAATTTTACTGTTTGCATTTTTGGCATCAGTATCGATCACTAATCACCCCCTGATAGTTATTTTGGAAATATATTTCACGTACAGAATTGACCTCTCTACAGATTTATTATAAGTATATATA
Source organism: Mythimna lalbum (assembly GCA_949319445.1). Lineage (NCBI taxonomy): Eukaryota > Metazoa > Arthropoda > Insecta > Lepidoptera > Noctuidae > Mythimna > Mythimna lalbum. Next base: position 2,422,115 of record OX439361.1, read on the forward strand.
TAATCACATGCAAATTACATAATCGTTTATATAATAGTCTTGGCAATGACTATTAAAACAGTTTGCACTCAATAAATATATGTACATTGCAATTGACTATTGATGGATATAATCAACATTCGTAATCATGACCACAAAATAGATAGGTACAGAAGACAATCTCATGTATGTACTTCACTTTTTATACCTACGCTCGGTAGACGCACACTAATGAGCGTTCGAGCCGGAACTGTTCGACGAGCGGGCCGAGGCGCTCCAAGATATCGTGTCCTTGAACGGTGTCTATGTGTGCGTTGCTCGAGCGCGCTTTGTATGTAGATTGACTTCTGTACCTATATATTTTGTGTCATGTCTGCCAATAGAACTGTTTGTAAATATCTCACGATTTATTCTTAGTAACTGTTATCACTTAAACTTAATTGTTAATTAATAACAACATTATCAACACGTGGGTATTATAGATTAGTCTCGACCTTTCCATTGATTAAAAGCGTTAGTAGATAACATATATGTACTCGTATCTATAAAATATATGTATAAATGTCTACATTGTGTTCGCGCATCACTTAGGCAAGAAAAGTATCTGGAAAGATCCATATAAACAATATAAAACATAAGAATCTTGATTTCTGCTATTATAAAAATAGGTCATCCAATATACAAGCTCAATTTTAGTATATGCGAAACCTAAAACTACCTATCTAGTATTTTTATGTAAAGAATCTTTGTACACAATTTCAAAACTGTATTATGCTAAATAACAAAGTTATAAGCTGGTTATGTCAGCAAAAATACATAGTCACCGGGCCATCCAGGCCACTGAGGATTTGTTTTGACTTACACCCAGCTATTTTATAGTGCCTAATACGCGCTATGACCTGTCGTAACAGTTCGAAGTCTAGGCTGGCTTTTTAACTTAGTTCTAAGTACAAATACTTTAGTTTGTTAGTTATAAGCGGTAATTATGTTTAGTGAGTAATTTAGTTTTAAGTAGCAAAATAGTAAAGTTGCGCATGTTGAGCTTACCTGTAAGGAATTGCTGCGCTAGTCTATAAGTTTAATCCATGTATTTTGTTGTATGTGTGTAGTCAGTTGTTGGTGAGCCAAATAAATAAAATAAAATAAATAACCTGTCTTGTGCTTTGTGTCGGTGGTGTCTAACTTGTGATCTTTTTAAATATTCTGTAGCGACATCTATGACGCCACTTAAGGACTACGAAGAAAATACGAAATCCTGCATCGCGCAATCAAAGTTCTCTGCGCGATTAGAACACATAGAACAGCCCGAAATCAACTATCGGGCAGTAGCCCACCAGACTATAAAACCTGTCTGGTCGGAGGATCCTCCCTTTTCAACGGAGGTTTGTGGGACTTCACTCTCTGTTCCGCATACCTCCAAACTTCTATAGCAACCTTCAATTATTATTAGACTCGTTAAAAAATAACATGTTGACATTTGAGAAAGACCCTAGAATGTAACTTGGAACGAAACTGAAAAAAACAATTAAATAATAGGAGTCCAGTGTAGTAGTAGCTATTTTAGTAGTAACTACACTACATGATTACATCGGACAAGCTGTTAGGTATTCAAAATAAAAATGATTAAATTAATAAAATAATCATTTAATTTATTGACAACTTTAAGGTGAGTATAGACTACAACATTTTCTGGAGCATTTCTGTGTAATGTAACGTTCCTACGAATGGTACAATACAGGCAAATGCTCAGTTTCCAAACCATTTCCATGTAATGTAACGTTCCTGCGAATGCTCGGCATTATATTGCTCACAGCGAGTGTGTGTTGACACCAACATTTCGTTGTACCTTGCGTTCATTTTTTTTTTAATGTCACCCCGCAACCGCGCATCGCCCGCACTCGTGGCTCGACGAAATGTTACACCAATACGCTCGACGAAATGTTACACCAATACGCTCGACGAAATGTTACACCAATATGCTCGTTGGTTTGCAACAAAGAGGCGAGCGTGCTTGACGTTTAGTTCGTAAAAGGATGATACACTAGAACATATCATAGAGCGGCTCGTTGTTCTGTTACAAGTAAATGTTGTAGTCTATACTCACCTTTAGGGGATCAAAACAAAACCACGTAAATATACCCTTGTTACTAACCAGACTAGTTCCACTAGATTCTAACTGACATAATTATTGCCTGTTAATCACCATACATTCGTCAATTATGGCGGCTCATTAACTGAGTCTAATTAACGCGTGCGATGTCCGTATTATTGCCATGACGTTGCCATATTATCTGCTGATGTTCTGATGTCCGTCATCAAATTATTCCGCTATTCCATATACAAGGTTAGTGTACCACCAGCACACGGGCCACAAACAAAGCCTTCAAACTTCTTTTTGAGGCGGCCTTTTTTGTGGCTCGTGTGCGGCGGTACCGCCACGAAAAAACGCTTGAAACTGCTTCTAGAATAGAATAGCTTTTTTTGTGGCGGTCTTTTTTGTGGCGGCACTTTTTATAATAATGACACCACCGCATGCTATTTGCGTATTGAATCCTTCTTCGTCAGAGTCCATTTAGATACTGCACACATGGCCATAAGCTAACGCGTGCTTCAGCTTTTTTTGTGGCCACTTTTGACTTTTTATTGTGGACTAACAACCTTGCAGGACTGTATTACTAACATCATAAACAACAACTTTTGTTCTATGACTTTTTACAAAACATAATTCATTTACCAAAAACAAACCTTCAAGTTTTCACGAGGATACAATAACCCAATTCAGCATTGTATCTTGCTTCTTCTTACGTCTATATGATGCGACGCAAGTACATCAAGCACCGCCGCCACCCGATCCTCACTCCCTTCTTCTATTGTACTAACGCTTGCTTCGCATAGACTTCGTAACATTTAGAACATTCAATTTAATTGTAGGAAATTACGGGGAAAGCGGAAATATAATATAAATATATAATAATCGTTTTTGTGGTACTATCAGGAAGGAAAGGAAGGATGAAGGAGGAAGGATAATAGATTACCTACTAGTTAAAAATATATCCACAAACAATATTGTTACGAATAATAAATGTATCTCAATACAACTACATACTACCACAGACAGTAACAAAATAAGAAAGATAGAAAAAAGAAGGAAAGAAACAAGTATTTGTAATAGTTACACTTCTTATCTTCTAAATGTAATAACGCGAGTTGGCTCGAAAATTCCAGCTAAGTACATTTTTTTTTTATTGTTTATAGGTTAGCGCTTGGCCGCTATCTAATTTAATTTATCAATTTCAATTAATCCTAATTTAAAAAAATACAATGAGGCAACAGAAAGAGTTACAAAAAGTCTGATATTTTTCTCGTTTTACTCAAAAAGAGAGCTAGATATTTAAAAAATAGAGATCTATAACAAAGATCCAGAACAAACTTGTGGAGAGTTTAAAATAAAAGAAAAACGAAATTTTACGAATTCCTCTTCGATATCCCATTGGAATATAAGTAAGTAACAAGCTTTTAATGAAAAACATTTTTTATAACAAGCTTTTATAGCTCGGTATACCTATATAATTAATACTCGTCAAGACGAATCATACGAGCCCAAACTCGATGGGGTTGTGTCGTTTAACTACCAAGTTCCTATAACCACCTTCCAGTTCCAAGATCTGATCAGCTCCATGTCATAATAATTTTGCATTGTCATCTGATTTACACATGCATGCAAAATTTCAGCTCAATCGGTAACCGGGAAGTGGGTCAAATTTAATTTACAAGATTTGATGACAGACAAACATCGGGACAGGTGAAATTAAATAAAAGCTTGTAAAAACTACCCACTTTACAAGATTGGATACATTTCATCTTAGTATTAGTGGATTAGGTGATTGATAGACAAGCAGAAAAACTACGATTAATAAATAAAACATTTCTTACATTTACAAGATAATCCAGTAGTGAAAAAAATTCTGGCAACTCAAAATAAACTGACAGCAAAAATCCCTTTATTTCCCAATAGCTAACTGGCCAGAAACATTAGGAACACAGTCTCAACTTCAAACATGTCAAAATCTGTCTCGTCAAGGCATCTCAATATCGTCGAGAAGGCTATTGCTCAATCGAATACTATCGATAATGCTATGGACGTAGAGAATGGACTGAGTGTTACCCATACAAAATTTACCACTTTGTGAATCCTTACTAATATTATAAAAACGAAAGTGAGTTTGTTTGTTTGTTACGTCTTCATGCCTCAATGGCAAAACCGATTTTGATGAATTTTGGTACAGAGATAGTTGGGACCCTGGAGATGGACATAGGCTTTTTTATTTAAAGTGAGAAAAGGGGGATAAAGAGTAGAGTATATTAATAAACGCGGGCGAAGCCGCGGGTAAAAGCAAGTAATAAATAAATCACAATGACCGAAGGTGATCTTCAAGCTAGTGATTCAATCAGAATTTCAGAAAGAAACACCTGGCCACACATTAGGTACATTTCTCAGAAACAATTCCATCTGTACGAGATTCATACTTGAAATAAATGAAAAAAAAAACACTTTATTCTAAAATTATTTTCTAGAGAGTCTTTTCTAGAAAATAATTTTATGCATAACAATAAATTCTAGTATTTTAACAAAAAAAAATCTTTAACAGTGCCTATTAGTACTTAATATAATAGTTTTACTTCTTTTTTTATTTTATTATTTCTCAAAGATTATTATTATCTTAACGAAAAACAAAGTATTAATGATATGATAACAAATAAGAAGATTCAGTGTGTGCGTTGCACAGTTCTACGTTGTTTTAGTCTAGATATTTGAAAAAATTAATTACTATCATCAATAGTGCTTAAATTATAACAGCTACGAGGGATCCACGGCGCGGCGTTTTTTTAGTGGTCATCTAAACCTGGATAGGGAGAGCTCAGTCCATTCTCTACACCCATCGATAAAACTGTCGACCAACCTTCTCGATAACGGCGAGACACGATCACTGTTTGACATCAATTTAGCGGTATTACATCCACCACTATCAGACGATCTTCCAAGATAACATCGATCACAAACTGCTGTAAGTCAGATTTCAAGCGCCTTTGAGCGATTGAAAGATTGTGAAGTGTGATTTTTAGAAAGGTTTAAGTGAACATATCTACTCCTGTGATAAAAAATATCCTATGTGTGTTGGACAAGGTTTACCCGAGTGCCAAATTTCATCCAAATCCGTTCAGCCGTTCGAGCGAGAAGGAGTAACAAACATACACACTTACAAACTTTTACCTGTGTGATAATATTTTGGTCAACATGTTGAAAATGAAGTCACCATTATTCTTGTCACATACACTTAATCAATGCTGTAACGTGCCATGGAAAAAGAAGGTAGTTTTTTTTATCTTCTTTCTTAAAAAAAATTATCAAACCTATTTTCAAAATTATCGCAAATTATCACAGCGCAGCACTGAATCGCTAAACCACTGCGCTAATCGTGGTGTCAAAATCAAAGTAATTGCAAAGATATAAGAAAAGTTTTTTTTCCACATTTTCAGTGTCTAAAACTTATTTGAACTCGAATGAGGTGGTCAAATGAGAGCCTACCAATAATAATAATTAAAAAAAAAAATTACACAAAGTCCAAAAAAAAACTGCTACTACCTATTTACTGTGTAGGTAGTGTTCGAATATTGCAAATAACATCGCATCCTCCTTCCAATGTAAACGGAGTTTGAATCTGTAATTTTCTCACGATTTACTTCCATCATTCACTTGAAAACTATTTATCTTAACAGGAATGCGTAATGTAATGTAATGTAATGTACTAAAACAATAAATCATGACAGATTGTTCTCTCAAATATGTAAAGTAAATCTTGTGATTTTGGAATCACTCGGTTCTGGAATTTTGGAGTGGAGTGGTTCTGGAGTGGCGGTCGCTTACAGGAAGTGACGTTGGAAGGCTGAAAGATCGCCCACAAGATACACCGATGACCAACCAATAGCTTTTTTTTTTAGGCTTCTTAAGGTGGTGCATCATGACTCACATTTTCACTGTTTTTCATACAACCGCTCATAACTGATTATGATGTTATTACACATTTTTCATTAGATATTTTGGAAACACAGTATCTTGTGGATATTATCTACGTTTCTAAAGAAACCAATTTCTAAATTTGTGTAAAACTAATCCAGTAAAAACCTCTGAAAATGTCCTATTTTGTATGAACTTTGACACTTCATAATTTGCCTAAAAATGAAAAAAGTCAAAAAAGTAATCCTCTAGAGACCTTGCAAATTTTATTAAGATTCTAAATGATGACAACTTTTTCTAAAAACTTTTAAGGGTTGAAAAAAAAACAGCTATTTCCTGGAGCAAGTTTTGTGAAATTTTCGAGTAAATCTCGGAATTTCCGAATACTAACAGAGTTTCCAGGCGTTATCTCTCTTTTTTTGCGTAGCCTTTTCGTCAAAAATCGCGTTGGAAGGCATTAATATATATTTATTCAGAATTAAAATTTGGTAAAATAGTTACATAAAATCTTAGGAATAATTACAATGGTATGACTATGTTCTGTGCCTGTACTAGGATAAACCTGTATCACAGGCGTAGAAGTTCTTAAGCTATGATTTTTTGTAGAACAATAAAAATGATAACAATATTTAACAATTAAAGTCTCTAAATGAAGTCATTAAATGAAGTAAGAAGCTTTTAAACCATTTTCGATGTTTACGATAAGCGAGTGGAGAAGGACTCTCTTACGTTTCAACATGTCTACAATATTTTGTGCGCCAAAATAAATATTGTTCCTTATTTCTTTCAACCATCGTAAGGGTCGAGAGAATTGGTTAGATGAGACGCTAAAAACCGGACGTTGTGGCAACACTTGGGGGAGGCCTATGTCTTAGAATGGACGTCCATCGGCTGAAATGATGATTATATTCCGGATGACAGCTATATAAAGAACCTACTTTTTCGCTTGAGTGTTTTTGTATTGTATTTATATACGAAGTTCAGTGTATTAACATCATCATCATTTTCCTGCTCCTGTCCCGCGTTATTTGGGGTCAGCGTAAAGTCACGCTATCACTAATGAATTGATCACACATACCGAGTAAACGAGCGAAAGAGTGCTCTCGCCCGAGTACTCGGTACGTGTAAACACAACTGTCTCGGCCGAGCAACATTTTACTGTCTCGCCCTTTTACTCGCTACGTGTGATCAAGGCTTAACTCCCATTGTTTATTGTAAATAGCAGGTCAGTATTTCTGTTTCTTATGTCCATATATTAAGACAAACAACTGCTTCATATTCAGACTAACATTATAACATATTTCCTAAAGGTGAATGAACATTGAAACCATTGTGAAACACATTTCCACCATAAACCTTTTTGATGATCGCCGCAAACTCATACTTTCCACTTGGTTGAATTATCTACCAAGTACCTGTGATGTTGGATCCCAACCCTTTCAGATTTTTCTTTCGTCCAAAAGGTTTTCACTTCAGAGAGAAATATCTGTTCCTATGTTATAGTAGTAGATAGTTTATATACTAGGTACACAGAAATACATAAACATTATTTTTTCTTTCCGTCCGATTATTATTTGGGTGTCTTCAAGTCAAGAGTGAATAGGCTCTTAATAAACTAGCGCGCCTCACAATCAACGATTGCATCATTGCTTACCATCAGGTGGGATCGCAGTCAAACACTAGTTTATATCTAGAATAAAAAAAAACCTGGGGTAGACTATATTACACCAACAACTGAACTTTTTACATGAATGCAATTTCTTTATCAAATTTATTACCTACGAAGATGGCGACCACGAACCGGAAGATACAGCGTTGGAACGCCTCTCACAAGGTGGACCGATGACTTGGTGGGAGTCGCGGAAATCCGATTGATGCGAGTCGTACAGGATTGGTCATTATAGCGAAACTTGGGGGAGGCCTATGTCTAATAGTGGACGTCTTTCGGCTGATTGATAAAGGTGAAAGTTTATGAGTATGTGTGTGTAACTACGTTTGTTACTTCTTCTTACTCAAACGGCTAAAAATTGGTACACGTGTGGACTGAGACAGAGTGTTCTAAAATATCACATGGAATACCCTTTTTATCCCAGGAATATGTTCCATGGCCTTAGAAGGCAAAGGGCAACTAAAGGACACACGTAGGTTTTAATCAGTTAAAGTCTGACACGCCCTCTCGTTTTACCCTAGAGCGGAAGAAGTCTTAAGATGATTGCAAAAATAAAAATTGTTCAAAGTTTTAATACTAATGCGATCCCGCTTGATGGTAAGTAGTGATGCAATCGTTGATGGCGAGGCGCACTAGTTTATTAAGAAGAACCAATTCACTCTAGCCTTGAAGGTACCTAAATTATAATCAAATGGGAAGACCGCAGAAGGCAAATTATTCATAAATATTAAGTTGAAAACAAAAGACATTTTTTTTGTTGACAGGGGAAATCATCATTGACGAAACCCGCTCTTGGGTGGAGCGGGAGACAGTGTCAGAGTCTTACTGACTAAAAACCCCGCGCCGTTCCTTCTAGCCTTCATACCGGGGCTCTAGTTTCCTTTCGGATAACCCCGACCCCGGTAGGCTTCGACCCCGATGGGCCCCTCCTGTTGCTGACAATTCCTTGAGGCGCGCGGGAACAGTGCGCGCCGTCGACGCCTTGGCTCGGTCCGGACAGTTACCGGACGATCGGACAGCGAGCTACCCATGGCTCGCCGTCCGCGAGCCCGCGTCTACGGTGGCCGGAAATCGGGATCGGAATCCCGGCGGCGGTGGCGAGGGCGCCGTTGCCTGATGCGGTCTGCCTCCTCCTTTGCTAGCATTACTGCTTCGCAGAAGGAAAAACAAAAGACATGTCGATATGATCCTAAGCACAAGAAAATAATAATGAATTAATGATGAAATCGAAAAGAAACATACAGTAACAGTTTCAAGCTTACCTTTTTCCTTAAAAACTAAACACGGAGCCCCACTCCATTACTATTGCCTACATAATAATGCCATAAATGCCGGAATAACACAATTAAACCAATGGAATTGTCTCATTGTTCTCGTCTCTTTAGATGAAGAGATAAAGCCGACATAGGCACATGACCATGACAAAGAACTTGGTCTTTATAGCTCATAGGATCTTGATCTTAAACATGGGTACACAAAACAGATAGGTACAGAAGACAATCTCATGTATGTACTTCACTTTTTATACCTACGCTCGGTGGACGCACACTAATGAGCGTTTGAGCCGGAACTGTTCGACGAGCGGGCCGAGGTGCTCCGAGATATCGTGTCCGTGAGCGGTGTCTGTGTGCGTTGCTCAAGCGTGCTTTGTGTGTAGATTGACTTCTGTACCTATATATTTTGTGACGGGTATATTGTCTAAATTAGGCCTTCATTTGTTCATACAAAACAACTATAATTACGGTCATATTAAGCTTATTGTATATAAGGCATTTCCGTAACAAATAATTTGTTTTGGGGTTCCGTGCCTCATAAGGATAAAACGGAACCTTTATAGGATCACTCTGTTGTCCGACCGCCCGTCCGTCTGTCTGTCTGTCTGTCTGTCAGTCTGTCTGTCAAGACCCTTTATCTCGGGAACGCGTAAAGGTATGAAAAAGAAACTTGAGTATAATTATATGACTCAAGTCTGCGGTACCTTGAAGCAGTGACAAAATTAAACTTCTAGGTTAACGAAAAGAAGAAAAAAGATACGGCCATTTATATCACAAAGAACGTGTATTTCGATAATTTCAAGGAAATCAAAATTCATAGGGTACTTCCTGTTGACCCAGAATCCTGAAATTTGACATGAAGCAAGTTTACATAACACAAATATGGGAAAAAATCTGAAAACTGTTTTGAAGAAACATCACAAAAATAATTGCGATTCGGAAAAATCTTCATAACTCGGGAACTGAACAACAGAACCCTCAGAGCGCGAGTCCGACTCACACTTGTAAAATGCAAGTTATCTTAGAATATTTTGGAAAATCGTTTCAAGAGTTACATTGTTAGTTTTAGTATGTAAAACGCATTAGTACGTACATGTAGTAGGGTCCTTATACTCTGATACAATGACTCATTGATTCAATTGTATCTTTTGATTTATTAGAATGATTCAAAGAATGCGGTTTATAAATTATTAGATACATTGTCAGTTTATCTGTATTTGGAAAAACCAGTCTTGGGTATCCCCCGATAAACATCGGATAGTTTTAGAATCAATCAATTTGTCGAGACTTTTTCCAAGTATTTTAGCATCGGGTTCCAGTCATATTGAATGCAGCATAATCTTCTTCTTTTCAACTCGATGGCAAACTCGTTAAGCTTTTTGGGCCCAGTAGGTGCTAGCACTCATTAGGTTCTTCAAATTGCAGGTGTATGGGCAATTAGGACACTACAACGTGTAGCTCGTGTTTTGAATAAGGGCACCGTAAGGGGATCTATAAAACCCCATTTCATTAAGTTGTCAGCATAATAGAATAGCAATAGGTACGTTTTATGGAAAGACAGCCTATCTGACCTCCACAACTCAATAATTGGGTGACCAGATACCCCTCTCAAAGACGAGCAAGAAAGAGTCTAGCTGCGTAATGAATGGTCACCAATCCACAGGACACTAAGCAGGACGTTAAGCAACGCTGATCGAGGGATGGACTCATCTAGGATGAGTCTGGATGAATTTAAACACACACTATATAAACTAGTAGGAAGCTACTAGTTTGTAACTTAATTCCGTTAAACCATTTCCATCATCAGACAACCAGATTTACGGCAATGCATAATGAATATCCCGCAAAACGTTTTGGAAACATAATCCTTATGCGAACAGCTAAGGAGTGGAATTCCCTGTCGGAATGTGTATTTCCTGATAGGTTCAACCTAGGGTCTTTAAGTCAAGAATGAATAGGTTACTTTTAGGCAAGCGTGCTTCATCGTCAACCACATCATCGCTTACCATCAGGAGAGATAGTGGTCAAGCGCAAGACTATCAATAACACAAAAAGCTTCGCTTGAGACTTCGAGCTTTCTTATGACACTTCTTTTAAGTCATGCACTCTTGACAGAGTAGTCGTGGTTATGTCCTGCGTCACCGCCTCTCTCGCGATACGACGCCATGCAGCTCTGCGTTTGGTGGCTTGGAAGTTTTCGTTAACGCTGCAGTGTGTCATCGATTTGATGAAGTCCGTCCACCGTGTTGGAGAGCGTCCACGTGACCTTATGCCCTCAATTTTCCCCTGCACCACCAATCGTTACATCGAGTCCTCGTTACAGGTGATATGCCCGAAGAACTTCTTATGACACGCAAAATCGAATTTACAAGTTACAGCTTCCAAAAAATCCCAATACTAAAGCTCTGACGCACATAAAATACCCTTGTTATTATTCAAGAATTTATAAGAGGAAATGAGAATATGATAAAGGCAACTGTGTCCTGTTATAAACATAATCTAATTTGTCAAGCAAGGTAGGTCATGTCCTATTTACGAATAACTTATCTGATAAGAGTGTTGTCCAGTTTTCCTGTTTGCTACAAAAGTGGCCCACTTATCTTCAGTTTTGACCGTTATCACAATCGTTTTGGCTGTTATCACCATCAATATTGAAGCTTAATTACTTTTTTTACATAAGACGCACTCGAATAGGTCTACTTTATCGTTTTTTTTTTTAAGGGTAGAAATCAACCAATGACTTCTCCCCGGCCCGGTCCGGTTGATTACCGGACGACCGGACGGTGGGCTACCCATTACTCGACGTCCGCAAGCCCGCGTCTACCGTGGCTGGTAGTCAGGGTCGGAATTTCGGCGGCTGGGGCGTGAGGACCTTCGCTTCCTCACGCGTGCCGCCTCCTCCTTTGCTAGCATTACTGCTTCGCAAAAGGAGGCACAAACAGTAAGCTCACACAGCTATCGACCCGGAACATTTATCTGAAGGTCATACAAATATTTGTTCTATGCGGGAATTTTACCAGCAATACTTAGCGTAGAAACTAATCGCCCAACCACTGCACTAATCTGCTTGCATCATATTACTATAAGATATAAGGGCCAAAGACTTTGGATGAAATTTGGCACACAGATAGCCCATGTTCTGGAATGGTACATAGGACTTTTTATCCCCGAAATATTTTGACTTGGACAATATTCTACTGACCCACAGCAGCCATAATAATCATCGAACATTTTTTTTTCAGACATCAGTAAGATAGGTATATTACTTTTATATATTACACAGCTGGGAATCCGAACTCCTCTCAAAGCGAGAGAATGAACCGTAATCTATCACGTGAGCCCAGTGTGGATTGCTCGATCTTACATATCAAACATTTTTGGTTCTAGAACATCTTGGTTTTCACACAATGTTTTCCTTCGCCGTTTTGAGAGCAACGGTGATGAAATAAATTACATAAAGTAAAGCGCCTGGCTAGGTTCGAACCCGTGACTTACAACTCGTAATGTCTTGATTACACGAACCGAGTAAAAGGGCGAGACAGTAAAATGTTGCTCAGCCGAGACAGTGATGTTAGCGAGTTGTAGAGATAAGCGCTTGGCTGAGCACTCGGCGCTGTGTTAACACGTACCTAGTACTCGGCCGGGAGCACTGTCTTGCCCGTGTGATCAAGGCATAAGTCGGAACCATTACCAGTCGGCCACCACTGCTCTAATAATTATGTCTTGTAAGTATAATGAACGGAAAATCTACAAGGGTGACAAAGGTCGGATAGCATTAACACGTAAGGCTATACACGTCATCTGAACCATAAATTATCTAGTTAGTTAGGCATACGTGATACATAGGTACCTACTCAGATTGCAGTAGATAACTGATCGATTTTGTAAACAGTGTCGTTGAAATTCGAACGATATCAAAGTGTACTTTGTAAAGTTGATCATTCCAGTGACCGTAATTCGATGCTTATATAACTATCAGGGGCCGTATTATGACCTCTTAAAACCATCATGTTTTCGGTGTGAAAAAGAGACGGAGCTATGCAGGACGAATAGCACTATCCTTTTCTCACACAGAAAACATGATGGTTTTAAGATGTCATAATAAGGCTGCAGATCCGATAGTGAACTAATTTCTCATGTGCAAGGAAAATTGGCGGGAATGTCAATAGTGTAACATTCTCACTACTCCTTTTTTGAGATATAAAAACCATCCAATTTCTTCTCCCGCTCTAGGGTGGATCTAGAGGGCTTGTTACAGTTTCTAAACACCCTGAATGAAACTGAGAAGCCCTGATTAAAACCGCAGTTATTTATTTATTTATTAAATCTTCATGCAACATAAAAGTACAAAGGCGGACTTAATGCCTTAGGCATTAGGCAGTTCCAAAATTATTTCAATTTAATTTATTTTAACTATTAATGAGAAGAATTAAAATCAAGTGACGACAAGTAAGAACGGACAGTAACCAAAGACGGTTAATTTTATAAAATCAACGCGGCTAATTTATGTTTTAGTGTTCTATACCCAAAGGATAAAAATTGAACCCAATTTACAAAAACTCTACAGTGCGTTTCACTTAAGAAGTTCCTATGCCGTAATGTTGGCAATACGGAAAAATTGTGTTGCCATATTTTTAGCAATTAAATTACTTAATATTAGGGAAATTAACTGATATTTCGTTACTTTTAACAGTTGCCTTTTTTTAAACTATTTTTGAATAAAGTTTAGGACGTTGGGCCCCATTCCAATTGTCCTGCAATTCTTTCAAATACCGAAAACGCCACGCCACAATATCGTACCTCTCTATAAACATCTTCCTTTTAGACCTGATTTTTTTTAAATAAAATCCCATTCCCCGCATAATACTCCGAAAAGTGTTGTCCGTCAAAATCGATTTTGTTTTGCATTTCGGGGAACAATTTTGGGAGAGTAGGCAACTCTTTTCTTTTTTCCCTTCTTTTTTGTGTAGACAGACAGGGGAGCCAACATTACGCCAAAGAAACTTCTTAAGTGAAACGCACTGTACTGTCCGTCTGTGTGTCACCAGTCTCGTGAATCATGAATCGTGATAGTTGAATAGTTGAAATTTTCACAGATGATGTAGGTATTTCGACACACTCGAGAGAAATAAAAGTCCTTGACCCAGAATCCTGAAATTTGGCATAAAGCAAGGTCTTACAGGATAGCACAGGTTTAGAAATAAATCTGAAAACAGTAAGTTTGTCACAAAAAAACTTATCATTGTGTTTTGGGAAAAAAATTAGGATTGAACTATTTACATAGGTACCTAATTTTGTACAGACTCATACTTGCACTTGCCCAGTTTTTACAAGCTTTAATTTAGTTTCACCTGTCCCAATGTTTGTCTGTCATCAAATCTTGTAAATTAAATTTGACCCACTTCCCGGTTACCGATTGAGCTGAAAGTAAATAAGATGACAATGCAAAAATATAGTTCTATCAAAAGATAGTTTCTATCCAGTTTTTCTATATAGGAACCGACCATTTGCGACCGTGCGCTAGCTTCTTACGTTTTATAAGTGTCCAAGTAGGCCTATGTGAAATAAAAACATTTTGAATCTGAATTTATAAAAGAGGAATTGTTTAGGTATTTCTGTTAGAGCTAAAATAACAAATACTAAACACAGAGCTAAATAAATTTTCAAGTGTTGCTCCAATACAAAAACACGACTTTTTGGCGAATTTTGAACGATATTGATATTAGTTGTAACATAGTGTCTAGTTTTATATAGATTATAATAGTGGTTTTATGGAATTTCTTGCGTGTTCCTCTCCATACAGATCGACGCTTTGGACCGTGCAATTTAGCTTCACTTTTCTTGGACTGACCGACATTTGACTATTCAAAAGTGCCTACATTTGGTCTATTTGAAATAAATGATTTTGAATTTGAATTTGTTCGGAACCTTTCGAGCGCGAGTCTAACTCGCACTTGGATCACCAAAGATGAACATCAAATCAAACGCCTAAAGAAAAAGTCAATAACAACATCATAGATGGGATTGTGCCCCCTGTGCGGGACACAATTTTTAGACGGCCCCTAAGTTTTGCTCGTCATAATATAAAAAAAATTACACGTGTATGTACGTACCTACTATTATTTATATTAGACTAGCTTTTGCTCGCGCGGCTTCGCTCCCGTTCTTCCTTACTCCACCCTACTATACTCTACTCTACCCTACTATACCCTACTCTACCCTACCCTACTCTACCAAACTTCACATAAACCATCTACTCAATCGTCCGAACAAAGCCTAAACAACAACGTATTTTTTTTTTGTAAAATTAACATGTTTACTATTTAATTAAGTTGTTAATTATAAACTTAATTAGCTTATAATAATATTATAAAAATTAAATACAAGAATAAGTGAAATCGTTGTTTATTTTATGTTAACATCTAAATAAATATAGTATATTTTTGAATTGTAGGTAGCGTGGAGATGAATCATAGCGATGATATTATTTTATCAAGACATTGAGATAACGTGTATAGCTCATCTTCGTATCATAGACAACGATTTCCCGAAGACCAGCTGATTTTAGCTGTGTATTACATATAGATTCACTTACACATTGTTTCTATGTGGCGAGTGTCCACCCTTACGTTGTGCCCCTCCACGGCCCGAACTAAGCGTTTCACCTCGTGGCTTATACCGCGTACATTGTAGGATGGGAACAATTTCCCTTCCCGTTCGATTATAATTTAGGTGATTGAGCGTTGAGATGACTTCAGAACAAAGGAATTGGAGGCGTGGCCAACTCGAGGCGTTCGACGCAAGAGAATCGAAACGAAGGATCGTAACATGGCTAGGCCTGCAGGACAGGTTTTGCTTTAGTATTATCCATGACAAAGAGCGCTTGGTGCCTGCTTACACAGAAAAATATGTAAGTGTACCTAACATACACATTTAAGATCAAACGCCTGCGTGCGATGCAACAACTATTGGAAGCTAAAATCAGATGTATCTAACATGAGTCATTTTCTGATTAATTGTGAGATACGTACCTACATATGCTCGTATTATTGCACCTACTGTAGATATATATAATAATAGAGATAATCGTCATTTTAACTTATAATACATTTAATTACAACTCCAAAACTATTCAAAAAGTATAACACCGTGAAAAGGGCGCGCAATCCCATATTCGAATGTCAAAGATGCTAGTGCGGGGCGATCATGCGCGACGCCATTAGGGATGCGCATAGTCATCGACTTTTTAGTCTAACAATAAGTACATAGATACACTATACACGTAAACCTGTTGTTGTTTTATCTCAAACTAGTTTTATCTGTGGTTTAGCCTCTATGGTTTATTCCTCAGGAACCGGTGGCCACAAAAAACGCCGCTTCAAGCTTCTTTTTGAGGCGGCTTTTTTTTGTGGCTCGTGTGCGGCGGTGCCACCACAAAAAAAAAACGCTTGAAGCTTCTCTGGGCATGAGGTGTCGCGTGCTTCAGCTGATTTTTTGCGGCCGCTTCTAGCTGTTTTTTTGTAGCCGCTTCTAGCGTTTTTATGTGGCGGCGTTTTTTTGAGGCCCGTGTGCAGGATCAGTAATAAGTTGGCCAAAGATCTTTTACTAAAATATGTTGTGGCCAGATCTTAGAAATTGATCACTTTATGGTAAGGCCGTTTGATGATATGTCAATCCTCGTTTGGTCATATCATTGATGTAGAACTTCTTTGATTTCTAGAGCTTGGGAGCTGAAATAATGATAAGCGTCGATAAAATTAGAATTGGATTTGTCATGAACGGTCGCATTTTTAAATCCTTACTAATATTATAAAAGCAAAAGTGAGTTTGTTTATTTGTTTGTTTGTTACGTCTTCACGCCTAAATGGCAAAACCGATTTTGATGAATTTTGATACAGAGATAGTTGGGACCCTGAAGACGGACATAGACTAATTTATTTTTTAAGTGAGGAAAGGGGAAGAAAGAGTAAAGTATATTAATAAACGCGGGGGAAACCGCGGGTAAAACCTAGTTTATTATAATAAAATTTAAAATAAACTGAAACCCGATTAAGACAAAAAAAACGACGCGGAAAAAGTATGAAAAAAGATTTTTAGTATGCTGAAATAAACAAGGTTACTAGAGAAACAGGAATAGAACAAAAGGTAAAGCCTTAGTCACACGTTATATAAGTACCAACCGTAACACTTTAATAACGTGTGACTACGACTTTACTTAAAAGGCAATATATATTTTAGAAAATGTACAAATGATACCAAATATGGCGTATTTTTCTTTTCAGTACCGGTCGTTGTGGCGACGCTTGAGGGAAGTCTATGTCCAACAGTGGACGTCCTTCGGCTGATATGATGGTGATGATGTTGACTTTTGTCCGCTAGAGGGCGCTACATTTCTTTTTGTGACACGTCACGTCGTCAGCCTATGTTTAGTTTAGCAGACGATTAAGACGGTTTTACCGATACCTCATTTGTCAAGTTCCGATAAGTAGTTTAGGAGCTATCAGGGAACAGATACTCACATGCATAGCTTGTCAAAATCATAACCCTCCTTTGATTTTACCGTAGTCGGGTAAAAATTTTATATAATATATTCCACAACAATAACACAACGCCGTCTAGTCCCGAGCTAAGCAGAGCTTGTGTTATGGGTACCAGACAACTGATAAACATTTAAATATTTCTAAATCATACATATCTATCTATATATATAAAAATGAAACCCGTTTTCCGTTGTCACGACATAGCATGAAAACGGCTTGACCGATTTGGCTGATTTTTTTTTTGTTGTGATTTTTATTGTGAGGATAAGGTTCTTATGGGAAAAAAAATAAAATTAGGGTAGAGTTGGGTATAGTAGGGTGGAGTAGAGACGGGCGGGAGCGAAGCCGCGCGGGCAAAAGCTAGTTATAGATAAATTTAAAGAAAAACCTAACACACTGAATAGTATTGTGTTGTATGCAAAAGGCCTTTGCACTGCAGTGTGACAATTAGATGCTACTAGCTTTTGCCCGCGCGGCTTCGCTCCCGCTCGTCTCTACTCCACACTACCCAACTCTACCCTACTCTACCCTACTCTACCCGACCCTACCCTACCCTACCCTACCCTACCCTACTCTACCCTACCCTACCCTACCCTACTCTACCCTACCCTACCCTACCCTACCCTACCCTACCCTACCCTACTCTACCCTACCCTACCCTACTCTTATTTTTTTTTCCATAAGAACCTTGTCCTCACGATAACAATCACAACAAAAAAAAATCAGCCAAATCGGTCAAGCCGTTTTCATGCCAAGTCGTGACAACGCAAAACGGGGGTCATTTTTATATATATAAGAAGATTATGAGTGGGTGCCCTACTAAACCGTTGTTATTGAGCTCAACTCAAGTTTTTTATACGTGGTTTTAATACTACAATATATAGGTAAGCCGTATTATTTTTAATATATCGTGCAATATATGGGTATATAAACTGATAAACTTAAATATTGCAAAATACATACGGACTGTTTCCCACAATTATGACCAAGGATATAAATATGTGTTTTTTTTATTTTTTTTATTAATTATCTAATGACTTTTCCCACTCTAGGATGGGGAGGGAGGTCGTGTCAAACTTTTATTGGTATATTTTTTTTATTTCTCAATTTTTTTATGTAATTAAAGTGATTTATTATCTATGTAAACATAATTAACACAACACACACATGTGATCCTGGGCTCAACCATAAAATATGTATATAGGTACAGAAGTCCATCTACATACAAAGCGCGCTCGAGCAACACATAGACACCGCCCACGGATACGATATCTCGACGAAAAAATGAAAATGAAAAACTTAATACTAGACGTCACCAAAGCACACTAAAGTCAAAAAACACAGTACTGCACTTTTCTCAAAGAGCTATCTAGGCATGGGTCCAAAGATTTACATACATATTTAAAAAGCATGACCAACATAAGCCATTTTAAATCGCAGCTTAATTCATGAATCCCCAAGCGACCACCGGTGGCCGCGCATCTATTGTCTTACTATTGTGTCTCTAATTGACGGTATCTGAAGGGTTAAGAAACTCCTGGTTGAAAAGGCTTACTACTCGATCAATGAGTTTTTAGATGATAGAAGCATAAAATAAAAATGTCCGATTCACTTATTATTCTATCTTATTTGCGACTTTAATTGTTTTGAAATAGACTTGTTTAGCATGTATTTTTTACGCCTAATTTGTACGCCTTGCAAGGTAAAACATAGTGATACAACACAATTTTTTATACCATGTACCATATTACCTATGTTTAACAAATAAATTACTTTGACTTTGACTTTGAACAGTTTCGGCTCAAACGCTCCTTAGTGTGCGTCCACTGAGCGTAGGTATAAAAAGTGAAGTACATACATGAGATTGTCTTCTGTACCTATCTATTTTGTGGCTCAACTTTCTAAGTTGCGCAACCCAGCCAAGGAGTGGAATTCCCTGCCGGAGTCTGTGTTTCCTACTAGCTACAACTTAGGGGTCTTTAAGTCAAGAGTGAATAGGTTACTTCTAGGCAAGCGCGTTCCATCGTCGACCACATCGTCGCTTACTATCAGGTGAGATGGTGGTCAAACGCAAGCCTATCAATAATAAAAAAAAAATACGTTAACTTTTTTTATGTTATTTGTAGATATGTTTCGGCATTGCCCGACAATGTGCACACTGAGGTTGTGAGTTCAACTCCTTGGTGAGTTTAATTAACCCCTTATTCATCTCTAGATTAAGTCGCGTGATCAAGCTTGAAACTAGAAATGGCAACCTCGAAATACATCATGATAAATGTTATATTACAAATCTCTATATTATATTATATGAAAATTTTAATAGAACTTTTTATATAATTTCTATTATATAGACTAACTTTTCTGAATTATTACTATCGTCATTTCAACTGAATATAGGCCATCACCATGTGAGTGAAACGCCATAAATTAGGAAAAACCATTTCGGAACACTGAAATATTTTTGATACATAAACACATTTTCGAAGTATTCTCGGGGTCAAAAGAACCGATCGCATAAGGAACAGTATACTTACCTACTTCGTTCCAAAACACAAATCGCAGACGTAGGTAACTCAGGCGCCAAACTAAAGTGGAACTGGGCAGGTCACATCTGCCGCATGTCGCAACAGAATTGGGCGAAAGTAACTACTGACTGGATTCCGAAGAGCAGGAGCCGGCGATGCCGTAGGCCCAGAAAGAGATGGCGTGACGATTTGGACTCCTACCTTAAGGATTGGCCAGAAGTGGCTAAGGACAGGAAAGAATGGAATAACGGAAGGGAGGCCTTTGCCCTGCAGTGGGACACAACGGGCTCATAATAATAATAATAAACACATTTAAAAAAACCTTTTTATAAAAAAAATAACCGACGTCACTAAAAAAATTGAATTGAATTTGAGGAGTTCCCTCGATTTTGCCAAGATTCCATCATCAGATCCCAACTTGGTAACTATGGGACCATTTGAGAAGCATACCCTTTCCAAAAAAAAAATAAATTTTTCAAATCAGTTGGCAAGCTACGAAATTATGCGTGAACAAACATAAAAAAAGATACAAACGAACCTCCTCCTTTTTTAGAAGTCAGTCAAAAAACTTCCAAGTTTTCCAACAAAAAAATCCAGACCATGAATTCCATTTCCACATGAAAACTCCATAGTCATAATAGAAATAGTGCTTGGTCATAAAATCGTAGGGTAGTGTCAGGTTGAAAGGCCATTCCACATAGTGAGAAGCAAGGAGGAACCGCACTTAACTCATAAAACTGCTTGCTACATTGTATTATAGGTTCCTATCGTAAAATATTAAAGTTTATCGGTAACTGCAGACCCTTCCTGTCTATAGGAACGGTAGAGGTTTTAGGTGGGGGATAAGCAGTATTGGTTTTCTACTAACCTTAGGTCTGCTATTACCTGTCTGTAGATTCTAGACTCATTGATTCCTTTTTCCATCCGCATTTGTTTATGAACTTTTGTGATATGTATAATAAAAGGTATCATCAACAGCTTTTTAATGTTCCCACTGTTGGGACTCAGGCCTCACATGTCTTCACACCTCAGATGTCACATGTCTTCGAATTTTAGGTTCAAAGACATGCCGGTCTCCTCACGATGTTTTCCTTTACCGTTTTGAGAGCAGTGGTGATAAAATAAATTACACAAAGTAATGCACCTGGCTGGGTTTGAACCCGCGACCGCATTATTTTTAGTATATGCGAAACCTGATATAGTTTGTTCAGGATTAATAACTAAATCGATTCAAATATTTTTCACACCATGTTTTTTTTTAATGTAAGCAGTGATTCAATCGTTGATGGTGAGGCGAACTTATTTATTAAGTTCTTATTCCCTCTAGCCTTGAAGATACCTAAATAATAATAATCGAATGGAAGGACCGTTGCAGGAATTGTTCCAGTCTTTCGAAGTCCGCGGTTTAAAAAACGAGGCAATTTGCTTAGTCCGGACAGTAGAGGTATCAACAACATAAGGATAGACACTCACCGTACGTGGGGTTGGCGGAATCAAGTTATGTAATTCCTGGGTACACTTGCATGCGTCATATAAAATACCGAAAGGCTGGCTACCCTACGCCTATTCAGGCTTTGTAATCTACTAAGCCTGGAGAACAGATGTAGGGTACCTATCTAGGTATTAATGTTAACCTAATCTAGGTTACTAATAAGCCTCTTCGCACGTTTTTCCACATGTTCATCACTTGTTGCTATTTCCATCAAAACTTGATGTTTTCAGGTCAAAATAATGATGTCACATTTCAGAAGTTCACATAGTTTCACGAATGGTCAAAGTCAGTGAATTAAAAACATTAATAGACACAATCTATTCCACAAGTTCCTCATAAACATGCCAAATAAACTCTCGACCACATTATGATTCGATTCATAAAGCAAACTCCAGTCAAAAATCAACTTTACGCTCTAAAACATACGGATTATTATCGTTTTAGTAGGTTGCAGGAAGTTCTTGGTCCAATGCCAAAGCCGAGTCAAGGCCATTGACCGTTAGTGATACATTAACCGTTTTCTCCTTGAATGACAATTGTAGGATCGTTATGAGACACCGATGTAATGCATCCTACACTTTGACAGTAAGTATGTACGAGCTGTCGGATTGCTGACACGGTTGCTGCCAAGAGTGTTCTAATTTTGTGTTACCCGACTTCTGGGTCGGAAGATGAGTTATGTATTTGATGAGTGATTCGTTGGTGACAACAGCGATTGCTGAGCTTTCTGTATTCGATCACTAAGTTAGGCAAGGTCACGGACTTGCGGACGGTGAGCAATGGGTAGCTTGCCGTCGGCCGTCTGGAAGGGACCAGGCCTGAGTAGTTTCACGGTGCATTGTGATCCACGCGCGCCTTAGGGCTATATTTCACCGGGATACCATGGCGGTGCGACCAGTTGCGCTAGCATAGTGTCTCGACTTGTTGCGCTAGCATGGTGTCCCGGTGAAATATAAACCTAAGCTACCAAACTAGACACCAGAGTTGCCACACGTCCTTGCTGATCACGCCACCAAATTGGTTGCGCAACCAAACGGACACCAGTACCCCTAGCCAAGTTGCTTATCTGCAATAGTTAACGCTAGTAGAGAGCTTCAAATATACTGAAATGACGTCGTCTCAACGCTCAGTCACGTGGTCAGAACAAAAGAATTGGCGGCAAGGTCAACTCGAAGCGTTCGACGCAAGCGAGATGGTTTTAACTTGGCTAGGGGGGCAGGTGAGTAACTCTCTATAGAGCTGTACACATTTTGTTGATAGCGGCGACTGGTCGCACCGCCATGGTGTTTCGGTGAAATATAGCCCGTATAGAGATGTCAGCAAAGCCGTAGACCGATGCCTGCTGGAGCCATGAGGACTTTCTGAAAGGGAAAACCACACCACTGACTTCCAAACTCCACTGGGATATTCCCTATGGAAAAACCAAATAACGTGAGAAATTATCCAATGACCCGCTCTCACTCAACTCCTACTAGACTTTTACTGTCTAAGCGCCAACTGTTTTCCTTCAGTTGTACTGTGTTTTATAACTCTATCGAACAATTCCGCAGGCCTGTATATGATATGACCCCCGGAATGGTTCGTGTTACTAGTCGTAAACGTGTGTGTTGTGACGGCCTTGCATGCTGGGGGAGTATTTGCTTACATGGTCATGATACCCATTACACGAACATGAATCTAGAACCCTAATACACAAGGTGTAAGGGACAGCCCTCCACAAACTTTAAGGGCTTGCTCAGTAGACGAAACTGAACAACCTTCCAAGTCGCTTTTTCTGTCCCTATATCCCTATGTACGCTTAAATCTTTAAAACTACGCAACGGATTTTGATGCGGTATTTTTTAATAGATAGAATGATTCAAGAGGAAGGTTTATATGTATAATAACATCCATTAAATAGTGGAGAAATACTGTTACCCGAGCGAAGTCGGGGCGGGTCGCTAGCTAAAGTATTAGTTAGAGAACAGTGGTGGCTAAGTGGTAATGGCTCTGACTTACGAGTTGTTGTACGTCGCGGGTTCAAACCCTGCCAGGCACTTTTTTTTTTGTTATCCTGTTCTGTCACACTGCTGGGCAAAGGCCTCCCTCTACTCCTTCCATCTTTGGCACGCCTGGGCTTCTTGCCAATTCTGGTGGAATCTATCTAATTCGTCGCGCCATCTCCTTCGCGGTCTACCGTGGCCCCGACGCGTTGCTTCAGGGCACCAACTTTGTGCTACTTCGGCCCACATAGTTTGTCGGGCATGCGGCAGTCGTGTCCTGCCCAGTCCCACTTCAGCCTGGCAGCCTTTTGAGCCACATCAAGTATTTTGGTTTTGGTATTTTACAGGCCAGGTATATTACTTTGTAATTTATTCCATTACCACTGCTCTCAAAACGGTGAAGGAATACATCGTGAGGAAACCGGCATGTCCTAGAACCAAAAATTCGAAGACATGTTACATTCAACAACCCGCACTGGGCCCGCATAGTGGATTACGGCCCATTCCCTCTCCTGGAGAGAAGGCCTGAGTCCCAGCAGTGGAAACATTAAAAAGGCTGATATCATCATCAGCCTGATATCATTATCAGCCAGATTAAACTGTAAATTGTTCTATTGTCAATATCTGAGCTTAAAGTATGATGAATTCTGAAATTACTAGTGAAATATGGATATCTGTCTACCTTACCCCTTTTTTTACGGTGGGCAAAAATCATCCAATGACAACCCCCGCTCTTGGGTGTAGCGGGAGATAGTGTCAGACTCTTACTGACTAAATCCCACCCCGTTCCTTCTAGCCTCTTCATACCGGGACTCGAGTCTCCTTTCGGATAACCCTGGCCCAATAGGTTTCGACCCGGCTGGGCCCCTGCTGTTGCTGACAACTCCTTGAGGCGTGCGGGAAAAGTGCGCACCGTCGACGTCTTGGGCTCGGTCCGGACAGTTACCGGATGGTCGGACAGCGAACTACCCATGGCTCGCCGTCCGCGAGCCCGCGTCTACAGTGGCCGGAAATCGGGATCGGAATCCCAGCGGTGGCTTTTGCTAGCAACTTCGCAGAAGGAGGCGACCGCCAGCCACTTCTCCTCGCTCCGGACCATGGCCTCAACCAAGGCCCGGCGTCCGCCGCGGATCGCCATCTATCTTACCCCTTAGTTTCGTATTCATTTCAAATACAAATTCTTATTAGTCGATTAATCTTGATCAAATCGGTCTGATGTTTGCACTGAACAGGTATCTTGCGGTTTCAGCTATAGATTTGATATTGAAATGTGGTGTGATTAATAATTTCTTGGCTTTCCTGGTTCAAAGATTATATTTACGTCTATACATTCCTTCCTATGATTCACTCATACGTAATCTCGTAAATAACAATATTATATTAAAATCTGATGTAGATAATAATATCATTCTTTCTATGTATTCAAATTGTAAACGAAATGGAATGTAATTTTATCTTATTTTACTATAGGTATTCCAAGCCAGGAATCCGATGGATGCGTGATGCACAGGACCGGTCGTTGTAGCGACGCTTGGGGGAGGCCTATGTCCAACAGTTGACGTATTTCGGTTGTTATGATGATTATGATGATTCCAAGCCTGAAATAACTGAATTTATACTATTACAAGCTGCTGCCACTATTTGCAGCCGTGTGGAAATAAAATAAAAATGGATATAACAATTATCCTGTGCTATTTGCTATTCCAGGGCATGATCTACCCGTTTGCCAAATTTCATCCATATTCATTCCGCCGTTCAAGCGTAAAGCAGTAACATACACACACACACTCTCAAATAATATTAGTGTGATCTGCTATTACATTACAAAAACCAAATAAAGATGACCAATTTTGTTTGAAGTATTTGCTACGCTATGCTGCGAAAGTGCTACGACAATTGTCTACGATTTTTGGTGGCACCTTTCTTTGCTACGAAGCAGTTGGCTACGATTTAAGTAGGTACTTTTCATTATCTTTTTTTTAGAGGTAAAAATCATCAAAGGGAAGACAGAGAGGGAGTGTCAGAATTTTACTGACTTAAACCCACCTGTGTTCCTATGCGTTTCAGGGCTATGGTGACTGTTTCTTTCTCTCTGTCTCGCTGATACGTGTCTATAGTATATTATAGTGTCTATTGTATAGTACATTGCTGTCGACATATTTAAGGAACTGTGGAGACTATAAATAGAGTGATGTATTATTTCCCGTCAGACTGAGGGGAGTGGATACCTAGAACTGAATAGGATGATGCATCAGTGTGATAAGATAATTTACCCCAATCTTGACAAGACTTTCGTTAAACAGTACCTAGATATTTGAGGCAATATAATGAGCGCATAGAATCATACATCTTTTTTTTATAAAACTATTATCTATTCTAAGAATTCTTTATTTGATGTGGGTTCGTTCAAAAACAAACAAAAGAAAACTAGACCCCGAACTACTATCTATATGTAGACCATGCAAAAATTTGTTCCTTGCGGGAATCAAAACTGCGAGTGGCACTACAGCAGCCAATCGCTTAACTATTGCAAAACATAAGGTATTGAAAATGTAATCTAATATGAATATTTTTTTCTAGGAAATCGCGGCTATTCAAAGTCAAAGTCAAAGTCAAAATATTTTATTTCACATAGGCCTACATGGGCACTTATAAAACGTCAGAAGCTAGTGCACGGTTCCAAATTGGTCGTTTCCTATGGAGAAGAACCGGCAAGAACCTCCATGGTTACTCTTTTAAAAAATGTGTTTATTACAATATTGATTGATTTATGTAAGAACAATGTAGACCAGTTGAAGTTTAAATAATAAAAATAAAAAATATTGCAAAAGCAATTGGTTAAAGGAAAAATAAATATATGTATATTAAAACAAAGGTGGAGCAATAAATTAATAGACACAATATTGATGATTTACCAGGGGGCCACATGTGCAGAGGTAGTCATTGCCAAACAAGCGTGTCTTCGACATAGTCTTTAACCTTGTAAAATGCTTTTTTGGTTAGGACACGCTTAATATGAGTTTTGAATTTTCCCTCAATAAGTTCAGTTACCGCCTTTGGCAGCTTGTTGTAAAAGCGTATGCTGTTTACTAGGAATGACTTACTGGTCTTGGCTAATCTCCATTTGGGATTTCGTGTTTACTACGCGTATTTTTGTTGTGAAAATCGCTTCTAATTTTAAAGAGTCCTATGTTTTTACGAACATACAAAATGCATTCTAAGACATAAAGAGAAGGCAGAGTGAGTATTACAAACAAACATACATAGGAGTTGAGTAACAAACCTCCATTTTTAGGGTTCCGTACCTTAAAAGACTTGTTGTCCCTCTATCTGTTTTTCTGTCAAAACACTATCTACCTCGAGAACACGAGGATATATATATCCTATATATATAGGGTTTTAATTTCAACTGTATAGAGTTGAAATTAAAACCCTATACTCAAGTCTGTGGCCACATTAAGCTGTAAAAAAATCAGACTCTCAATTTGGTTTGATTTTTTCACAGCTTTAACAAAAAAAATATACGGCCGTTTATCGGTTTTTAAGTTGCGAACATAACGTGATAAAAAAAAAACACAAAAATACAAAAAAAAAAACAAACGAACAAACGTGACAAACAAAATGTAACTTCATTAAGTCATCATTTCAGCCGATACACGTCCACTGCTGGACATAGGCCTCCCCCAAGCGTCGCCACAACGAACGCTCCTGCGCGTCTCGCATCCATCGGCTTCCCGCAACCTTCACCAGGTCATCAGACCACCTTGTTGGAGGCCTTCCAACGTTGCGTCTTCCGGTACTTCATTAAGTAAATCTTTAGAAATCCGACATGACTAAGAAAAATATTGTTAACTTTATGTCCCCTGTCGGATCATGCCGTCGCATTTATTTGAGCGTGTCAAACAGGTACTTATGTATGAGGAAAAAGTCAGACATAATTTATGTAACTATTAATAAATAAACCATTATTTCGTGCTTCGAATTAATTTCAGCAATTTGATAAGCTGTTTGTATCCTTGTTTACAAAGTTTTCATGTTTTCATTTACATAATTATTTAAATAAATAAACTCAAGGGTTTTACTTGCCCCCTAGCCAAGATACAACCATTTCTTATAGTTAGCTACGCCCCCGAGTCTTTTGTTCTGGCGACGTGACTGAGTGTCGAGATGACGTCATTCCCATACATTTGATGTTTTCTAATTGCGTTAACGATTGCAGATTATCGACTTGGCTAAGGGTACTGCCGCCCTAGCCAAGTTACAACCGTTTCGCTTGCGTCGAACGCTTCGAATCGACCTTGCCAATGACTTCTCTAACGCAAAGGTGGAGATAGAGGACGTATCAGACTTTTACTAACTAAAACTACATCTATGTTCCTTCTTTGTCTTGCGTTTTATAACTCCGGGGTTTCTTTATGGATCATCCATGACCGCAGTCGACTTCGGCCCTGCTGGCTCCTGAGGTTTTGCTGACATCTCTTTGAAGCGCGTGTAAAACACTAAGCGCCGGCGACGCAACGTGCGAGTATTGTATTTGGACCCTGAGGGAGAATTTCAATTTGGATCATTTGGTACTTATGTTCCAAATTCAAAAAGTTTAATGCCCAGCTAGCTTCTGTCAGGGACTTTGTCCACGTGAAAGAAGCAAATTATCGCAAAGGAGCATATTCTCGAGCTTCATTTTCTATCACGTGGAGGGACGCCGACTCTGTGTGCTTGGGTCTGAAGCACCCATGAGAAATAAACAGCGGGTGCCGTGCACCCTTGAGAATAGACATCAAGAAACAGATCAATAATCGGGAAAATCCTTTTAGGGATGGGTGTTTTTTCATTACCCGACAACCTGTTTAGCGCGGTGGTTTGGAGTGCCGGTTCAGATAGTTAAGTAAGCAGTATGTAAGTGTAAGTATGACATTTATTTATTTATGAGAGAGTATTTCTCTTCTCACACTTCACCACTTTTTCGAGTCATCGAATGCGCATGAGCACCCATGAGGTTTTCTAAAAGCCTGTGCCCCTGATCACGCAAGCAAAGCCGCTGGCAGCAGCAAGTGTATAGCTAAAACACTGGCAACCTCTTAGGATTATGAAAGTAACAACATAAACAACAATTTTTGTTCTATGACTTTTAAAAATTTAGCATACGTTAGTTTATCAGATTTTCATACAAAAATAAAAACATAAATTGAACGTTCTAAATATTACGGAGTCTATGCGAAGCAAGCGATAGTACATTATCGGAAGGGAGCGGGAATCAGGCGGCGGGGTTCTAGGTGCGCTTGTGTCACGTCATACAAGCGTAGGTAAGTTTAGCAAAATACAAAGTTTAAATGTGCTAGATAGAACAACGAAATGTTGAAAGATTGTTTTTGGTAAATAAATTATGTTTTGTTGAAAGTCATCAACAACTAATGATGATAGTAATGCAGTCCTGCAAGGTTGTTAGTGTTTTACCAATAACTCTGTATACCAACCTCCGAAAGGTTCTGGAGTGGCGACCTCGTACTGGAAGACGCAGCGTCGGAAGGCCTCCTGCAAGGTGGACCGATGACCTGGTGAAGGTTGCGGGAAACCGATGGATGCGAGACGCGCAGGATCGATCATTGTGGCGACACTTAGGGGAGGCCTATGTCCAACAGTGGACGTCTGTCGGCTGAAATGAATGAACGAATGACCAACCTCTACTCACATCTACCCATGGGCCTTACATCTATCGTTCATCCATTCTCCTAAACCATTCAATTACTTGGATCACTAGGAAGGAAAGCATCAAGTAATTAATTCAAAATAATTGAATGAACTGTCCCAAAATACTAACCGACATTGGATTCATTCAATTAAGGTATCTCCCCTCAATAAACTGTACAAACAGTCACCGTCGTGTTTTAAATTGGATTTGTACAAATTAATGATCCCCTCCTAAGAATGAAGTGTCCTCCTTGAAATTGAATTCGTCGAACAATAGGCAAGATCTCCACACGTTATAAATCGTTTGGGGACTTAAAGTATGAAGATTGTGGAGCGCTTTGTGGTTCCCCCCAATGATTTGTTGTATGTTTAGAAGTTATAAAACCATTTAAATATTGTAAAAGAATAAAGAAATGTTGTTCTACAAAATGTTGATAAGGATTATGATTTTACTACAAAATATATAGGTACAGAAGTCAATCTCGTACAAAGCGCGCTCGAGCAACGCACACATAGACACCGCTCACAGACACGATATCTCGAATCGTCTCGGCCCGCTCGTCGAACAGTTCCAGCTCAAACGCTCATTATTGTGCGTTCACCAAGCTTAGGTTGGTATAAAAAGTGAAGTAGAGAGTATCAGAGAGAAGGCCTGAGTCTCTGCAGTGGAATCATTAAAAAAGGCTGTTGATGATGATGATATATCAGATTGTCTTCTGTACCTATCTATTTTGTGATTTTACCCTGTATGCCACTTTAATCCAGTTGTAATATCATCCGGGCGTGACAATAATGTAATATGTGTATGTGTGTGTGTGTGTGTGTTTTAATATTTTCAACATAATTATGTTTATTTTTATAATAAACATGTTGTTCAATAGGTAAATGTGTTGAACGGACCCCAAATAAAACGGTACAAGGGCAGAAAGATGATGATGACGTTTTTTTACCAGGTTTAGAAAACATCATCGCAAGGCAACCGAAAGGTCTAAATTACGTCCAAATCCCTCTTCAAAATAAAAAAAAAAATAAAAGACTGTTACAAAATGTAATACGACATTGAAATTTACTCGGTCTGTCTGCCATTTTAAGTTTTTTTCCCCTCATCTTGCGGTCCGGACTAAGCGTTCCGCCTCGTCGGTCGTTTATACCGCATACATCGAAGGACTGGAACAATTTGCCTGCTGCGGTCTTTTCATCCGATCATAATTGAGTTGTCTTCAAGGCTAGAGTGAATGGGCTCTTATTAACATTCTCTGATTCACAATCAACGATTGCATCACTGCTTACCATCAGTTAGGATCGTAGTTAAGCACTTGCTTGTAAAAGGTGTAACGTTAAATGTGCAAAACCTGAAATTAGTTTGATCAGAATAACGAGCAGAATCAATTAAACCACTTTTTTAATATAGGTAACATTTTCAAAAAAAAATCTTCATTAAAAATGTCGACCTGTCTATTTATGAATAGTTCAAACCATCACGTGCGCAAACTCCAATCAAATTTTCTCTTAAAATAAAAGTTCTTTTTTCAATTCAGATATGAATTTTAAACAAACTAAAACTGCACAGAAAACTTATATTTTTTTTTTATGTTTTTTTCCTCACATAATTAGGTCAATTGAATTAAAATTCATTAGGGGTGTCTGAGGTTTTGCGCATTTAACGTTACACGTTGTTTAAAACCATTAAAAAAAAGTCTTCAACTTCACGTCCGCAATAAACGACATTCACGCGAAGTCGTGGGCAAAACCTAGATTGTATATAATTCATACTCTAACATAGACATGGACACTTGACAGGTGAACACCGTTCTAGTTTCAACAGCTTTTGTTAATCCCAACATGCGTTGTTCTAACCCGTATTATGTAAACGGAACGTGTGGACTTAGTTCCAAAATGGTTGCCATTGATAGCGTTAATTAATTCTCAATATAATGGGGTGATGGGTAGGCCTAGCTATTGTGTAACAGTGTAGTGGTAATGTGTTCAAACACAGGCTTTGTTGTTCGTGATAAATACCATCCGTTGTTGACAAATGAAAATAATGAGAGATAAATAATCCATACATAGGTTTAATAAATCTGTAGAAATTTTTAGTTAGATGCGCATCACGTAAAATGTACAAAATCGATGTAGATAACAGTTACACATTACAATTTTGTGTAACTTGATATATTACTTACTAGCGACCCGCCCCGGCTTCGCTCGGGTGTAATATTATACATATAAACTTTCCTCTTGAATCACTCTATCTATTTAAAAAAACCGCATCAAAATCCGTTGCGTAGTTTTAAAGATTTAAGCGTAAATAGGGATATAGGGACAGAAAAAGTAACTTTGTTTTATACTATGTAGTGATGCTTTGTTTCATCGTAATAGGTAAATAATATCGAAAGATATACTACATTCATTGACACATACGTACATGAGGTACGTAGTTCGCCGAGTCAGCTAGTAATGGTATAATCAGCCTTACAACGTTCCCACTGCGAGTACTCCTGCTCTTTGAGAAATGGCTGGAGAGACGTCACGGTGTCCTCACCTTCCGCTTGACTCCAATCGATACCGGTAATGGTAGAGTTCGGGAGTTTTCTGCACCTGATTCAGAATGAACAAACGCCCGAGTATCGCTATTGCCTTCGTGTGGGCAACCTCTCGCACTGTGTTCCGGCACAAGCCATGATCTAAAGCGAGGGGGATTGGCGGCAGCCACCTTCTTTTGCAAAGCAATAATAAGTCATGATGCTGCCGACTTTCTCACGCCCCAGATCGGCGGACCCCAACCCGTCTGTGGGCGACGAACAATGGGTAGCTCGCCGTCCGGTAGTCTAGTAACCGTCCAGACTGAGCCCGAGACGTCGACGAAGCGTAATATTTCACGCGCGCTAAGTCAAGGTCAGGTCTGAAGCTATAGGTTGACATTGAAAAGGAAACCTGAGGCCCTGGAACTCAATGGGAAACTGAACTTAGAAGTGTATTTTTGCATAGATTCGGAGTAAAATAAAAACCTCATCATTTACACAGCCATATCGCATATTTCAAAGATATTCTAAAAATTACGAAATCTTATCTCCATCTGAACAACTAGATAAGCTTCTGGTTTCAAAGAAATTGTAACTGAGATTACAACATACATAAGTACCTACATCATGGATAAATACCTCAATAAAACAAGATTAGATGCATCATTGCTACATCATAATTTCAGACATTCACCTGGCGGACGGCGAGCATTGGTTAGCTCACCATCCGACTCGGCCCTGGTATGAAAGGCAATGAAGGAACAGGAGCGGGTTTTTAGTCAGTAAAAGTCCGATACACACTCTCGCTCCGCCCAAGAGCGGGAAATTTTTTTCCCAACCAAAAAAAAGACATCCTCTGCTGGATATAATAATAACAATATATTCCACAACTATCACACAACGCCGTCTAGTCCCAAGCTAAGCAGAGCTTGTGTTATGGGCGCTAGACAACTGATAAACATACCTAAATAAAACCAACTCTATGAGGGTTCAAAAAAACGACGAAACACTTCGAGAAAAGGTAGGTAGTGCACTTGCGCTTCACTTGACTCGTTTTATCGGGGGCACTACCGTGCCCACAGATTTCTAAGTACATACATTTTATAGATAAATAACACCTAGATACAGAACAAATGAATTGAAACTATGACCTCTGGCATAGCAGTAAGGGCCACTAAACACTAGACCAACAGGCTAGTCAAAAATATAAGTTTCCCCTAAGTGTGGCCACAACAAACGGTCCTGTGCGTCTCGCACGCATCGGATTCCCGCGACTCTTTCCGGTTATCAGACAAATACTACAAATATAAGATGCTAAAGGTCTTCCTCGTCATCACCGACATCTCGACTTCTCCTACAGCTGGGCATAAACCTCTCCCTCCTTTTGTCAGCCTTCACACTCCTGTGCCACTTTCAACCAAGCCCGTTCTGGATGGATAAAGACAAAGATTTTTTTTTTTTTGGAGAGCGCGAAGGACTGTCAGACTTTTACTGATTAAATTTACCCGTGCTTCTTCAGTCGCCTTTTTTTTGGTAAAGATTCCAACAACTGTAATGTATTCCGGACATAATCGAAAAAATACACAGGACACAAACGCTATTTAAACAAAAACATCGATCTCGTATCTACATTTTCACTTATATCCCTTCTCAATATCGAAAAACGCGTTTAATGATTGAACTCTTTTTTGACCAAATACTAGAATAAATTTTAAGGGTTGATAGACATAATTATTATGAAAATACAGCCTAAACTTCCATTAATTAAAGAAAAGTATCTTCACAAATGAAAATACTTTCCTCAGACTTGCGAAGCCGTATACAATTACCGGTAACTCAGTGAATGAAGCCACCTTTATGAAATATCGATTCATGACGTCACAAACTCGCAAGGGAAGCGCTATTTCAACCTCCCTTAGCAAGACTCGTTAGTTCAGTGGTCAGAACGCCCGTACATGATGAATTCATGAGGTGGTCGGAGGTTCGAATCCTTCACGAGTTGTTTCTTTTGCGTTTCTTTTGAATTTTCTGCTGATATTTTTGGTAAAATTTTCATTGTTTTCTGTGCTTTTTTGGAGAAGTACCGATTAATTTCTACTTCTTACCATTTAATTTTTTTTTAAATAGAGAAAATTTTGCCATTAAGGAGAATAAAAGAAAAACGAAGATCTTCTGAATGTAAAACTAACTAACCCTTGTCATTGAAAACATTAACTATTTGTATTTCATTAACTCAATCACACCAACTATAGAGAGATTTGAAAACAGATTTACTGATCATAACTTGTACTTAGTCAAGCTTAAAACTTACATGAACCGATGATGATGATGAAAGGAGAGGAAAATGGTTACGATCTTAATCCGCTGGATTATGATTTATGGTCAGTCAGATAATTTGGAGTCCCTCAAACCATCGACAAGATGGCCAGGGAAGAATTTACCCATATAGAGTGTGCACAGGTACTTCTTAAACTTTACATACTTTTAATGTATAAACTAACACCACAAATAACGGCTATAAATGTTTAAGTTACAATAACAGCAACGTTGGCAGGTTATATTGAAGAACAATTCGTACACACGCACGTACGTACGTGTGCATAGACGAAGCACCTACACATGTATAGCAACTGCATTCTGTGCAATCACTCCCCCTTTCCCTGTGTTCATCGATCTGTGACGTCACATATTCGAAGGGGATATCGTATTTCAACTCCAATCCGCAAGACTCGTTAGTTCAATGGTCAGAACGCCCATATGACCGATATCAAAGGTAAATGGAGGTTCAAATCTACCACAAATCGTATAGCTTCTATTTTACACTTCTTTCTTTCATTTTTTCTGGGATTTTTAGCTCAATAATTGAACAGTTTTTTTTTTAGAATTATAAAACTATGTGTTCCTTGTATTAAATGTTTTTGTAACATAAGTGTATTACAAATACCTTATTTTAATAGAGTAATGGTAGTAGTTTTGTTCAAAATATAACAAATAAAGAAGTTTCAGGAGAGTCCAACAGCGTCAGCGATACTTCGTAACACTGCAATAGATGCTGCGTTTGCAACTTTGCAAGTAGTTCCGTGGCACTTTCATAGATGGCTATCATGACGCTTGCAAGCTTTCAGTACAGATGGCTATCGTGTCGTTTATATTTTGAGTTATTTGCTTCCTTAATTTGTTTTGTTTCGTGAAAATGAACTGGTTACATTTTATCATAACAATAAATGAAATAAATTTTAACCGACTTCCAAAAAACGAGGAGGTTCTTAATTAGGTTGTATTTTTTTAGGTATTTATGTTACATATTTTCGTCAATTATTATGATTCGATACATTAACTTTTTATGTTTATTCACTTTATTTGTGTATATTATATTGTACATCAAGATAAAAGATTACAAAATTGTAGCCGTAAATTAAAAAACATACTATGGGTTTTTTTTTTTTTTTGTTAGAAGTTTTCCTTTAAATACTAGAACATTTTTACAAAAAATGCTCTTACTTGAATACTTTGTAATTAAAATTTACGCTAATATTATAAAGAGGATTTTTTTTTGTAATGAATAAACTCAAAAACTACAATGCCAGTTTCAAAAATTCTTTCACTATTAGAAAGCTACATTCACCCTGAGTAACACAGGCTATATTTATTGCCCGTGCGAAGCCGGGACGGGCCGCTAGTATACAATAAAGATGAAATACATTGTGTATGATTTATAATTACTAGACAAATAATTATGTAGGTACATAATTTACACAATTCTCCATTTACCTAGGTATATCCCAGATAACGGTAAAGGAAAACATCATAAGGAAACCGGCATGTCCTAGAACCAAAATTTCGAAGACATGTGACATCCACCAACCCACACTGGACCCGCGAGGTGGATTAAGGCCCATTCCCTCTCCTACAGAGGAGGCCTGAGTCCCAACAGTGAGAACATTATAAGGCCGACTATGCTATGCTATCCCAGATTATGCTGTCTGAGATAAGCAAAGCAGCAGGAAAAAGCGATTATAAACGGTAGCTCTAGTTTCTTTTGTTAGACAGGTCGGAGAAGTTTATACCTACGAGCGTCTTCACAAAAAACACAATTTTCTGATCTGTCAGATTAGACAAAAAGATTACAAAAGTTACTAGAGCATTTAGGACTACAAACAATTGTGGAAAATAAGAACCCATTTCTTTAGAAGTGAATAACAGAATCTAGAAAAATGTCTACAGTGCGTTTCACTTAAGAAGTTACATTGTAGTATTGAAAATAATGTTGCCATATTTTTAGCAATGAAATTACTTATTAGGGAGATTAACTGATACTTCGTTACTTTAACAATTGCCTTTTTTTATTGTTACTATTTTTGTATAAAGTATAGGGCGCTGGGCTCCATTCCGATTGTCTTACAATTCTTTCAAATAACGAAAATCGTTCCTCTCTATTAACAACTTCCTTTGAGACCTACTTTTTTTAAATAAAATCCCATTCCTCTCATAATTTTCCAAAAAGTGTTGCAGCTACCGTTAAAATCGATTTCGTTGAGCATTTCGGGGAACAATTTTGGTAGAGTAGGCAACTCTTTCCTTTTTTCCCTTCTTTTTATGTAGACAGACAGGGGAGCCAACATTACGCCGATGTAACTTCTTAAGTGAAACGCACTGTACACGTTTCACCCTTGTCAAAACAAGATCCTCAGGACAGGTCAATAAACCTGACATGACGTTGCTTATACTATTTGTAAATGAAACACTGATAGTGAATTCTTAGTGAACTCTTCTTTCAAGCTGGCATTTGTTATGATTATGATTGCCTACTGTGCTACGTATACTAGCTACTTCCAGCGGCTTTGCCCGCCTTATAGCAGAAAAGTATCCCAAAGGAACATACCGCCGGGATAAAAAGTATCCTATGTCCTATTCCAGGACATGGTCTATCCGTGTAATAAGTTTCATCAAAATCGGTTCAGCCATTTAGGCGTGAAGACGTAACAAACAAACAAACTCACTTTCGCTTTTATAATATTAGTAAGGATTTGAGTTCACTTTTTGTGCTACACCCTTAATAGCATAGTCGGCCTTACAATGTTCCCACTGTTGGGACTCAGGCCTCCTCTCTAGGAGAGGGCATGGGTCATAATCCACCACACGGGCCCAGTGCGGGTTGGTGGATGTCACATGTCTTCAAATTTTTGGTTCTAGGACATGCTTTTTTTTTCGATGGGGAAAATTATCTTATGACAATCCCCGCTCTTGGGTGGAGCGGGAGATAGTGTCAGACTCTTACTGACTAAAAACCCACCCCATTCCTTCTAGCCTCTTTATACCGGGGCTCAAGCTTCTTTTCAGATAACCCTGGCCCCAGTAGGCTTCGACCCAGCTGGGCCCCTCCTGTTGCTGACAACTTCTTGAGGCGCGCGCGGGAACAGTGCGCGCCGTCGACGTCTTGGGCTCGGTCCAGACAGTTACCGGACGATCAGACAGCGAGCTACCCATGGCTCGCCGTCCGCGAGCCCGGGATAATTGTCAAGCTCAACTCTCCATCTTCACCTTGGTCTGCCGCGTTACTAGAATACTTACAGATTATTTATAGTATGTTTAGTAACAGTTTTTTCAAACCTGAATTTGACCTTTACTTGCATACTTTTTAGCTACTTTTTTAATGTATTTCCTAGTTGAGAACAATACCAGTTTTTTCTAAATTCCTAGACCAAACTGCATTTCCTTCACGAAATAGGGCACAACACTGCCTTACTTTTAAATAAATTAAGAAAAATCATTGAATCTTGTAATTTTTTATCCTTTTTATACATTTTTTATTTGACGGCATGGTTGGCTCAGAGGTTGAGCGATTGACTGCTGCACTGCGTATCTCAGGTTTGACTCCAACACAGAAAACATATTTGCCAGTTTTTCCGGGTCCTAGATGTTTTATTACGTTCACAAATTTTTCCAAAACAGTCAAACATAATTTTCTTCTCACCGTGTTACTATGGCAGCATGTCGTATCATTAATTCATAAATATGTAAAGCATAACTTAGTATGGTGTAAGTACAAGGAATTCGAGAATATATTAACATAATTATACTTACCTCAGCTATTTCTAGGAAATTTTTCAGAAGAAAAACAAGCACATATTTTTTGAGGTGGGAAATGTTCCAATTACTTTTTCCGCTGTAGAGTAGAGCGAGTTTGGCTAAAATCACACCAGTGTCCTTCAATTACCTTTTTCGTTCTAGGAACACAGGTTTCCTTTTCAGATATAGCCTACCTATTAAGATTTATATCTACTTTTCACACGCTGACTGTACCCATGACTTAGCCCCGTGGCTTGTCTTACAAGTGCTGAGCATATTTAGAAAACTCTTTAGTATAAATAATTAGACAATTAATTTTTATTTTTATTCATATTTTTTTCTTCAGAAATGAAGATATCCGCAGGAGGAACCAAGGTCACCGACACAGCCCAAAGAATCGCCAAACTAAAGTGGCAGCGGGCAGGGCACATTGATTGTAGAAAGGATGGTCGATGGGGCCGAAAGGTTCTAGAGTGTGGGCGGTCTCCCATAAGGTGGACCGAGGACCTGGTGAGAGTTGCTAGAATGCAATGGATGCGAGAAGCAACGATCGGTCGTTGTGGCGACGCTTGAGGAAGTCCAATGTCCAACAGTGGACGTCTTTCCGCTGAAATGATAATGATGATGAATTTTATTCAATAATTTGAAATAATTTAATTTATTCACGTAATTAAATAAATTTATCAATAATTCTACCAACGTGTCAATTTATAGTTCATAATTTATATTAGGTATCCAATTTAATATGCTAAAACAATTTTATGTAATTCAATCATGGTAATATGGGTTAATTAATGACAGAAATAAACGATAAATAAATGGAAAATAAGTTTGGTATAACAATTGTCAAATTTTAGATAATTATCGGAAGCTTTTTCCATGTCTGAAGAGAACCTGTGACGCGTAGCACATGATTCATCCATGAGACATCATCAGAAGAAAGTTTAAAGCAAATGTTCTGAAAGAGAAACTCGAAAATCTGTACCATTCCTACTACAATTATGAAAATGTCACTTAACAGACGAGTGACACATATGCAAAGTAAATCATAGTTTTAATTTTAGTGCAGTCCACAACTTTACCTCTTTATGGTTCGTTAAAAATTCATCATGGCGGACAGCTGTATATTTTTATGCCCCATTTGCGTAATAGAATGTGCAATGGGTTGTTAAAATGGTTTTAGGTGTACATACATTTTAATATCTCAATTTGTATTTAAAAAGGAAGATTCTCATTGGCAGCTCTCACTGTAAAAACAGGAGATTAAGAATACGTGTAGTTTTTATACACACCTCAATAACAATAGAAGACAGATAAAAAAAAGGTGCTAATTTTTTCAAAAGAATTTTTGTTCAATACACTTAATCGAAAACCCGCTCTTATCCCACCGCTTCTGATCCCAAATTCCCACCACCGAAGGCACGGGCTTGCGGACGACGAGCAATGGGTAGCTCGCTGTCCGACCGGCCGGTAACTGCCCGGACCTTCTTCGTATGTGTATTGAAAAATTTCGTTTCATACACTGTAGCCCTCGACTCCATAACACACTTGCCTACGACTCGTGCGAATTCCACCTCGGTCGTAATGACAAACTCTTTGCACTTGTATCAAAATGTACTACTTATTTCCAACAGACCTACGACAGGAGACTTGAAATGTGGATACAGGACACCCTGTGACCTTAAAAATATCCGCCTCTTTGCTTTAAAAAAAATCACGATTGACCGTGACGAAATAGGAATGAAAAAAGCCCTTATTTGAAAAATTAAAAAAAAAAAACACGAGAGTAATAAACATGGCATATTAACCTGTTCGATAAGAGTCAGTTTTCGAGTCAGTGTATAGAAAATATTTTTTCACACCACCTGCTCGAAAATGTCAAATTATATGTCAAGCAACCTTAACCTAAAGTGAGTCATTAGTGGCCGGGGCATAGAAATATATTATATCTATGGGCCGGGGGCACAGCCGGTCAATAATGTTGTACTGGATTTCATTATGACCCGCTGGTCAATAATGTGACTATTATTTTCTCATAGTAGGTGTAAAAAGTAGAGTATCCTCCTCTGGGCTAAAGGTGTCTCTGCCTTGGGCTAGCTTGAATCCCTCGCTGCATTCAGGATTCTTGTATTAACTCCCTCGCTTTGCTCGTGAGTTAAATCCCGAATCCTTCATTGCGCTCGAGATTCAATATGACGCCCGTGACATAAGACA
Organism: Mythimna lalbum; assembly: GCA_949319445.1. Taxonomy (NCBI): domain Eukaryota; kingdom Metazoa; phylum Arthropoda; class Insecta; order Lepidoptera; family Noctuidae; genus Mythimna; species Mythimna lalbum. The sequence goes on from OX439361.1 coordinate 2,462,085, forward strand.
CAACTTTAGCCCCTCGGTGCATAATCTACTATTTTCAACGTGTTATTTTTTACTTACAATAACATTATAAACTTAATTACACGCAGTATTCTCTTATTGTTGTAAATATTCGGGTTTACCAAAATCAAAATATTTTTATTCCTAAAACCCAGAGAATTTATATATCTTAAAACCACATCATATGCGTGACCTGTGTAACTACCTACGCCTAACCTCATTCAGCTGTCATATCCTAAAATAATTCACCACTGACACGCACAAAGGAGGGTAGATCGGTATTGTTAGCTCTGGCCCCACGTGTTTCATTCACGGCTACCCTCCAATAACTAAATTTAATTTTTACGCTTCTATAGTTCCTCGTGGCGCCCAACTGGGACCTTGAACTTGATGTAATCGATACTGTTTATTATTTATATATTCCGACAGTGGAAAGTAATAGGTGTCTTCACATGTTAGTGTTTTGGATAACGTATATTATGTACTCAGATACTTTCGTATAGAGGAAAGTACTACTAAGTTAGAAAGTGCTACAGAAGGCGCCAAATAATCCTACTAATACTATAAATGCAAAAGAATGTATGTATGGATGGATGTATAGATGTTTGTTACTCTTTCACGCAACTACTGAACGGATCTCGATAAAACTTGTTACACGAGTAGATCATATTCCAGAATAACACATAGGATACTTTTTATCCTGGGATTATGTACGCGGGTGAAGCCGCGGGCAAAAGCTAGTCGTAGAATAAAGTACACTGACCTTTTCCTAATATCTCTGCGTAGGTACCCGAAAAACAAACAATGAATTGCTTTTCATTACTAGATTATGTAAGGGATCGCGATAGATGTCGATTCAAGACACCTTTATGTTTTTCTGTCCTCGCACACGGGTCGCAAATAAACGCCGCCACAAAAAACGTTACAAGCGGCCACAAAAAAAAATCTAGAAGCCGCCGCAAAAACAGCTGAACCGCGCGACAGCGTATGGCCGGAGAAGCTTGAAGCAGCTTCAAGCGTTTTTTTGTGGTGGCACCGCCGCACACAAAAAAACTTTTGTAGCGGCTTTTTTTTTAGGCCCGTGTACACTTAGGCCGTCTGTCCACCGCCGCCGTCACCGGGACGTAAACGAGAACGAGATTATTTCGGTTCGAGTTTAAGTTAAAGATGCGCTCGGTGACGGACGTGCGGTGGACACATGGCCATAGAAATGTATATATTATGCACAAAACCATTTGGTATTGTGTTTATCACTAAATTACTTATAACACCAGTATATTATTTTTTTCCGCAACTATCACACAACTCCATCTAGTTCCAAGCTAAGCAGAGCTTGTGTTATGATTACTAGACAACTGATAAACATGCTTATATATTTGGAAATACATAAGTTCATATTATAGATAAATTGCACCCAATTGATACTGAACAAATGATAAATGATCTTTATTTTGTAAATAGGTTTTCAAAAAACACTTTTACACGTCAATTTTGTTTTCAGTCAGTTTTAACGAGATGAGGCCGGTGTTTCCTAGCTGACTACCCTGAGAAGAAACAACGAAACAAACTCAAGGGTCAAAGTCTCTTTTAAAGTCCATACGGTAAAGAACATGTAATGGTCAAATCATATGATAATCATGCTCATCACATAAACATTTGTCCCGGGTGAGAATCGAACCCACGATCTCCGGCATAGCAGTCAGGGCCACTAACCACTAGACCAACAGGCCAGTTGACCTATATTATAAACAGGTTACATGATGTATCCAATGTTTGTGTTGTTATTTGAGATGTAACTTACCTACATCTCAAATCTGGCGTAACAACCCGTTGTTGTGATTGGTATACCTACCCTAATACCAGGAATCAAGAATGAATAAACAATGAATCAATATGAGAGATATACTGATACAAGATTTGAATAGGATTCTAATGGGAATTTAATCTAAATGTACTTGTACGGTCAGCAACGCAACCTTGCTATCATTTTCATTTACGTTCGGTGATTTTTGAGCTATGTCGGTAACCTTGGTTCTTCTGCGGGTATCTTCATTTCTGATGTTATCACGTTAGAAAATTCCGAGCATAGCTGTTTCCATTGCCCTTTGGATGACTTCAAGTGTCCTGTCCCCCTAGCCAAGTTACAATCGTTCCGCTTGCGTCCAACGCTTCGAGTTGACCTTGCCGCCTTTCTTTTGTTCTGACCACGTGACTGAGCGTTGAGAAACGTCATTCCCGTACATTTTTAAGCTTTCTACTTGCGGATTAGCAACTTGGCTACAGTACACATTTGTCTGAAACCATTGAAGAAAATTCCAAAGGGGAATAAAAGCATGGAGACAGGTACTAATTCAGTCGTGGACTGGTTATTACGGTACTAAATTAGTAATAATTACATTTATAGCCACTTAGCTCAGTAATTGCCACTAAGAAACAAAATATTTGCACTACAAAAGTGTCTTGGTAATTTCATTTTCTTAAAAATATTTTCCATTTTTTGGTTGTTAACGGAAATGAGATACGAATTATAATTTAAGTGTCATCAAGGCTAGAGTGAATAGGCTCTTAATAAACCATTGCACATCACCATCAACGATTGCATCACTGCTTACCATCGGGTGGGATCACAGTCAAAGACAATTTTAAATATATGTCGGCTTTTGCTTGCAGCTTCGCCCGCGTTCATAAAATATAGCCTTTGCCACTCAGGAATAAAGCAATCGGACCAGTACTTTCAGAGATTACTTCCTACAAACAAAAAAACAAACTTTACCTCTTTATAATAATATTCCACAACTATCACACAACGCCATCTAGTCCCATGCTAAGCAGAGCTTGTGTTACGGGTACTAGATAACTGATAAACATACTTATATATTTCTAAATACATACATTTTATAGATAAATTACACCCAGACACAGAACAAATGATAATGCTCATCACATAAACATTTGTCCTGGGTGGGAATCGAACCCACGACCTCCGGCATAGCAGTCAGGGCCACTAACCACTAGACCAACAGGCCAGTCAAAGCCCAGCTCAGGCCAGTCAATAATAGTAGTGTTACAGATATAGATTACAAATAAAATACATTTAGGTACTGAGATTTTGATCTTCCTTTGTTTTTAAGCTTAATCATGAATACCGAAAAGTTTGCTGAAAAAAAAGTTAATGAAAAATCATCTTCGGCTTTTAAAAATACAACCGATTTAATCAAACGGATTGGAGAAAACGGGTGACATTGATTTTAATCAAAAAATTATTGATCAACTATGAAGATGACAGTGATTACATTTCAGGGAAATGTAAAATTCAAATCTTATTTTCCTTATTGATTTCCGGTTATATTTAGATATATATTAAAATTATAACAAAATAATTATAATAGGTTTCATCTTTATCGTTTCATAACAAAATAATAATAATAATAGGTTTCATCTTTATCGTTTCATAACAAAATAATAATAATAGGTTTCATCTTTATCGTTTCATAACAAAATAATAATAATAATAGGTTTCATCTTTATCGTTTCATATAAGTCACTTAACTCATCAATCGTGATAATTAGAGACACAATAGAAAGACAATCGGTGCGCGAACCACGAGCGAACGCCGGCGTTCGCGAACCCATTAACTTTATATTGTCTCTAATTATCACGATTGAAGAGTTAAGATGTTATTCACTTCGAGCTATTATAAACTATTAATTCATGAATCCCCAAGCGACCACCGGTGGCCGCGCATCTATTATCTTACTATTGTGTCTCTAATTGACGGTATCTGAAGGGTTAAGTATATATACAAACTTAAAGTAAAAATATGTACAAACGGGTAAATAACAAAAGGAACTTATAGGGCGTCAAAAAATTCGTCCACATCGATGTCAATGGGAAATGTGCCCAGAACGCTGGCAGCAAAAACTGCTTAGAGCTGATTTCAAACTAAAACCTTTTTATTACCTACTTATGTAATACATATGTTTTTGTTTGTATTAATTTGATAAGCAGTATTGATTATAGTTGACACTATAGGTACCTAATGTCTATTAACCAGATTAGATAGTTTTAGTTCTAAGTTAAAATCTAGAGTTCAATAGGTGTCATGGATATTATTTTAAGTTACTTTTTTTGTTTGATCTTTCGTTTAAAAGCGCATGCTTAATCAAAAAGAGACGTAACTCAAAAAAAGGTATTTCAAAATTTAACCTTATTTTTTAAACACATGTTACTCGTATCAGATTTAATTAAACTCTGTTCGAGTTAAGATTTTTTATGAATTACAATTGAGGAACAAAGGTAAATTTTTAAATATAAACTTGTGTTACAATGTACCTTTATGAAAAAAATTAAATTATATTTATTTATTATGATTATTGATTTAAGAAGTCTTCAGCTTCCTAATTAAAAAAAACCGAGTGTAAATATAACATTCACGGTAGTAGTTATAAAAAAACTTGATTACGTTTAAACAAAAACTATACATAATGATAATATGGTCCGTCTTCTATAGGTCAGGAAACTATACAACAACATCGATTAATTATGCATTTATACGTCAACACTATACACATACGTCAGTACTATAATTAATTATTGAAAGGTATTCAAAAAGTATTTATTTTCTGACACAAACAACTTCAATATTGACATATTCAATTAATTCAATTCAATTATTTGTTTATTGTTCCTGATAAATAAATAAATAAATAAAAAATGTTGCCAAAAATAACTAGAACTTTCTTTCCCATTAATTACTGTCACCATTTGTTTTCGTTTGAGATTCGAATTTCAAAGAAAGGGTCCAAAAGTCCGTTGAAAGACAATATAAACTTACCCTCGATATTTTCTTCATCCGTATCTGCCATGACGATTTTCATTTCACAAACAAAACTATTAAAACTTAACCAAAAACATTATAAACAACACAACACAGAACTAATTTCACAAAAAACTGACGAGGAAAACACTTTTCGAACTCGCGAAGTTCCGTAAGAAAATTCGGAAAAGCGCGCGACCTCCCCTCGCGCCGGACCGAAGCGAACTGACGCCTGACGGTATGTATGAATGGAAGGAAGAAAAACAAACAGTAGTGCGCGGGAAAACTATTCTCCTGTAATTTTGTATTTCGAACAGTTATTGTTTTTTTTTATGTTAGAATTAAGTATTGAGCATCTATAGAATGAATTAGAAATAAAAAAAGGTTTGTTGTTTTTTTTTATTATTATTATTTACGGTAAATATTTACAATTTTCTACACTGGTAATACGCATGTTTTCATGAAGATTTAATGGTTGGAGTGTAAAAATAATGACTACAAGTTTACACATTACTTTCACATTTTGAGTAGGTAGTTTTATCATTGGAAGATGATTAATATCTTGCCAAGAGATGACTTTGAAGTATTGCGTCCACTTTGTACTTGTCGCTGTGACAAAGTGTTTTACACAAGAAAAATCTGATTCGCTGAATGGGGACAGTAGAAAGCCTTCTTTTTATAAGTATAAATTTAAAAAAAGTTTTTTTTTTTTACAAGCTTGTGTTTAGTTTCACCTGTCCCGATGTTTGTCTGTCATCAAATCTTGCAAATTAAATTTGATCCCCTTCCCGGTTTTGCATGCATGTGTCAATCAGATGACAATGCAAAATTATTGTGACATGGAGCTGATCTGATGATGGAACCGGAAGGTGGCTCTAAGAACTTGGTAGTGAAACGACACAACCCCATCGAGTTTGGGCTCGTATGATTCGTCTTGACGAGCATTAATTCATGAATCCCCAAGCGACCACCGATGGCCGCGCATCTATTGTCTTACTATTGTGTTTCTAATTAACGGTATCTGAAGAGTTAATTATGTAAGTATTATACCATCCTATAAAAGCTTGCTATGAAAAAATATTTTCATTAAAAACTTGTTTGAGGTAAAGTTTGTTTTTTTGGCTTTTTTTGTAGGAGTTAATCTCTGAAAGAACTGTAACCCTAGCCAAGTTGCAAATCTGCAATAGTTAACGCTTGTAGAAAGCTTCAAATGTACGGGAACGACGTCGCCTCAACGCTCAGTCACGTGGTCAGAACAAAAGAATTGGCGGCAAGGTCAACTCGAAGCGTTCGGCGCCAGCGAAACGGTTGTAATTTGACTAGGGGGGCTGGTCCGATTGCTAAAATTGTTTCGCCTATAGAAAGCTTTTTTATTTTTGAGTGACACAGGCATATTTTATGTACTCTGACGAAGCCGCGGGTAAAAGCTAGTTAAAAACATAATGGAATTCATAATTGTTTTAGGAATAAGGAAAACATACGATTCGTGACCACTGATTAAATAAACACTAATATTACACACAGACCGTAAGTTCATGTGCCAGGAAAAACAGTGGTATTTAAAGGTCCTGTAGATATTTTATGGCTCTAAAAGCATAATTTGTCCGTCCTTTCAAACAAGGCGACATTTAATCGCATCGCACGAACTTGTAACTATTTTTAACGATAAACACGTAGGTTGGAACGTTTTTCGCCGACGCGTTTTTATTTCAGTACCGCAGTTCAGACGAGGTAAGTTTTAAGAATTAGTCAACAATTACGAATTTTATTTTAGGGTTGAACAATTTTTATTTTTTATTATTGAACATATATTTTTAATAAAAATATGTTCAGTATTTAAATTTAATTTTATTATATCCGTATTTTAGATTATAAAAAAAAAATATTGGACACGTATTTTTTCTTTTTTAAATAACAAAGATATAGCCCATTAAAGTTACGTGTGACGTCACCCCGTGCGAAAAAATGCAGCAAGGCGGCGCGACGTTACACGTAACTTCAATGGACTATATCTTTGTCATTTTTGGTTTAATTTACGAGTAAAAATATACGTGTTGCTTATTTTTGAATAATCCAAAAGACGGACTAATTACATTTTTTACGGCAACTAGCCTATTGTGTGAAATTTTGGTTGATACAGTATTCGCAACTGTCGTACTTACTATACACGCGGTGTAGGTTTATTCGTTCGAGAATTTTGGTTTCTATATCATCGTTTTTTCTGGAAAAAAAAAAACAGTATTTATTTGTGATTTCACAAAAAAAAAAAGTGCAATTACGTGTCTAATAATACTACCCCGATACTCGCGAGGGATTAAATATCCAAGTATTTGAATCAATGTGGAAGCTAAACTTTAGCTACATAACCCAACAAAATTCTCCCCCAGCCGGGTCGAAGCCTACTGGGGCCAGGGTTATCCGAAAAGGAGCTCGAGCCCTGATTTGAAGGCTAAAAGGAACGGGATGGGTTTTAAGTCAGTAAGAGTCTGACACTATCTCCCGCTCCACCCAAGAGCGGAGGTTGTCATAGGATTATTTTTGCCCACCATAAAAAAAACCAACAAAATTCTAAACAACACGGAGCCATTTTTGCGTCCTACCAAGCGCAACAGAACATCAAAGGACGTCAACATGCCATGAACAGTGAAGCACGTAAAAAGTCAGCCATAGCTATGGCGAGTCCAGTCCTGTCTGGTTAGGGGTAATACCTCAAACACTGTTGTGGTGAATGTACTGTAGATAAATATTTGTGGTTCCAAACTTAATTAATTTGAGGGGAGATTTTTTAAAGTAAACTTCTGTGTGCTGTTTTAATTATTCGCAAACTAGCTTTTGCCCGCGGCTTCGTCCGCATACATAAAATATAGTCTACGTTTTTTTGTTTTTGTTGACGGGGAAAATCATCTAATGACAAAACCCGCTCTTGGGTGGAGCGGGAGAAAGTATCAGGCTCTTACTGACTAAAAACCCCGCGCCGTTCCTTCTAGCCTTCATACCGTAGCACGAGCTCCCTTTCGGGCAACCCTGGCCCCAGTAGGCTTCGACCCAGCTGGGCCCCTCCTGCTGCTGACAAATCTTTGAGGCGCGCGGGAACAGTGCGCGCCGTCGACGTCTTGGACTCGGTTCATTACCGGACAATCGGACAGCAAGCTACCCATCGCTCGCCGTCCGCGAGCCCGCGTCTACGGTGGCCGGAAATCGGGATCGGAATCCCGGCGACGGTGGCGAGGGCGCCGTAGCCTGATGCGGTCGGCCTCCTCCTTTGCAAGCATTACTGCTTCGCAGAAGGAGGCGGCCGCCTGCCATTCCTCCTCGCTCCGGAGCGGAGCAGTTGAAAAAAAAAATTGTAATCGGCCCAGTACTTTCAGAGATTACCTTCTACAAACAAAATAACAAACTTTATAATATTAGTGCAAATTGATACCTAGTGGATATTGTAATGTAAAATCGGTGTAGTTTTGTATCTCTAGTGTCTGCGCAACTCATACATGGAATACATAATACATGGAATCATTGTAACAAGCGCGAACTTGGCAAAATGGAGCTGAGAATTTTAATACAGTTTTGACTACCTCAGCAAAGTTGACTTGATACATTTCATCATCAACATCATTTCAGCCGATATACGTCCACTGTTGGACATAGGCCATCGCATCGGTTTCCGCAACCTTAACCAGGTCATCAGTCCACCTTGTTGGAGGCCTTCCAACGCTGCGTCTTCCGGTACGTGATCGCCACTCCAGAACCTTTCGCCCCCAACGGCCATCTGTTCTGCGAGCAATGTGCCCTGCCGATTGCACTTAAGTGATACATTTGCTGCCAAATAATACAAATACATTATTTTCGTCGTTCTGCTGCTGGCAGAAGCTAATACGAAATAACAATAAAAAAGAGAAAAAAAAAACAACATACGCTACGATATTTAAATAGTACAAGTGCAGAAAGTTTGTTATTGCGATCGAGGCGAAATTCGCACGATACCACCCTGATATGATAAATGTAATAAAATTGTGGTAGAGGAGAGCACTCGTACTCTTCTGCACTAGTGCAGTTAAAAGTCTATTGCGTGCCTAAAACCGGTAATATAAATATTTTAAGCTTATCGTAAAATCGTCAATGGCAATTTGCGAACTTTTCGTAGACACTATTTACATAAACCGTCATAAAAAAAACAAATCAAAAATAAAAATAAAAATTACTATAAAAATATTTGAATAATTATTGTATAACAGAATAAAGATTCTGATTTCCAATAATTATTAAATCCATATATCGACGGCGAAGTGCCAATAACTCGTAACTGTCGAAGTGGTTGTATCTCAAAAAAGTTAGGAGGTAACACAAAAATTAGATACACTGCTTTAGCTATGAGGTGTTTCCACAATTTATTTTGATGCAATTGCGACTAATTATATCCGCTATAGAAATCTCACTATAACATGCGTAAACACTTATTTAAATAATAAGCACTAAAAAGTAATTTTCTCGCAAAATGTCAGTTAGAAGGTATTGCCACTTCACCGTCGATATATGTACATAAGAAACTGAAATATTAACTAAACCAAGTACTTATTTATAGTAAACGTAACTATGTACATATCTTCTTCTATATATATAAAAATGACCCCCGTTTTCCGTTGTCACGACTTGGCATGAAAACGGCTTGACCGATTTGGCTGTTTTTTTTTTGTTGTGATTGTTATTGTGAGGAGAAGGTTCTTATGGAAAAAAAATTAGGGTAGTGTAGGGTAGAGTAGGGTAGAGTAGGGTAGAGTAGGGTAGAGTAGGGTAGAGTAGGGTAGAGTAGGGTAGGTAGAGTAGGGTAGAGTAGGGTAGAGTAGGGTACAGTAGGGTAGAGTAGGGTAGAGTAGGGTAGAGTAGGGTAGAGTAGGGTAGAGTAGGGTAGAGTAGGGTAGAGTAGGGCAGAGTAGGGTAGAGTAGGGTAGAGTAGGGTAGAGTAGGGTAGAGTAGGGTAGAGTAGGGTAGAGTAGTGTAGAGTAGGGTAGAGTTGGGTATAGTTGGGTGGAGTAGGGAAGAGCGGGAGCGAAGCCGCGCGGGCAAAAGCTAGTATATAATACAAAAACACAATGTTTGACGTTACAGGTTACTCAACTTTACGGTCTGAAATAAGGGGGTGCGTCTCGAGTGTTTTCATCTATAAATATGATGAAGCAAAAATTACCAAAATTATATTCTCCAGCTTTTCATTGCAAGGCGACAATGAGTAGTAATTCAAATGAGGTTGTCTGACGTCATGCCTTGTTCTTGTCGAAAGTTGTTATATTGATGTAGGTACTAATTTTGACATTCTGAATAGGTCGTATTGCTCCTTATAGAGTTGTAGGTGAGCAGTGGTGGCCGAGTGGTAACGGCCCCGACTTACGAGTTGTAGGTCGCGGGTTCAAACCCAGCCAGGCGCATTACTTTGTGTAATTTATTTCATCACCACTGCTCTCAAAACGGTGAAGGAAAACATCGTGAGGAAACCGGCATGTCCTAGAACCAAAAATTCGAAGACATGTGACATTCACCAACCCGCACTGGGCCCGCGTGGTGGATTACGGCCCATTCCCTCTTCTAGAGAGGAGGCCTGAGTCCCAGCAGTGGGAACATTAAAAAGGCTGATGATGATGATGATGATGATGATGCTCCTTATAGAAAATCTAATTTCTAGAATTCTTCTTATACTTGTTTCTTTTATTTCACTCAAAATAACATTATTCGATGTATGCCGTGGATGAAGGAGTGACTTGCACAGACCCGAGGTTTTCCTCCGCATGCGTACTCCACGCTTTACAATAAATACTTGTATGAAACGGACATTTGCGGGGGTTATGCGTGCGGAGCAATCTCGCATGCGTGATAATTCTTTTTATACTATAGGCACATAATAGCGATTTTGGTATTTTCATCAAGTAGTCAAGCAGATTTAGAAAGTATCACTTTATAAAATTTAGAAAAAAAGGACTACAGATGCCCAATGGAACGTCACAAGCGATTGTGTGTCCGTATGCTCAAACTTTCCGTTGAAAACCAGTATCAAGCAACTGCTACCTATTTGTCTGGCATTATTCTGAACTGGACAAATGTCGCAAATCGCCCCGCTCTTGAGCGGAGCGGGAGATGACTAAAAAAAACCCATTCCTGTTCCTCACTCACACGAAGTCGACGTCTTGGACTCGGTGTGGACGGTCGGTCGGGCGGTCGGACGGCGAGCTACCCATTGCTTGCCATCCGCAAGCCCGTGCCCTCGGTGGCCGAAAATCGCTACCAAAATCGCGGCGGCGTCTGGGGCGTGAATGCCGTTGCCTCACGCTTGCGGCCTCCTCCTTTAGAAAGTGGACGATGACATCTTCTGGATATCTCATCGAGGTCACTGATGCATAGCATCATGTTTCATCTACATATAATATACCTACCCACTTATACTAGTTCTAACCATCATGATAGGATTGACGCACGAATCACGAAATATTTCGACGAAAAACCAAGAAAATTTATTTATAGAGTAGCCTAACACTGGAAATACACATTTTGCTATCATAAATCACTATAATTATTCACATTCATTATCCCTAAAATACACGAAATGTCATGCATTTATTATTGTGGTTCTTACTGTCTCGTCATTAAGAACTATAATTATACAGGGTGACTGGTAATTAGTCACCGATACATATGTAATACACGTGATTGTAGTCGTGATTACAAACAACTTTCCAAAGAAACTTGTTTTTTATACTCATTATTTTAATAACAACAGGTAACGAAACAGCTGTTAGAGTAAATTCGCGCGCGCGCTCCTGCGACCTCTCAGCTGTTAGCCGCGTAGCGAGGATTAGTTGCAGGCGGTCGCCTCCTTCTGCGAAGCAGTAATGCTAGCAAAGGAGGAGGCCACCGCCGGGATTCCAATCCCGATTTCCGGCCACCGTAGACGCGGGCTCTCGGACGGTGAGCCATCGGTAGCTTCGGCGGCGGAGACCTCTCGCGCCGGGCCCTGGTCGAGGCCATGGTCCGGAGCGAGGAGGAATGGCAGGCGGTCGCCTCCTTCTGCGAAGCAGTGATGCTAGTTAAGGAGGAGGTCGACCGCATCAGGCTACGGCGCCCTCGCCACCGCCGGGATTCCGATCCCGATTTCCGGTCACCGTAGACACGGGCTCGCGGACGGCGAGCCATGGGTAGCTCGCTGTCCGATCGTCCAGTAATGGACCGAGCCCAAGACGTCGACGGCGCGCACTGTTCCCGCGCGCCTCAAGGATTTGTCAGCAACAGGAGGGGCCCAGCTGGGTCGAAGCCTACTGGGGCCAGGGTTATCCGAAAGGAACTCGAGCCCCGGTATGAAGGCTAGAAGGAACGGGGTGGGGTTTTAGTATAGTGCACCCGCGCCGGTTACAAACCCACCGGTGTATGTAATCAGTGTAGGTACATGTTCAGGTTAAATAATATAAGTTAAGTAAAAAAAGTTTCTTTAGGTAAGTTGTCTGTAATCATGAGTACAATCACGTGTATAATTATCAGTCACTAATTACCAGTCACCCTATATAGCTCAGTAATAAAGTAGAATTCTATTGGTAAAAGAATTTTTGAAATCGATCCTGTAATTTTTGAGTATGAATATATTACAAAGAAAAATGCTAATCTTTCATATTCATAGTAGGTATCCCAAAAGAAAGAAAAAAAAATAGAGAGAGAATCCTGAGCGTAAGCGAGAGAAACAAAAGAGAACGAGGTGAAAAATCTTTGCAGTCGAGTGCAACACATAACTTTTCATCCCACAAAGTACAGTGCGTTTCACTTAAGACGTTCCTTTGCCGTAATGTTGGCAATACGGAAGAGCAGTGTTGCAATATTTTTAGTAATTAAATTACTTAATATTAGGGAGATTAACTTCTATTTCGTTACTTTTAACAAATGCGTTTTTTTTTGTTTTTCTTTTTACTATTTTTGAATAAAGTATAGGGCGCTGGGCTCCATTCCGATTGTCTTGTAATTCTTTCAAATACCGAAAACGCCATGCCACAATATCGTATCTTTCTATAACAACGTCCTTTTAGACCTGCTTTTTTTTAAATAAAGTCCCATTCCCCTCATAATTCTCCAAAAAGTGCTGCAACTACCGTTAAAATCGATTTCGTTTCGCATTTCGGGGAACAATTTTGGTAGAGTAGGCAACTCTTTCCTTTTTCCCTTCTTTTTTATGTAGACAGACAGGGGAGCCAACATTACGCCAAAGGAACGTCTCAAGGTGGTGCATCACGACTCACATTTTCACTGTTTTTCATACAATCGCTCATAGCTGATTATGACGTTATTACACATTTTTCATTAGATATTTTAGAAACACAGTATCTTGTGGATATTATCTAGGTGTCTAAAGAAACCAATTTCTAAATTTGTGTAAAACTAATCCAGTAAAAAAAGTAATCCTCTAGAGACCTTGCAAATTTTATTAAGATTCTAAATGACGACCACTTTTTCCAAAAACTTTTAAGGGTTTAAAAAAAACAGCTATTTTCTGGAGCAAGTTTTGTGAAATTTTCGAGTAAATCTCGGAATTACCGAATACTAACAGAGTTTCCAGGCGTTATCTCTCTTTTTTGCGTTGCCTTTTCGTCAAACATCGCGTTGGATTGCATTAAATGAAGTAACAAGCTTTTATACCATTTTCGATGTTTACGATAAGCGAGTGGAGAAAGACCCTCCACTGTAAATTACTTAATGCAAAAAAATATACCAAGGAGGTTCTGAGCCTGAGTTTTTAATAAATTAAAAAAAAAAGTTGTATGACAAATTTGATATCACGGCGGTAGAGGTAAATAGGTTTAATTATGTTTTATAATAATTCATAAACATAGTCGTGCACTATGTTTATGAATTAAATGATTATGATATTCTAAATTCAATTTACTTTATCTCACTAGAGAATAAAAACGGCTTTTGCTCTCAGATAACATAGAGCAAAAATATTCTTTCCGAGATGTTTTTTATTTTATTTTATTTTACATGGGCGCTTATAAAAAGTCAGAAACTACGGTTCAACGGTGCACGGTTCCAAATTGGTCGTTTTCTATGGAGAAGAACCAGAAAGAAACTCCATGGTTACTCTTTTACTCTTTTTTTGTCTTCATATTATTCATATTCATTTATTTGCATCTACAATGTTGAGATGGTACAAAACAGGCTTAGAGCTATGAACCATTGTAGACCCTGTTTGGGCACAGCAACATATTATTTGTTATTAAACATTAAATAATCTAGAATTCAATTATGAAGTTTATCAATTATGAAGTCGCCATGCTAGATACCAACGAAACAATTTACTTAGTTTTATCAAATCGAGTCAAAACCTTGAAAAGAAATCGTGATAATTGGAAACTGAATTGACTAAATTATTTTAATAATAAATAAAAATTACTTAGTTTTTTTTTCACTGGCTGGATCAGCTGGAGCTGGATCTCATGACTTTTGGCTAAACTGAATTTTTAATGTTACCACAAATATAAAACTTGATCAATTTTCACAAATCAAATTTAATTATTGCATAAGGACGATACACTGCATCAAAACGCACCGTCGTCATCTCGGGCATGTTCCCAACCATTGACGTAAGTTGTGCTATTCTGTAAAAAACTCATCTCGAAAACTAAACTGGAGTGAGCTGTCAACTTTTCCTGACAGTTTTACGAGGAATGACAGAATACTTCAAGATTACTTCACCTGAATTTTAACGGTGAAATGTTTACTGACTGTCGGCTGTCAATCTATTCAGTTGAAAACCAGCGTCAGACCACTGCCTCGTAGTTTTCTGGCATTTTCGCTGAACTGGACCTTTTAGACATAAATGTTACTTTTTAATTCTTTTTGTGTTTGTATTAAGTTTTTGTTGTCTACAATGTTTTGTGCGCCAAAATAAATACTTTTCATTCTTTCTTTCTTTTATTTAACACTGAGGATTGACAACTTACTACAACAAAGTTTACGTAGTAAGATTTTTACAGAGTAGATACAATTCAATGAATTAATTGCAAATCACAGGTTTTTTAAATTTAAAGTTCAAATAGTTAACAAATTTTACATGAACTTCGTTGGGCACAGCAATTTTTATTTAAATAAAATTACAAATTAAAGAGAAAAGTAAAAACACAAAAAAAAAAACAAATATCATCAAAAATGTAGTGAGTGTTAAAAATAAAAAGATGTTTTTAAAGGTTTAAGTCAAAATAGGTATTACGTTTTTAAGTCATCATCCAAGAATAAGAATAGATAAAACAGATTAACGAATCGGTAAAAAATATTTATTTGTAATTGGGACAAAGAATTCGTTTTGAAAGAGAAATCGGGAAATGACTCCAAAATGATGATGCTATTGTAGCTGATTCCGACCATAGCGCTCACATTCTTTGGCATTGCACTGTAATACGCTCTTATGAGACTTGTATATCCAACTCTGGCCGAAAAACTCCGCACACAGTCGAACATGTTAGAGCACCGTTAACGATATGATAAATGAAACCTGTACCCCTAGCCAAGTTGCTAATCTGCAATAGTCAACGCTAGTAGAAAGCTTCAAATGTACGGGAATGACGTTATTTCAACGCTCAGTCACGTAGTCAGAACAAAAGAATTGGCGGCAAGGTCAACTCGAAGCGTTCAACGCAAGCGAAACGGTTGTAACTTGCCTAGGAGGACTGTTTTTGTTTCATTGATAGGATCGCGCTTGACCACTATCTCACCTTTTGGTAAGTGACGAAGTGGTCGACGGTAGAACACGCCCACCCAGAAGCAACCAATTCAGTCTTGAACTAAATACTGGGGACATTAGCCATTACTAAACACAAAATCTACACTAATATAATAAAGAGGTAAATTTTGTTAAAGTTTGTTTTTGTTTGGTATTGTTTTTTTGTTTGTAGATGGTAGTCTCTGGAAGTACTGGTCCGATTGTTGTAAGAGATGATGTAAAAGATGATAACGTGATGGGTGATAGAACAGAATGGAAGAAATAAGAGTGATGCGCCGACCCCAAACAAAACGGGGCAAGCGAAAGATTTCGAGAAGTTTCTCATCGCACTATGTTTGACTGAAAATTGACTGACCTGTTGGTCTACATGAGAGACAAACGTCAATCCATGAGCTTGAAATTTTTCACCAATAGAAAGCTGCTTTATACCTGAGTAACATAGGCCATATTTTACGTACGCGGGCGAAGCGGCGGGTAAAAGCTAGTGTTATGTATAAGATCTCAGGATCTCTCAATACTCAATCTATTTCCGCACCACCACGACAGACGTAGCCCATCTGTCTCCACACTGTGTATCAAGATCAATCAAATCTCGCCAGTTATAATAATAATCACCAAGAGCCGATAGAAAATAATAATACGATAAACAGATTTCTAACCTTGAGCAAATTCCCGGATTCCCACTTCTTAATGCGTCTTAAATCTGGAGTTTTAGGAAGATGCGTATCTTGATTATAAATATATCAGACTCGGTTTTGCTAGGATCTTTTATTCGTCTTCGCTCGCCTAGAATTTGAAAATTATCACAAGGATATATTCCACTAGGATGAAGGTATATCTCAATTCAGAACATGGTCTACATGATAGACAAACATCAATCCATGAGCTTGAAATGGTAAGCCAGAAAAGTCTTAGGTCATCAAAATCATCATTTCAGCTGAAAGACGTCAACTCTCCAAATGTCGCCATAATGACCGGCCCTGTCCGTCTCGCATCCATCAGATTCCTACGACCCTCGCTAGGTCATCAAACCACCTTGTAGGAGGCCTTCCAACGCTGCGTCTTCTGGTACTAATCGCCATTCCAGAACCTTTCGTTCTTTTTTCGTTCAAATGTACGGGAATGACGCTCAGTCACGTGGTCAGAACAAAAGAATTGGCGGCAAGGTCAACTCGAATCGGTCGACGCAAGCGAAACGGTTGTAACTTGGCTAGGGGGGCTGATTTGTAATTTTGTACGTAGAACGACGTCGCGTGGCGTGGATCTAGTGTACCTAACTCTACAAGTTTAGTTTCCATTTAAAGTTTATAGAGACTTAGAAACCGACGCGCCCAGATCGGCGTGTGTGGCATTTGTGTGCGCAGTGTAGTTCTACCTTAACTCTTTTAGTAACATACGTCTATACAAATAGAAGTAGGCCAAAGAAAAGATGGATAGGTTTTTTATGGAGTGATGTAATGGATGATAACGTGATGGGTGATAGAGCAGAATGGAAGAAAGAAAAGTGAAGCGTCGACCCCAAACAAAACGGCATAAGCGAAAGATTTCGAGAAGTTTCTCATCGCACTATATTTGACTGAAGATTGACTGACCTGTTGATTTAGTGGTTAGTGACCTGACTGCTCGCCACCCAGCACAAATGTTTGTGTGATCAGCATGATGGTTTGTTCTGTGTCTGGGTGTAATCTATATATATATAAAAGAAGAAACTGACTGACTAGCATATCAACGCACAGCCGAAACTACTGGGACTAGGACTGTGTTTTACCCAAGGATTCCTTTTATGACGTAGGCGATCACTAAGAGAGAATTTTCAATAATTCACTCCGTAAAGAGATAAAATGGGGGTCCAAAGTTTGCATGAAAAAACCTACTTTCACGCGGGCGAAGCCGCTGGCAGAAGCTAGTTCATCTATACTAATATGTTTGTATTTATAAATATACTAGCTTTTGCCCGCACGGCTTCGCTCCCGCTCTTCTCTACTCTACCCTACTATACCCTACTCTACCCTACTATACCCTACTATACCCTACTATACCCTACTATACCCTACTATACCCTACTATACCCTACTATACCCTACTATACCCTACTATACCCTACTATACTCTACTATACCCTACTATACCCTACTATACCCTACTATACCCTACTATACCCTACTCTACCCTACTAAACTTCACATAAACCATCTACTAAATAGTCCGAACAAAGCCTAAAAATTTGGTTTGGATAGGTGAGCCCGTTCTTGAGTTATAAAATAACAACGAAAAGTGGCATTGATTTTTATATACAACTAGCTTTTGCCCGCACGGCTTCGCTCCCGCTCTTCCCTACTCTATCCTACTCTACCCTACTATACCCTACTCTAACCTACTCAACCGTACTCTACCCTACTCTACCCAACTCTACCCTACTCTACCCTACTCTACCCTACTCTACCCTACTATACCCTACTCTACCCTACTCTACCCTACACTACTCTACTCTACTCTACACTACTCTACACTACACTACTCTACACTACTCTACTCTACCCTACTATACCCTACTCTACCCTACCAAACTTCACATAAACCATCTACTAAATAGTCCGAACAAAGCCTAAAAATTTGGTTTGGATAAGTGAGCCCGTTCTTGAGTTATAAAATAACAACGAAAAGTGGCATTGATTTTTATATATATAGATAAGTATGTTTATCAGTTGTCTAGTACTCATAACACAAGCTCTGCTTAGCTTGGGTCTAGACGGCGTTGTGTGATAGTTGTGGAATATTACCCCCCCCCCCATCCATACATACACACACTCCACCACAACTCCACACTCACTCACACATACACACGCCCATTCACACACGCACATATACACACATACACAAAATTGTCTAGTACTCATAACACAAGCTCTGCTTAGCTTGGGTCTAGACGGCGTTGTGTGATAGTTGTGGAATATTACCCCCCCCATCCATACATACACACACTCCACCACAACTCCACACTCACACACTCATAAACACGCGCAGAAACATACATTTATACAAAACGCACTAGTTTTTACATACAGCCATTAACACGATTTTCATTTTTCACTTGTTTTATTTATTTATTTATTTTTTTTCCCTTATTGTTTTATAAAAAAAAATGTGTAACTTACACCTAATTAGCACAACTTACAATTGTTAACCACTGGAGGAAGAGCGAGGTTTATCCCATCACAAGTATCTTCGGATTACTTTCTGGGAAGCCCCGGCAACTTATTTGTATAGAATTAAGAAAATAAACACATTTTTTTTTTTTATTATATTATTATTATATTTATATTACTAAGCAAATTCACAAATGCATCATGCATTAAACATATTTCATTCACCTCTTCTTTGTTAACACTAAGTTAAAAATAACACCAATGTACCACCCACGTACTGTCTGAGAAATTAAGCTCCCCGTCTAGCATCCCCCATATTGGTTTTTATTTATCTTTTATTTTGCTGTCATTTTGAACCTTTGTAACCTTTTACACCATGCTAGACTACTTTTGTATACAACATTATTTTTAGTATATGCGAAACCTGAATATAGTTTGTTCAGAATCAGCAACTGTCACGGTCCGGACCAAGCGTTTCGCCTCGTCGTTTATACCACGTACATCGAGGGACTGAAACAATTTGCCGGCCGCGATCTTCCCGTCCGATTATAATTTAGGTGTCTTCAAGGCTAGAGTGAATAGGCTCTTAAAAACTAGCACGCCTCACCATCAACGATTGCATCACTGCTTACCATCAGGTGGGATCGCAGTCAAGCACTAGATTATATCAATTAAAAAAAAAACTGAATCGATTCCAACAATTTTTACACGATTTTATATTTTTTTCAAAAATATTTTAAAAAGGTCACAAGTTGGACACCACCGACAGTAAGTGCAGGTCACAGCTGAATGCGAAAGTAAAGCCACCCCTCAGTCGCCTGACACGGTGGAGCACACAGTCGAGGTGTGCCCTGCCTGGCCGGACCATCGCCGTGCCCTCGTGGGGGCGATCGGCGACGGAGACCTCTCGCGCCGGGCTTTGGTTGAGGCCATGGTCCGGAGCGAGGAGGAATGGCAGGCGGTCGCCTCCTTCTGCGAAGCAGTAATGCTAGCAAAGGAGGAGGCCGACCGTATCAGGCAACGGTGCCCTCGCCGCCGCCGCCGGGATTCCGACCCCCATTTCCGGCCACCGTAAACGCGGGCTCGCGGACAGTGAGCCACGGGTAGCTCGCTGTACGACCGTCCGGTAACTGTCTGGACCGAGTTCAAGACGTCGACGGCGCGCACTGTTCCCGCGTGCCTCAAAGGGTTGTCAGCTCAGCTGGGTCGAAGTCTACGGTGGTCAAGGCTATCCGAAAGGAAACTCGAGCCCCGGTATGAAGAGGCTAGAAAGAACGGGGTGGGTTTTTAGTCGGTAAGAGTCTGACACTATCTCCCACTCCACCCAAGAGAAGAGGTTGTCATAAGATGATTTTTGCCCACCGTAAAAAAAACCCTCAGTCGCCTGGATGGCCCGATGACAATGTATTTTTGCCATATCATGTTTCTACACCACCCTAAGGTCGACTGGTAGAGAATGCTTAAGAGGGTCCTTCTCCACTCGCTTATCGTAAACATCGAAAATGGTTTAAAAGCTTGTTACTTCATTTAATGCAATCCAACGCGATGTTTGACGAAAAGGCAAAGCAAAAAAAGAGAGATAACGCCTGGAAACTCTTTTAGTATTCGGTAATTCCGAGATTTACTCGAAAATTTCACAAAACTTGCTCCAGGAAATTGCTGTTTTTTTTTAAACCCTTAAAAGTTTTTGGAAAAGTTGTCATCATTTAGAATCTTAATAAAATTTGCAAGGTCTCTAGAGGATTACTTTTTTGACTTTTTTAATTTTTAGGCAAATTATGAAGTGTCAAAGTTCATACAAAATAGGACATTTTCAGAGGTTTCTACTGGATTAGCTTTACACAAATTTAGAAATTGGTTTCTTTAGAAACCTAGATAATATCTACAAGATACTGTGTTTCCAAAATATCTAATGATAAGTGTGTAATAACGTTAGTCAGTTATGAGTATATAATCAGTTATGAGCGGTTGTATGAAAAACAGTGATAATGTGAGTCGTGATGCACCACCTTAAGGCATTAACTCCACCTTTATACAGTGTTATGTGCACAAAACATTAATAAATAAATAAAATACTTTACGCTCTTAAAATTAAGCATGTCAAAAAATAATAATCGCCTCTAAAACATTGTTCTTAAACGAACTAAAATTAAGAACACTTCACAATTGATTGATCTAAATTGGTTGATCAACAGTTCACGAAGTTTGGTTTGGATAGGTGAGCCCGTTCTTGAGTTATAAAATAACAACGAAAAGTGGCATTGATTTTTATATACAACTAGCTTTTGCCCGCACGGCTTCGCTCCCGCTCTTCCCTACTCTATCCTACTCTACCCTACTATACCCTACTCTAACCTACTCAACCGTACTCTACCCTACTCTACCCAACTCTACCCTACTCTACCCTACTCTACCCTACTCTACCCTACTATACCCTACTCTACCCTACTCTACCCTACACTACTCTACTCTACTCTACACTACTCTACACTACACTACTCTACACTACTCTACTCTACCCTACTATACCCTACTCTACCCTACCAAACTTCACATAAACCATCTACTAAATAGTCCGAACAAAGCCTAAAAATTTGGTTTGGATAAGTGAGCCCGTTCTTGAGTTATAAAATAACAACGAAAAGTGGCATTGATTTTTATATATATAGATAAGTATGTTTATCAGTTGTCTAGTACTCATAACACAAGCTCTGCTTAGCTTGGGTCTAGACGGCGTTGTGTGATAGTTGTGGAATATTACCCCCCCCCCCATCCATACATACACACACTCCACCACAACTCCACACTCACTCACACATACACACGCCCATTCACACACGCACATATACACACATACACAAAATTGTCTAGTACTCATAACACAAGCTCTGCTTAGCTTGGGTCTAGACGGCGTTGTGTGATAGTTGTGGAATATTACCCCCCCCATCCATACATACACACACTCCACCACAACTCCACACTCACACACTCATAAACACGCGCAGAAACATACATTTATACAAAACGCACTAGTTTTTACATACAGCCATTAACACGATTTTCATTTTTCACTTGTTTTATTTATTTATTTATTTTTTTTCCCTTATTGTTTTATAAAAAAAAATGTGTAACTTACACCTAATTAGCACAACTTACAATTGTTAACCACTGGAGGAAGAGCGAGGTTTATCCCATCACAAGTATCTTCGGATTACTTTCTGGGAAGCCCCGGCAACTTATTTGTATAGAATTAAGAAAATAAACACATTTTTTTTTTTTATTATATTATTATTATATTTATATTACTAAGCAAATTCACAAATGCATCATGCATTAAACATATTTCATTCACCTCTTCTTTGTTAACACTAAGTTAAAAATAACACCAATGTACCACCCACGTACTGTCTGAGAAATTAAGCTCCCCGTCTAGCATCCCCCATATTGGTTTTTATTTATCTTTTATTTTGCTGTCATTTTGAACCTTTGTAACCTTTTACACCATGCTAGACTACTTTTGTATACAACATTATTTTTAGTATATGCGAAACCTGAATATAGTTTGTTCAGAATCAGCAACTGTCACGGTCCGGACCAAGCGTTTCGCCTCGTCGTTTATACCACGTACATCGAGGGACTGAAACAATTTGCCGGCCGCGATCTTCCCGTCCGATTATAATTTAGGTGTCTTCAAGGCTAGAGTGAATAGGCTCTTAAAAACTAGCACGCCTCACCATCAACGATTGCATCACTGCTTACCATCAGGTGGGATCGCAGTCAAGCACTAGATTATATCAATTAAAAAAAAAACTGAATCGATTCCAACAATTTTTACACGATTTTATATTTTTTTCAAAAATATTTTAAAAAGGTCACAAGTTGGACACCACCGACAGTAAGTGCAGGTCACAGCTGAATGCGAAAGTAAAGCCACC
This sequence comes from Mythimna lalbum, assembly GCA_949319445.1. Taxonomy (NCBI): domain Eukaryota; kingdom Metazoa; phylum Arthropoda; class Insecta; order Lepidoptera; family Noctuidae; genus Mythimna; species Mythimna lalbum. The sequence continues at coordinate 2,484,721 of OX439361.1, forward strand.
CCTCAGTCGCCTGACACGGTGGAGCACACAGTCGAGGTGTGCCCTGCCTGGCCGGACCATCGCCGTGCCCTCGTGGGGGCGATCGGCGACGGAGACCTCTCGCGCCGGGCTTTGGTTGAGGCCATGGTCCGGAGCGAGGAGGAATGGCAGGCGGTCGCCTCCTTCTGCGAAGCAGTAATGCTAGCAAAGGAGGAGGCCGACCGTATCAGGCAACGGTGCCCTCGCCGCCGCCGCCGGGATTCCGACCCCCATTTCCGGCCACCGTAAACGCGGGCTCGCGGACAGTGAGCCACGGGTAGCTCGCTGTACGACCGTCCGGTAACTGTCTGGACCGAGTTCAAGACGTCGACGGCGCGCACTGTTCCCGCGTGCCTCAAAGGGTTGTCAGCTCAGCTGGGTCGAAGTCTACGGTGGTCAAGGCTATCCGAAAGGAAACTCGAGCCCCGGTATGAAGAGGCTAGAAAGAACGGGGTGGGTTTTTAGTCGGTAAGAGTCTGACACTATCTCCCACTCCACCCAAGAGAAGAGGTTGTCATAAGATGATTTTTGCCCACCGTAAAAAAAACCCTCAGTCGCCTGGATGGCCCGATGACAATGTATTTTTGCCATATCATGTTTCTACACCACCCTAAGGTCGACTGGTAGAGAATGCTTAAGAGGGTCCTTCTCCACTCGCTTATCGTAAACATCGAAAATGGTTTAAAAGCTTGTTACTTCATTTAATGCAATCCAACGCGATGTTTGACGAAAAGGCAAAGCAAAAAAAGAGAGATAACGCCTGGAAACTCTTTTAGTATTCGGTAATTCCGAGATTTACTCGAAAATTTCACAAAACTTGCTCCAGGAAATTGCTGTTTTTTTTTAAACCCTTAAAAGTTTTTGGAAAAGTTGTCATCATTTAGAATCTTAATAAAATTTGCAAGGTCTCTAGAGGATTACTTTTTTGACTTTTTTAATTTTTAGGCAAATTATGAAGTGTCAAAGTTCATACAAAATAGGACATTTTCAGAGGTTTCTACTGGATTAGCTTTACACAAATTTAGAAATTGGTTTCTTTAGAAACCTAGATAATATCTACAAGATACTGTGTTTCCAAAATATCTAATGATAAGTGTGTAATAACGTTAGTCAGTTATGAGTATATAATCAGTTATGAGCGGTTGTATGAAAAACAGTGATAATGTGAGTCGTGATGCACCACCTTAAGGCATTAACTCCACCTTTATACAGTGTTATGTGCACAAAACATTAATAAATAAATAAAATACTTTACGCTCTTAAAATTAAGCATGTCAAAAAATAATAATCGCCTCTAAAACATTGTTCTTAAACGAACTAAAATTAAGAACACTTCACAATTGATTGATCTAAATTGGTTGATCAACAGTTCACGAAGTTTGGTTTGGATAGGTGAGCCCGTTCTTGAGTTATAAAATAACAACGAAAAGTGGCATTGATTTTTATATACAACTAGCTTTTGCCCGCACGGCTTCGCTCCCGCTCTTCCCTACTCTATCCTACTCTACCCTACTATACCCTACTCTAACCTACTCAACCGTACTCTACCCTACTCTACCCAACTCTACCCTACTCTACCCTACTCTACCCTACTCTACCCTACTATACCCTACTCTACCCTACTCTACCCTACACTACTCTACTCTACTCTACACTACTCTACACTACACTACTCTACACTACTCTACTCTACCCTACTATACCCTACTCTACCCTACCAAACTTCACATAAACCATCTACTAAATAGTCCGAACAAAGCCTAAAAATTTGGTTTGGATAAGTGAGCCCGTTCTTGAGTTATAAAATAACAACGAAAAGTGGCATTGATTTTTATATATATAGATAAGTATGTTTATCAGTTGTCTAGTACTCATAACACAAGCTCTGCTTAGCTTGGGTCTAGACGGCGTTGTGTGATAGTTGTGGAATATTACCCCCCCCCCCATCCATACATACACACACTCCACCACAACTCCACACTCACTCACACATACACACGCCCATTCACACACGCACATATACACACATACACAAAATTGTCTAGTACTCATAACACAAGCTCTGCTTAGCTTGGGTCTAGACGGCGTTGTGTGATAGTTGTGGAATATTACCCCCCCCATCCATACATACACACACTCCACCACAACTCCACACTCACACACTCATAAACACGCGCAGAAACATACATTTATACAAAACGCACTAGTTTTTACATACAGCCATTAACACGATTTTCATTTTTCACTTGTTTTATTTATTTATTTATTTTTTTTCCCTTATTGTTTTATAAAAAAAAATGTGTAACTTACACCTAATTAGCACAACTTACAATTGTTAACCACTGGAGGAAGAGCGAGGTTTATCCCATCACAAGTATCTTCGGATTACTTTCTGGGAAGCCCCGGCAACTTATTTGTATAGAATTAAGAAAATAAACACATTTTTTTTTTTTATTATATTATTATTATATTTATATTACTAAGCAAATTCACAAATGCATCATGCATTAAACATATTTCATTCACCTCTTCTTTGTTAACACTAAGTTAAAAATAACACCAATGTACCACCCACGTACTGTCTGAGAAATTAAGCTCCCCGTCTAGCATCCCCCATATTGGTTTTTATTTATCTTTTATTTTGCTGTCATTTTGAACCTTTGTAACCTTTTACACCATGCTAGACTACTTTTGTATACAACATTATTTTTAGTATATGCGAAACCTGAATATAGTTTGTTCAGAGTCAGCAACTGTCACGGTCCGGACCAAGCGTTTCGCCTCGTCGTTTATACCACGTACATCGAGGGACTGAAACAATTTGCCGGCCGCGATCTTCCCGTCCGATTATAATTTAGGTGTCTTCAAGGCTAGAGTGAATAGGCTCTTAAAAACTAGCACGCCTCACCATCAACGATTGCATCACTGCTTACCATCAGGTGGGATCGCAGTCAAGCACTAGATTATATCAATTAAAAAAAAAACTGAATCGATTCCAACAATTTTTACACGATTTTATATTTTTTTCAAAAATATTTTAAAAAGGTCACAAGTTGGACACCACCGACAGTAAGTGCAGGTCACAGCTGAATGCGAAAGTAAAGCCACCCCTCAGTCGCCTGACACGGTGGAGCACACAGTCGAGGTGTGCCCTGCCTGGCCGGACCATCGCCGTGCCCTCGTGGGGGCGATCGGCGACGGAGACCTCTCGCGCCGGGCTTTGGTTGAGGCCATGGTCCGGAGCGAGGAGGAATGGCAGGCGGTCGCCTCCTTCTGCGAAGCAGTAATGCTAGCAAAGGAGGAGGCCGACCGTATCAGGCAACGGTGCCCTCGCCGCCGCCGCCGGGATTCCGACCCCCATTTCCGGCCACCGTAAACGCGGGCTCGCGGACAGTGAGCCACGGGTAGCTCGCTGTACGACCGTCCGGTAACTGTCTGGACCGAGTTCAAGACGTCGACGGCGCGCACTGTTCCCGCGTGCCTCAAAGGGTTGTCAGCTCAGCTGGGTCGAAGTCTACGGTGGTCAAGGCTATCCGAAAGGAAACTCGAGCCCCGGTATGAAGAGGCTAGAAAGAACGGGGTGGGTTTTTAGTCGGTAAGAGTCTGACACTATCTCCCACTCCACCCAAGAGAAGAGGTTGTCATAAGATGATTTTTGCCCACCGTAAAAAAAACCCTCAGTCGCCTGGATGGCCCGATGACAATGTATTTTTGCCATATCATGTTTCTACACCACCCTAAGGTCGACTGGTAGAGAATGCTTAAGAGGGTCCTTCTCCACTCGCTTATCGTAAACATCGAAAATGGTTTAAAAGCTTGTTACTTCATTTAATGCAATCCAACGCGATGTTTGACGAAAAGGCAAAGCAAAAAAAGAGAGATAACGCCTGGAAACTCTTTTAGTATTCGGTAATTCCGAGATTTACTCGAAAATTTCACAAAACTTGCTCCAGGAAATTGCTGTTTTTTTTTAAACCCTTAAAAGTTTTTGGAAAAGTTGTCATCATTTAGAATCTTAATAAAATTTGCAAGGTCTCTAGAGGATTACTTTTTTGACTTTTTTAATTTTTAGGCAAATTATGAAGTGTCAAAGTTCATACAAAATAGGACATTTTCAGAGGTTTCTACTGGATTAGCTTTACACAAATTTAGAAATTGGTTTCTTTAGAAACCTAGATAATATCTACAAGATACTGTGTTTCCAAAATATCTAATGATAAGTGTGTAATAACGTTAGTCAGTTATGAGTATATAATCAGTTATGAGCGGTTGTATGAAAAACAGTGATAATGTGAGTCGTGATGCACCACCTTAAGGCATTAACTCCACCTTTATACAGTGTTATGTGCACAAAACATTAATAAATAAATAAAATACTTTACGCTCTTAAAATTAAGCATGTCAAAAAATAATAATCGCCTCTAAAACATTGTTCTTAAACGAACTAAAATTAAGAACACTTCACAATTGATTGATCTAAATTGGTTGATCAACAGTTCACGAAGATGATTATAGACTTCAATCATGGCCGATCTAACCTTTGTCTTGTCTTGTTATGGGCAGACTTTTATTGAAGATGAAAAACTGTTTCTGACAGATCAAAATTTAAGGTAGCTTTTGGTAAAAGATTTTACAGAGACTAGCTTCTATTTCGCCGGAATAAATGTTGACCTATGATCCAATTTTCAGCCTAAACTTGAAAAACAAAATTATAAGTAAATAAAAATTTTTGATCTCTAGTTTTTTTGACGCGTGTAAAAAAACTAAAAAATATATTTTAACCGCTAGTGATTTTACGTCTAAAGTGTATTTTCTACCCTTAACCCTTCAGATACCGTCAATTAGAGACACAATAGTAAGACAATAGATGCGCGGCCACCGGTGGTCGCTTGGGGATTCATGAATTAAAGAATTTTTTTTCTACCTAGGTATGTACCTATTTTTCTGTTTCTGTCTTCTTTTCTTTTTTAAGTTACGTGTGTACATGAACTGTTAAATAAATAAATAAAAATAAAATAAGAAAATGGAACTAGTGATAACAAAATTCAACATAAGTTTCATTTTTTCCAGATTCTTTTAAAATGGTTTCTTTCTTTCTCTTAATGATTTAAAAAAAACTTCAGTAATTCCATCATAGAACTTTTAAGGGTAGATACTATTGACAACGAACCCTAAAAATCCCCGGAAAAAGCTCAAATATATTAAGTACACCGTAAAACTCAGAAAATTAACCTAAATAAAACTACAAAATACAAAGTAGAATGTGGTGCAGCATCCATCACGGTTGTAGCACCGATTTATCTAAATCCTTGCTCTCAACTCAATTACATGGTCGTTCGCGTACTGAGTATGCGGGAGCTTCAGTTTGGACCAGTGGCAAACTGCAAGTAATTTGCTACAATGTCTTACTGGACTACAAGGTATATTTCAAACTCATGAAATACTTTTTGTGTGCCCAGTGTACTTTTTATTTTGCTTAGTAAACCTTCTAACTTTCCTTGTCGAATAAAAACCAAAAAGTCACTTTATAAATGCTTAATAGCTTTTGCCCACGGCTTCGCTCGCGTACATAAAATATAGCCTATATCACTCAAGAATAAATCAGCTTTCTACCGTTGAAATAATTTTAGCTATCGAACCGGTACTTTCAGAGATTACAAACAAAAAATAACTTTACTTCTTTATAATATTAGTGTAGATAAAAGTTTCTACATTTTCTTCCGTTTAATAGGAACAAAAACAATTCAATTTTTTTTTAATTTCATGATATCGAAACTAGATAAAACAAGCGGAGGAGGAGCGAACCTACTGAGGGTCGCGGGAATCCGATAGGACCAGTCAGCCAGATTGAGGCCATACTTAGGGGAAGGCCTATGTCCAGCAGTCTTTTGTCTTTCAGATGGAATGATGACGATGGAACCAAGCATATATTAATTAGGGCTACATGAAAAAATAAGTATCTCAACACAAGCTTTTTTAATTGATATAAACTAGTGCTTGACTGCGATCCCACGTGATGGTAAGCAATAACACAATCGGTGATGGTGAGAGCGCACTAGTTTATTAAGAGCCTGTACACTCTAGCCTTGAAATCACCAAAATCGGACGAGAGGACCGCAGCAGGCAAATTGTTCCAGTCCTTCGATGTACGTGGTATAAACGACGAGGTGAAATGTCCACCCGTAGAAGTTTCAACGTACGGGTGAATACTCGCCGTACGTTGGGTTATCTGATGGTAGTAGATAGACCCACACACTCTCCAAACTGCTTATTCTGAACCAATGGTCCTCCTTTTGGCACTCATCTACCACCAATACACCTATTTCGAATTGAGATTCACTATCTGAGGATAGAATACACAAAGTCACAAATGTAATCGACCTTTTACCCATTTGACCTGTAGATAAATTTATCTTTAGTAAGATTGTATGAAAATTATTATAAATAGCTTTCATGAAAATTACGGTATGGGAAACAAAATAAACAATTATTATAGAGCAAAATTCTGTTATACTAGTAGGGTTATTCTACAAATAGATGTAACCTGTGGGTGGTTTACTGGCTATTATTAAAGTCTCGTTAACCAGAATAAATAGCTAGGACTTTTTCATAACATTAAAGCGAATTTCCCATGGCTGAAGCCAGAAGCAGTATTAAGATAGAACTACACGCGCACACGTGTGCAAACACACGCCAATCAGAACGAGTCGGTCTCCATCCATTTTATTTGGAAACTAGACTTGTAGAGCTACACTTGATCCACGCCACGCGACGTCGTTCTACGTACAAATCAGGCGTGTTACACGTGTGCTTCGGTCTAATGTTGTTCTAGCTTTATGGTGGCTGTAATGAACTCTGTTGAAAGCTATAATACCACACATTCAGTCCCGGCTGCCGTGCCATAAGCACTGTCTAGGCGCAACGTCATGGGTAGCATAACCAAAATATCATATTCTATTGAACTCCTGAAAAATTACGCATATCAGAACTTCGATAAATTTTCAATGGTCGTGTACCTACTTACATTGATTTCATACAGCGAAAAAATAAAGTGGATGTGCCTAAAATCCCGAGAATAGTTATAAAGAGTAGATTTTTAAGACACTACCAATTTATAGCAGACACAATTTCTTCCTGCATTGGTGACGAGGAGGGAGGAAGTCTATAAATTTGTTAACCTCTCCTAAGTTGACGTATTTTTATCTTTGTCAATGAACAAGCTTTTAATGAAAATATTTTTTTCATAGCAAGCTTTTTCGTCAAGACGAGCCCAAACTCGATGGGGTTTTGTCATTTAACTACCAAGTTCCTATAGCCACCTTTCGGTTCCGTCATCAGATCAGTTCCGTGTCATGATAGTTTTGCATTGTCATCTGCATGCAAAATTTCAGCTCAATCGGTAACCGGGAAATGGGTCTAATTTAATTTACAAGATTTGATTGTTGTCGGTAATCAAATCGGGACAGGTAAAACTAAATAAAAAATACTAATAAATGATTTGTTAATTATCTTTGTTTTTTTTTTTGTCTTATCTATCTCTGAGGTTTTTGTTATAATTTATTTATAATATTATTGGCCAAACGGGATTTTTCATTCAATTTCCAGGAAGATCCACATTAATATCAACATTTTGATGCAAATAAATGAATAACTCTACCTAATTCGACCACGATTATTAGATATAAGTAACTAGATATTTCATCTAATTTTCAAACATTAATTTCTACAAAGTTCTTTCGAAGAATGAAATATATATATATATATATAGATCAGATTTTCAAGAATGGAGTAACTTTGCGTTGAAAAACACCGCAAGGGAGATGAAACTTAGTTTCAATCGTATTATTAGGAAAAGTTCTGTGCTCTTCATAAAACTAATTTTGTCAGAACTAGACTGAGGGTGAACTGTTATGAAAAACGTAGAATGTGTAATATTCGTTTGTAAGATATGAAGATCTCAAAGTATATGAGAATCTTGTATGAGATTATATTTCTCCCCGAGCAGATGTACATAAGTACTTAATATTTTTTTATTTCTCGTGGAACTGTTAAGGTAGGAGCTATCATAACATAAAAATATCCAGATTGGTATACTGGGTGATTGTTTGGACAATATAACCACATTCGCACCGTGTGTCGATTAAATTTATTGTCTACAGAATAATTATATCCAATATTTTTCTAAATCTGGATGTAATGATACGTTTTCCTGAGAAGGACAGGATTCTCAATTCGATTTCATCTTACGATATACCTGTACTTATTTTATTAACGTAATATTAAGTTTAAAGGTGGATAGTTTGTTTAAATGCGCTAGTCTCAAGAACTAAGCCTTTTTTGATAACAAAAAAGACTACATCACGCTAAGTCAAGCAGGAGTGGAGCAGTAGCCAAAGACAGGGGTGAAAACTCGGTTGTGACAGCTAATAATTAATACAAAGGTAATCATTTGTAATATGTATGCGCGCATAGAAGATACCTGTAATCGGCTATCATACTGCTTAGATACCTATAATAAGACCACTAGGCGCATACCTAGGTATGCCTACCTACAGAGCAAACTAGGTAGTACCGTATACTTGCCCATGTTTACGTAGGAAGGTATCGGTTCGGGTTGGTGAATGTCACATCACATGTCTTCAATTTTTTGGTTCTAGGAAATGCAGGTTTCCTCACAATGTTTTCCTTTTTGAGAGCAGTGGTAGTGAAATAAATTACACAAAGTAATTCACCTGGGTTCGGCTGGGTTTGAAGCCCCGACCACTACCACTACCCGTACAACTCGTAAGTCGGAGCCGTTACCACTCGGCCACCACTGCTGAGCTAGGAAGGTATAGTATTATATTAGGTACGAATGGAGAATTTACATACGGCATTTTTCGAAAGAGTTACCGCGGTCCTGGAACGTAGAAAGCGACTGAAGGAACACATGTGAGTTTTAGTCTGTAAAAGTCTGATATTTTCTCTCGCTCTACACAGAACGATAGAAATAGTCATAAAAAAAATGAAACATGGGAAAAGAAAAGATTTTATACAAAGTGACTTTCCCTAACCAAATAAAATAAACACTGCTACATTTAGCACAGCCATTGCAAAAGACCCGCCATTTAAAATAATAAATTCAAAGAGGATATGAAACGTTATTTCATACAAGCAAGCGAGTTTATTATTTTAATATTTACCGCTCCTCTTAAGGCAGACCACAATGGAGCTAGTCAGATTAAAACCGCCTGTAATGTGGGCCTTATATACTTAATGGAATCATTTTTACACTTTAAATAAATCTCGGCTAAATATGGAAGATTTAATTGTGTGTTGAGCTCTTTAGTTGTCCCTAATTATACAAATTAGACAGGAAAATACATATTTGGAGTTACACGCGTTTAGGCCGGATACTATTGTTACTAAATGTAACACTTAAATGCGAAATTAACTGTTTGTTTGTTTGTTAGCTATAAGTATACACGACTAAATAGGCTACTTAACTGCTGAATAGGTTTAAATGGAACTTGACACGCTTGATGATTTTTTTTTTTTTTTCGGTGGGCAGAAATCATCTTATCAACCCCCGCTCTTGGGTAGAGCGGGAGATAGTGTCAGACTCTTACTGACTAAAAACCCCACTCAGTTCCTTCTAGCCGGCGCTCAAGTTCCTTTCGGATAACCCGGCCACCGACGACGCGGGCTCGCAGACGGTGAGCGATGGGTAGCTCGCTGTTTGACCGTCCGGTAACTGTCCGGACCGAGCCCAAGTCGTCGACGACGTGCACTGTTCCCGCGCGCCTCACAGAGTTATCAGTAATGGCAGGGACCCAGCTGGATCGAAGTCTACTGGGGCCAGGGTTAGCTTCGAAAGAAAGCTCAGCCCCGGTATGAAGGCATGAAGGAATGGGGTGGGTTTTTATTCAGTAAAAGTCTCACACTATCTCCCACTCCGTTTAAGAGCGGGGGTTGTCATTCAATGATTTTCCCACCATAAAAAAACCCAATGGAACATAGTAATAATTTCCCTGGGTGCAAAATCTCAAATGCATTATACACTCACATTCAGACTGTAACAGTAGACAATTTAAAGATACCGCGTAGGTCAAGGACTCGAGGTATTCAAAAGACATACTATTCAACCGCACGGAGCAATGGACATTGTAGAACATACACCCAATTAAACTTTTGATTATATTCGGCAACGCTCAAGGGACAACCTTGTTATATGCAGTGATTAAACATTCAGCATCAAATGCTTTTACCCTAAAGTTAGACCATAACAGACTAGAGTGGATAAGGCTAAGCACAAACGTGGACATTTTTGTGTCTTGTGTCAGATACAAGCTACCGATGAATATTTCTATAGAGCCAGTATGGAATTATCCACTCCCTGTGCATACGTACCTATACATTTTTTGGGTCCAGTTTTTTTTTTAATAATAATAATCTTTTCATTTCACCTTTTACACATAGTATGTAACAGTCACAGGTAAATCTTAAACAATTATGCTAGTGCCCAAGTAATAACTACAATTAACTTATCAAATATTTAAGAACCAAAGGAAAATTGACTTTATTAAACCTAGAATCCTTACTTCGTTACTAATATTATAAAAGCGAAATTGAGTTTGTTTGTTTGTTTATTACGTCTTCACGCCTAAATTTATAAACCGATTTTGATGAAACTTTGTACACGGATAGAACATGTCCTGGAATATGACATAGGATACTTTTTATCCCGGATGTATGTTCCCTTGGGTTAATTTTCTGCTATCACGCGGGCGACGCCGCTGGGAGCAGCTAGTTATGTATAATTAGCGACATTCCCGAACAAAGTTTATAAAACCTGTGTTTTGGGTCATCACTTACAAGACTACTGATCACTATGGCTGGATATATTCGGAAATTACAGAATAACAACTTACAAACTAAACCCACAATCATACTAAAACTCCCAATAGTTTTTCTGTGTCTGTGTAATTAAGATTTATTAGATATTCCAATTCCAATGTACTACATTTAATAAAATGTTCGCTATAGGTATATAGGTATCTAATAATTTGTACAAAGCTTTTTGTACGAAAAAGGCCGTAAAAATACATAAAATCTATGTGTAAATGCATGTTTCGTCTGTGGTGTAGTGCAATCCAAATCTTTCCTCCTCCTGGTTGAGGGTACTGGGTCAAGAGGACGCTCAGAGTGCTGATAAAGTACCTACAGTGTGTAATATAAACAGTTGGCATACTATTAGTATTTTACATGTAGTGGGAAACTAAAAGGGTGGAAGGTTACAACCTTCAGAATTGCTCTTGTATTGTTTCTTTGCTTCCACATAACACATACTCATGACGATAAAAAGTGTTCGGTGTCGGCAACTAGAACAAAAAGTGTCTCCGTTTGCGACGCGCCTAAGTGACAAGGAAAACCAGCTCTTGGATGCACGTCAACACGCTGACGTGTGACCCATTGTTTATATACTGCACGACAAAGTTACAGCGGCACAAATCACGTCGCATATGCGTCGTGTGTCTGTCTTATTTAGTAACACAGCTGTTCTGTCACGTAACAGGCGAATTTTATCTTATACAGACTAGATTTTGACAATGGTTTGCCCGCATCCTTATTTCCTTAGTGATAAAGAGCATTTTACAGGTAAAAGTTTTTTTTAATTGGTCGATTGTTTTTGTTTATTAATTACAAAAATATTCATCATCATCAGCCTTTTTTTTAATATTCCCACTGTTGGGACTATGGCCTCCTCTCTAGGAGAGGGAATGGGCCGAAATCCACCACACGGCCCCAGTGCGGGTTGGTGAATGTCACGTGTCTTCGAATTTTTCGTTTGACATGTCACAAGACATGCCGGTTTATTCAGGATGTTTTCCTTCACCGTTTTGAGAGCAGTGGTCATGAAATAAATTACACAAAGTAATGCACCTGGTTGGTTTCGAACCCGCGGCGTACAACTCGTTAAACGGGGCCATTACCATTTGGCCACCACTGCTCTCTAAACAAAGATTTTAACTAACAACAATACTAATTTTTCTTCTTTATAATATGTATAAATATTATAAAGAAGAAAAATTAGTTTTGAACACTCTCTCCTTTGTTTTTTTTTTTTCCAGCATAGATATGAAATTCCTCTCCCGCAGAGGAGGCCTGAATCCCAACAGTGGGAACATTATAAGGCCGATTATGCTATGCTATGCTATAAATATGAAATATCAAAATAACGTAACGTTAGTTTTTGATAACATATAAATTGAATGATAAACTTTGAAACTTTTTACATTATTGACACCTCTACGGTCCGGACTAAGCAATTCGCCTCCTCGTTTTTACAGCGTTACCTGCTGTGGTATTTGCGACCGATTAAGTATAACGTACGTAGGTATCTTCAATTCTAAAGTGAATATAAAGTCAAGATGCAATCGTTGATGGTGAGCCTCAACGATTGCATCACTACTTATCATTAGGTGGAATCTCAGTGTAGTTTATATTAATTAAAAAAATATAATATACATTTTTTTTTAATGGAAGAATATAAAAAAGACAATTAAGAACCTTTTACTTTTCATGAAGTCGGTTCAAAAAGACAGTTGCGCTGGCAAGTCGGGATAGAATTAATTTGAGATTCATTCATGTTGCCATCAATTCTATCCCGAATAGAATTGATGGCAACATGAATGAATATAGCCTATATTTAGAAACATACCTACTGGTCCATCACACACAGTAGGCCCGATATAGCTCTGACATACCTTACGGTGCGTACAGACTATATAACATAACATGCTATACAACATTGCTATATAACATGTTTCAGATAATGTGGACACAGAATGTTATAAGTCCGTTCCACCATCGGACTACAAAACGAACGGCGTTGCGCCACCGGTACATGGTAGACATTCCACCCATACGCACAAAGCGTTTTGGGGACACATTTATTGTGCGTACAGCCAAGGAGTGGAATTCCCTGCCGGAGTCTGTCTTTCCTGATAGCTACAACTTAGGGGTCTTTAAGTCAAGAGTGAATAGGTTACTTCTAGGCAAGCGTGTTCCATCGTCGACGACATCGTCGCTTACCATCAGGTGAGATGGTGGTCAAACGCAAGCCTATCAATAATAAAAAAAAAAGTTATAAAACATGTTATAATAACATGTTCTTGATATGTCCAACAATGTTATATATGGATAGCACTGAAGAATGGCAAACGACAATAGTCATATAACATTGTCATTTTCCATTGTTATTCTAATGTGTACAGTATTGTTTTATGTTGGAATGTTAAATGACAAGGTTATATAATGTAGACGTGTTATAAAATACAAGTTATATAATATTTTACATAGTCTGTACGCACCTTAACATAACAGGCCTGTTTTCAACAATGCGTTTTGTTGTGTCTATTTGTGTCAGGTCGGTATAGAATCCCGGTCAATCGGAGGCTTCATAATGTTACGAATAGAACCAATATCGGGATAACTTTCCTTATTTTCTTGGTTATTTTATGTTGCTTAATTGATTATTTTAATCTACTATCAAACTCATTTAACTTCTTCTTCCTGCCCTTATCCCATATTACTTGGGGTCGGCTAATTAACACAAACATGTTGCTAGGGGATTTGGCAAATATTTTATAATCGGCCGCCAGCCTGACACCAACCCTCCTTGGGAATGCTTTTGTTGGTGGTTTACGCACCACCCTGCAGTGACCTTCGGTGCTGTACCAGCGCTTTCTGTTACGCCCGGTCTCGAAATCTCCCTCAGTCGCTTCTTACGACACCCATGAGAAGTAAAGAAATGGTGATATTCTTTGCGTCCGGACACCATACAGTACCGCTGTACCGGACACCATACAGTACCGCTGTACCGGACACCATACGGTTCCTATCATACCCATTTAAAATGCCTCTAAAAACATTTGCTAATAATATCAGTATCCCGACTTCATGCGTTCAATACAACTCTCAACGTTGCTCTTTCATTTATGATGCTCCAACATTAATTTCTGCCAAAGTATATTGTAGTAGTAGTAGTGTGTAGTAGTAGTGTGTAGTAATGGTGGTGTATAGTTCCTGCCACCTATTATAACTAGAACTATTATTAGACACCTATTATTCAAAGGCGTGTGACATTCACCAACCCGCACTAGAACCGCGTGGTGGATTACGGCCCATTCCCTCTCCTAGAGACGAGGCCTGAGTCCCAGCCGTGGGAACATTAAAAAGGCTGATGATGATGATGACGATTATAAATAGTCAACCTTCAAAGTAGGCCTGGACTGTCCAGGCCACTCGTCTCTAGAATGCTCTGCCAGTGTCAATAAAACGCGCGCAGTCACTACATGTATTCAAGACACTTGTGAAGGAATATTACTTGTCCTTATAATTTTGTTTCTTTTTTAGATGTATTGATTGTAGTTGTCACTTGTTTTCTTGCCTATTTCATTATTTAGTATGTATGTATTTAAGTGTTAAGTATTTTGTTTTTTCTTCACCAATTGTTTGTTTTGTAATGCGCCTTATGCAACCCCATTTGTATTCAGACAATCTCTTTCCATACCAGGTTGCCTGGAAGAGATCGCGGAATGCGATAAGACCGCCAATTGTATGTTTTAAATATAAGGCTCAAATGTGTAATTTGTTATCTTGGTGTACCATAAAGTATATATAAATAAATAAAGTAAGAAGACCCTTTAACAGGAATCTTCAGGGATAGCTCATTTTCATCAAACGCTTCATCCATCGCTATCCATTACGAGAGATCGAGGATAACCAAATCTACCAAATGCCACTATACCGACCAGTCCTGTGCGTCTCGCCTCTATCGAATACCCGTGACCCTCACCAGTTCAACAGTTCACCTTGTGCGAGGCTTCCCAATACTGAGTCTTCCTTTACACGGTCACTACTCCAGAACCCATCCCATCATCATTTTTCAGGTCATATCGATAACTTTGAATCTCTTGTACCAAAAAAACTAATTGCCATCATAAAATCCTATCAGTGATCGTAAATTTTCCGCCAAGCTCTTGCAGTAGCTACCAAATACTTTCATTATGACCACATGAGTCTGGCTTCATTATGACGACAGCTGTATTTATTGGACGGCTCATGAGGGGTCAACACCTACATATACTCTCTGATATGGTGTAGTTTCGGCGTGAGTGTGATTACTTAAATTAACTGGGTCATGGAAATCGAAATTTTTGTGTTCTGTAATTTTTTCTGAGCTTTTAAATATCTGAGCAGTGGTGGCCGATTAGCAACGGCCGACATACGAGTTCAAACCCAGCCAGGAACATTACTTTGTGTAATTTATTTCTTCACCACTGCTCTCAAAACGGTGAAGGGAAACATCTTAAGGAAACCAGCTTGTCCTAGAACCAAAAATTCAAAGACATGTGACTTTCACCACCCCACACTGGGCTTGAGTCCCAGCAGTGGGAACACTAAAAAGATGATTATGTATGTATTGTGTAATATGGTAAGTGGCCCTTGAATTAGTGAGACAATTTTAATTACTGATGAGAATTCATTTAATGATGAGCCCTTCTGATAGGATGGGAAATAGTTCGCTCACGTTACTGCTTCGCAGAAGGACATGGCTAAAACTGTGAGGAAGAGGAAATCCTCACGCCCCAGCGACGGTCGAAAGAGACGCTTCGGCAATTGTAGTATTATACGGACGCAATTTGAAGATACACAAATGTTTATTCTTATGTTGCGACCTACATAGTACGTTTTGATACAAATAGGAAAATTTTGCGAAGGTTTTATGGAGCTGAGTATTGCAATGACTTTCCACGTGTACTAAACGACGTTTTTCAATACAGTTACGAAAAATAAATAAACTGAGGCTGCCCAACGACCTGAGGGAGCTACTTAGCGATCAGCCTGATACAATCAATACAATAAATTGTGGCGGAGGCAAGCTTGTGCACTTTTCCGTACTAGTGGGGAAAAGAGTTAAATTGCGTATTTGCGTGCTTAAAAGCCATAAGGATAGGACCGGGTTTTCGAGTAATTGTATTGAAAATGTTTTATCTAAAAACTCATGCAACTTCGTTGTGGTCTCCACGCCACTGTTAATTCTGGCTTTAAAAAGTCGCTAGTGGTTGCTAGTGATTTACAGTTGGCTTGTGTTTGTATCCAAATTACGTTTTGATTCTTGTATAGGAATGAAATACGCTTTTTACAGCTACTATGAAGTCCCGAGATAGCTTCGACGTCTGGTAATTCTACGAAATTCATATTAGTCTACATGTCAGAATGAATTATACTCAGGTGGTTTAATATCTTACGCATGAATAAAATGTGTAATTTCATCGGCAAATACACAATTTTGTATCGTAGAAAATAGTATATTTTCGTAGGTATATATAAATATAAAATACTAGCCAAAACTCGTGGTTTCATTCGCTATTTAACTTATTCAAATTCATTTATTGACATTTAATTCATTAAACCCCAAGTGAAAAGTGGGGTAAATGATAGATGATAATCTGGCCAATCGACACTTTCAGGGTTATCCATTATTTACGCCACCCTGTATATCGATGCCACTAGACCAACAGTACGTCGATTCTGTAAAATTCAGACAACAACTCGCATTTCACTTCGCTATTCACTCACACTTCGCATATGGTTCAAAACAACCTTGATTTTGCATTCTGTAAGCATCACCTAGGCACTTGCGAAGTGAAGTGAGCTCCGAAGCGACCAATACTGTACTAGTGATTACCACACTCAACTAAATTAAGTTGAGATTTATCGGTTTTTTATTTTACCAGTTTTTGACTCAGAATTTTAGCTATTAAGGATGTTTAAATTAAAATATCTTATTTAAAGGAATTTGAGGCAGCTAATAAGTAAAAAAAAAAACAGAAAACTCTAAGTTCGTGCCGTGAATATAATCTATGCTTACCTTACGAAAAAAAAATGACTGACAGATAATATCATTAGTAATCTGTGGACAATGTTTATGCGTTGAAGTTTTATAGTGCGTTGTATTGTTTTGTTTAGTTTATGTTTTGTTTGTTTTTTGATCGTTCAGTGCCAAAAATAATTGTGAAATAATCATGAAGTAGTTTTATATTTCTGGTAGTAAAGTTCAAAAATAATATTAATAAAAGAAGTGTTTATTTTGTTTTCTAAAACAACAACAACGTTTCAGTCCAAATGAAACACGTTCCTCTCACCGATCGTCGGCTCAGGTTGAAACTCTGGTAGAGTTTATGCCTAAACAGTATAAGTGGCACTATCAAAACATACAAGCAGTGGACTAAGGTTAGCAGTGCTTTTTTTATATGTTAGAACCACTTATCATTCCTTAAAGCAAACCACTTAAAATGTGCGACGAATCTTGGTTTAAAGTGTGTTTAAAAACTTTATTTAAACACTATTTAACTATGATTTCTTCTATTTTCACTCGTAAAATAGATGCTTTTAATTTGACACTTTGAATCGGGTTCGAGTTCGAAGTGAGCGTCGAAGTGATGGCGGAATTACCTTATAGAATGCCACTTCTTACGTCATCTCATACTTTATCTGTCAAAATTCCGCGGTCAATTTAGTTCAACTCGCAAAAACGCTCGCAAGAGCAGCGCTAGTGTAGATTCGAATTATCAACCGAGTTTCAGAATGCCAATCAAGAAACTCACGGCGGATTCAGATGCGAAGTTTAGAATGAAGTCTTACAGAATCACACTGCAGGCCAGTCAGTTGTTTTTTTTTATACAAAGAAATAGAGTAGGTATTTAATAACAGCAATAATACAATCAAATTTTTTACTGGCCTGTTGGTCTAGTAACCACTAGTAACCACTAGTAGCAGTCATGCAGCATGCTATATTGTAGAATAACTTTCCGCCCGCGGCTTCGCCCGCGTGGACTACAGTTTATATCGCGCGGGCAGAGACCCGTGCTCAGCAGTGGAATTATAGGTAGCCTATGTGTTATTCCAGTGTCTCTTCTACCTACATACCAAATTTGATCTAAATCCGTTCAGTAGTTTTTGCGTGAAAGCGTAACAGACAGACAGACAGAGTTACTTTCGCATTTATAATAAAAACTAGCTTCTGCCAGCGACTTCGTACGCGGATCCTGTTGCTTATGCCAGCGACAACGGAGTCGTCAAAATCAAAGATCTGAAACGTCTGGTGTCGAATTCTAAGAGCCTGGAAAACAATGTGATGCGCGAGACGATTCGAGACGTTCCAGATCTCTTTCTTCCACTTACGCGCGTGACAGTGTGCACACACCTTGGTGCCATAGACAAAAATAAACAGAAAGCTACGAACTGCTAAGCTATCGGGAGTTACATGTGTTATTGTGAGTCAACCATAAAAGATAGACATATGATGTCCTGGGATATTTTTTATATAATTTTAAGGAGAACATTTCCGTTTACATGATTTCTGTGTAGCTTTAACCATTAACCCTTCAGATACCGTCAATTAGAGACACAATAGTAAGACAATAGATGCGCGGCCACCGGGTGTCGCTTGGGGATTCATGAATTAAGGCTGCAAACGCGACGGAAGCTTAAAAAATGGAGTAATTTTTCTCGTTTCCCCAAATTTTCCTTCACTGCTCTGCTCCCATTAATCGTAGCGTGATGAAAAGTATACTATAACCTGCCCAGGAGTGTGAAGAATGATTGTACCAAGTTTCGTTAAAATCCATCGCGTAGTTTTTGTTTCTATAAAGAACATACAGACAGACAGACAGACAGACAAAAATTTTACTGTTTGCATTTTTGGCATCAGTATCGATCACTGAACACCCCCTGATAGTTATTTTGGAAATATATTTCATGTACAGAATTGACCTCTCTACAGATTTATTATAAGTATAGAAGATTAGTAGGGATGTTCAACTTGGCTAGGGGTAATGGTTCGAGAAGGCGTAACAAAACAAAGTTTGGAAGGACTTGGGGGAGGCCTTTGCCCAGCAGTGGGACAGTACCATACTGTACTAGGAAAAAAAACGTTATTTAAAAGAGGAGCTATTCTCAATGTTTCTATCACTACGGTACACAATAAATTCATGTGTACATAATAGTATTACCACAAAATAGATAGGAAACAGAAGACCATCACATTTATGTACTTCACTTTTTATACCTACGTTCGGTGGACGCACACTAATAAGCGTTTAAGCCGGAACTGTTCGACGAGCGGGCCGAGGCGCTCCGAGATATCGTGTCCGTGAGCGGTGTCCATGTGTACGTTGCGCGAGCGCACTTTGTATGTAGATTGACTTCTGTACCTATATATTTTGTGGTATTACTATGCACTACCTATGTAATGTATGTATATATAGGTACTTAGTGTCAAATCAAATCAAATCAAATCAAAAACGTTTCTTTCAAATAGACCAATTACAGGCACTTTTGAATTGTCAAAATGTCGGTCAGTCAAACAAACAAGTGAAGCTGAATTGCACGTTCCAAAGAGTAGATCTCTATGGAGAAGAACGTGCAAGAAACTTCATGGACAATCTTTTAAATCATATGTGTTACATATAGTGTTTGGTTACATATTGCTTCTATTATGTGAGCACAGTGTAGATAATAATAAAAAAAAAATTAAAAGATAAAAACTGAATTAAGCCACTGGCAGCTAAGAGATGACCAGTCTCATCTGACGGCACCCGTTCACGAGCATGACGCGTGCATCAGCCCCACTCAGCTCAACCATTTTGAAGGGAACTGAATGACCCAATAACACGCGCCACCAACAGCGAGACATTTGAGTGAGCATGACAAACTCTCAACTGCCATGCTCGCAATGTCAAAAAATAAAAAGTTGTAACCTAACAAAAATGCTCCATGGTACTTCACATTCACAAATTTGGAAAAAAAGTGCTTCTACATTATACAATGCTATTATTTTTAGATATAACATGTAAAGAATCCTAAGTCCTATGTCATTCATAACTACAGTCACGCGCTTCACTAATTACAAAATTATTCCTACTAATTAAACGTTAAATACAAGTAATCATCGCCTCTATTGTTTTCCATAGCTACCGCAGTAGCGTTTCCTTTATTTTTTTCATTTCCAAGTTATTACTGTTTTCGTTATTATTATTTTGGATAAGTGCGAATTGCTGCCTTGTTTAAGACACGTTTTCGCTCTAAAATGACTTATTCATTTCAACAATTACTAAAAAACCGATAAAGTGCGAGTCGAACACGCACACAGAGGGTTTCGGACAAGCTTACCTCAGAAATCAGAAACGTTTATTTCAAATAGACCAATTCAGGCACTTTTGAATTGCCAAAATGTCGGTTAGTGAAAGAAATATAAAAGTGAAGCTAAATTGCACGTTCCAAAGCGTAGATCTCTATGGAGAAGAACGTGCAAGAAACTCTAAAGACACTCTGTCTGTTTAAATCATGATATGTTTTCCTAAAAGATCAGTTACATATTTCTTGTCGCCTCTATGTGAGAATAATATAAGAAAGTAAAATAAAAAATCCAAAATAAAAAAAATAAAACAAGCCATAAGCCAGAGAGGTTATCCGATTCAAAAAAAAGAAAAAGATTTACTCACTGTTGAATATATGCCAAGGCAAAATAATTCAAATATTCCCCGTCTCTTTCGGGAACACAAATTCAGATATATGATACTTCTCATCAATTACAAGCAGCATCCGTAACATCGAATGCTCAATTTATAGAGACATGATGTAATTCGAAACAGCCGATATGATTGATGGGGACAAGAGTACATTTACAGAGATTTATTCCTAACAGGTGGTATCTAGTACGTTTATGTAATATCAAGAAAATACTATTGATATATTTGTAGTCAATAACAATTTGGTTTTTGGTGATCTCATCTCTATAAATATTACAAATCTGAAGTTTCAAGTTTTTAAGCCAAGAGTGAATAGGCTAAGCATAAACATAATCAGCCTTATACTGTACCCACTACTAGGCGCTAGGCAAGAGGCCAGCGCCTAGTAGTGGGTACAGTGTCTAGAAGATGGAATCGGCTGTATTCTGCTGGGGCCAGGGTTATCCGGAAGGAACTCGAACCCCGGTATGAAGGCTAGAAGGAACGGGGTGGGGTTTTTAGTCAGTAAGAATCTGACACTATGTCCCGCTCCACCCAAGAGCGGGAGTTATCATAGGATGATTTTTGCCCACCGAAAAAAAAAAAGGATTGGCTGTAATCCACCACGCGTGGCCAGTGAGGATTGGTGGATGTCACATGTCGTCGAATTTTTGCTTCTTGTACATGCCATTTTTCTCACTGTTTTTAGAGCATTGGTGATGAAATTAATTACACAATGTGCCTGACTGGGTTTGAAATTGCAACCTACAACCCGTAAGTCAGGGTCGTTACCACGTCGTTGGCGCTGTAAGATTCTGGAGTGGTGGCGTACCAGAAGACACAGCGTTGAAAGACTTACAAGGTGGACCGATGACCTGGTCAGGGTAGCGAAAATCTGATGGAAGCGACACGCATTTCAGTTCGTAGTAGGAAAAGCTTATATCCAACAGTGGACGTCTTTCCGTTGAAATGATAATGGCATGATGCATCACCAGAAATCATATCCTACCAGAACCTTTTTGTAGTTTACAATGGACATCCGTAATAACCAGGGAATAATGACTACCTCAAAAGTTATTATTTTAGAAAAAAATATTTTCTAAATTTCGATAGATTTCTTCAATGTCAAACAAATAATTACGTTTAGAAATGAATTGTTAATGTTTTCCTAATGAGCTATAATTTTGATTTTGTATTACTTTTTTAATTATAGCGTGAGTGTTGCCACATTATAAAAAAAAAATACATGGTCTGGTAATGTTGTCGTGTTTAGATGACATAATCACGGTGACATTGTCGAAATAGCGTGATATATTGGGATATAGAACAGTATTTTCATAAGATTTTTTTAGGTCAGGACCGAGGTTAATTCAATGTCAAATAATATTTGGAAGTCATTCGTGAAATCTGGAGCAATTTGATATTGAGTTTTTTTTTTTTCAGTTTAAATCGTTCTTCTCTATAGAGATTTACGCTTTGGAACGTGCAAATTAGCTTCACTTTTCTTGGACTGACCGACATTTGACTATTCAAAAATGCCTGCAAATGGTCTATTTGAAATAAATACTTTGATTTTTTTTTTGTTAGTTATAAAAAAGCGTAGAATCTGAGAAGTAAAGATATTTCGTGTTTCTATTCTAAATACCGACGCATAACCACATTACTCAGATTCTATCAAATAAGCATATCTCAGTTAAAATTCTTAATAATTAATCTATTTTTTTTTTTCATAAGTGCCAGCAGTTTTAACGTAAAAAAATAAACAAATTAATGTCATAAAAATGATTAACTTATTCGTATAAAACGTTAGGGCATTCCTCATGTCATATTAAATGTGGTGACACAAAACTTTCAGCTCGCATTAAACGGGACAACGAAATTAACGCGACAATATCCGACGTCCGAAATATACATGTTTTATGAGTTTGTAAACTTCCCTTTTTACTGACTATAACAGTGCCAACAGGGGAGCCTCATCCGCTTTTGGAGAGAAGTGGGCTGGCTAGAATAGAGGCCGTCATGGCCCATATATAATGGGCTATCAAGGACTGAATGTGGAAACTGGACAGTAAAAATAAAATCAAAAGTAAAAATCTGGTTTAGTGATGTAACCATAGATATCCAGAGATATGCCTTCATTGCGGAATAGTAAGGAGACCTAGTGAGGCCGCTAACTCCCACCAAAATAATTCCAACTTTCACAAATAGTGTATTTACGACACACAGATGTAACGGATATTGGCATTCATATTCCCGAATATTCGCAGAATTCACAAGAAAGATGCGAATACTAAGCAATTTTTTTTGATAAACAAAAAGTTATTTAAATATTCATTGAACGGATACAAAATGATAATACAACTGATTTAAAGAATCTTAAATTTTGATCAATATTCGTGAATATAATATTCGCGTTGGTGAATAATAATTGCGAATATTGTTCGCGTATATTCGAAATTTAACATTTTTCACATTAGTTGTATTATCATTCTATATCTGTTCAATCAATACAAATACCCTGTTGTTTGTCAAGAAAAATTGCCAAATATTCGCATGTTTCTTGTGAATTCGAATGCGAATGTAAAAATGTTTCATCACTAGTCTAGTTACATGAAAATGAATTGTTTTATTTTTATGTATGTACCTGCAGGTCTAGATAAACACTAATTGAAAACTGGAAGGAATGGAAAGAAGATACATTTGAAGCACTCAACAGTGAAAAAAAATGGCTTATTTAAGTACTAAAAGACTTTTAACGATAAAACAACAACAAAGCAACGATTGATCGCAAATTCACGTGTCAACAGTTCAACACCATTCGAAGTAGTGTTTACAAAATAAAACAACAGTTCTTGTGTAGTAGAACTTTGTTAGAGAAACAATACAGATTATTTTTATAAAACCATAGTGATTGATAGAATCAAGTCTGTTTTAGTTTTTTTAGGGTCCCGTAGCCAAAGGTTGAAACGGGACCCTATTACTAAGACTCCGCTGTCTGTCTCATGAACCGTGTCAGTTAGACAGTTAAAATTTTCACAGATTGCCGCCGTAACATTATTGTTTATTATTATTGCGAGCGTGGGGACTATGTGGAATACTTTTTCCTTTTCTGTATTTTAACATGATATCTGGCAGTTTTGAGTATTTGATGCGGCTTACCCAAGTCAAGTTGTTGAGCTCCTTAGTAGTCCTAAGTTTGAGCTACAGGTATACTGACAAACAAATACTTGCACTGACAGGTCCACTCAAATCTGTGAGGTTCATTCCTCAAAAGACTATCTGAGACACTAATCTGCATGGTTCTCATATGATTCAGCCAGGAAACACCAGCCTCGTCTAGTTAAAACTGGCTGAAAACAATATTGTAAAAGTGTTTTTTTTTTTTAATCTATTTACAAAATAAAGATCATTTATCATTAAAAATAATTATAATGAAATATATATTAAAGCCTTCCATACAACAAATGTAATTCCTAAAATCATCCAATGACATCTCCTGCTATTGGGCGGAGCGGGTTAGACTTTTATTTACTAAAACCACAACTGTGTCGCGGATTTCAGTAATTACCCGCGGTTTTTGCTACTGACACGGTATGGAACCCTTAGTGCGCGAGTCAGACTCGCACTTGCTTTTTTTTACGAATACAATATGTTGTATTTTTTCTCTTATCGTATTTAGTTTTTCAAGGCCGTGTGCGTTTACGTTTATAGATCATCTAATGTTATGTTAAGGTCATTGTTAATTACTCATTTGTGTTAAACAAAATCAAGTGGCAGGTCAGTGGGCCTAACAGCCCAGACTAATGAGTCTTTTTTTTATTGTGGGGAAAATCATCCAATGACACGCTCTTGGGCGGAGCGGGAGATAGTGTCAGACTCTTACTGACTAAAAACCCACCTCATTCCTTCTAGGCTTCATATCTGGGCTCGAGCTGCTTTTCGGGTAAACTTATTTTTCTTAACCATTTTGGAATACAGGCGTTTTGTAATAATGAAGATGTATCAACCTATGTTTACACGTTTTTGGGGTTCCGTACGCAAAACAAAATGTAGAAACGGGAATCCTATTACTATCGCTCTGCTGTCCGTCTGTCTGTCACCAGGCTGTATCTGAACTGCGATAGCTATATACTCGTAGACAGTTGAAATTTCATAGATTATGCATTTTGTTACCGGCATAGCCAGCATATGATGTATTTCTGTTGCCGCTACAACAACAAATCCTAAAAACCGAATAAAATAAATATTTATGTGGGTTCCCATACAACAAACGTATTTTTTTTGCCGTTTTCTGCTACAGACGGTACGGAACACTTCGTGTGCACGTCTAACTCGCGCTTGGCCAGTTTTCCATTTATGATCCTCTCGACCCATACTATGCGCAGCGGGAATTCTTTTAATTAAACCAGCAACACTTTAATAATAATATGTAAGAGATATTTATGAAGACATGCGCCTGGCAATAAATACCAAACTGTCTATGAGACATATTTTTATACGAGCCCTAGCTTTTGCCCACGGCTTCGCCCGCGTACACAAAATATAGCCTATATCACTCAGGAATAAAGCAACTTTCTATGGGTGAAAAAATTTTAGTAATCGGATCACTATTTCCAGAGATTACCTTCTACAAACAAAAAAAAACAATCTTTACCTTTTTTTAAAAACTTTACAGACAAAAAAAATATATACTATAAAATCAAAAAACACGTGTAGATGAATTTCTTCTATCTATACTAATATTATAAAGAGGTGTAAGTTTGTAAGTTTGTAAGTTTGTATGTAGGGGGTAATCTCTGGAACTCATAATCCAATTCTAAAATTTTTTTTACTGGCAGAAAGCTACATTATTCCTGAGTGCTATAGGCTATAAATTGTTTCTATAGCATGTATATTAACCGAGCTATCACAACTTTTGTCTAGCAAGTCGGAAAAAAATACCTCATAAAACAGAATTATTGGCGTGCGCTGCCTAAACAGTTGCTTAAAATTAAAAACAATGTATGACTACCTGGTTCGTCTTAATTATTTCTACAAAAAAGTCCGCGATACCATATCTCTATCTTTTATATTTTATCTTTTGTACTTCTTTTATTGCATCAAAAATATTTTTTTTCGGTATACTTACGTTTGGTTGATTATTTGAGCAACAAAATATTAATTCTTATGACAATAAATTATTTCAGTACCACAAGAACATCATACAGATAAGATTTGCCATTTACAGTATATCAATTGGTCATACAGTTTCGGAGATAATATAAAATTACTAAAACGCAAAATGCTCCTAGCATAACTTTCATTGTGCAGACGTTTTAGCTATTTTTTTTTTATATGTTGGGCAAAAATCATCTTATGACAACCCCCGCCCTTGGGTGGAACGGGAGATAGTGTCAGACTCTTACTGACTAAAAACCCACCCCGTTCCTTCTAGCCTTCAAACCAGGGCACGAGTTCCCTTTCGGATAACCCTGGACCCGGTAGGCTTCGACCCAGCTGGGCCTCTGCTGTAGCTGACACGCGGGAACAGTGCGCGCCGTCGACGTCTTGGGCTCAGTCCATTACCGGACGATCGGACAGCGAGCTACCCATGGCTCGCCGTCCGCGAGCCCGCGTCCACGGTGGCCGGAAATCGGGATCGGAATCCCAGCGGCGGCGGCGGGGGCGCCGTTGCCTGATGCGGTCTGCCTCCTCCTTTGCTAGCATTACTGCTTCGCAGAAGGAGCCGACCGCCTGCCATTCCTCCTCGCTCCGGACCATGGCCTCAACCAGGGCCCGGCGCGAGAGGTCTCCGCTGCAGATCGCCCCCACGAGGGCACGGTGATGCTCTGCCCAGGCAGGGCACACCTCGACTGTGTGCTCCACCGTGTCCTCCGGGCGTTCCGCACAGTGACGACACCCGGGCGTCTCTTCCGCTTTAATTCGGTGCAGGAACCTCCCGAACTTGCCATGTCCGGTGAGGACCTGTGTCATGCGGAAGGTAAGGACGCCGTGAGGCCTTTCCAGCCACGCCTCAAAGAGGGGACTTACCACCATAATTGTGGCGTGCCCAACGTTTTACCTATTTGCCCATAGATTGCGTTCTGCAATTACGTAATTTTTCTGAATCGCGGTGTTAAGACTTTCTGTGGATTGATGACCCTCTCGAATTATTACGTGGGCCGTTGTCGTTAGTTGGAGTTCTTCTGTCAGTTGCTTATTGGTTTCGGTTGTTTCGTTCGTATTGTTGTTGTTGTTGATAGATACCTCATAATCGAAAATATCGTAATTTCGTTGTACGTTTGTTTTGTATGTTCGTAGTTTCGTACTTCGTTCTATCGTAATAATCGATACAAGCTATTCGATATTACGATTGTTTTGTTTTGTAAAGGCGGACGGTGTTCGAGTCGCTCTTCCTTTGTTCATAATTGTTTTCAAGTCTGTGCGTAGTTTGTTGAGAGCATGTCTAAAAGGAAATCTCAACTGTCCCGGCAGACATCACAGACAAGAGCCGCTCGAGTACGCCGTACGGAAGAATCTGCCCCTGAAAATGAGCAGCGCCTCTCGAGAAATAGAGAATATATTTCGCAAGCATGCGCTAGAGAATCTAGCTTCGAGCGCTCACAGCGCCTCGCTAGCCAAAATGTGAGGACGTCGCGGGCCCGTGCTCGAGAAACTAGCGCTGAACGTGCGCACCGTCTATCTCATTTAAGGCAGCATGTCTCTGAGACAAGGGATAGGGAGACTAGCGCTGAGCGCTCGCAGCGGCTTGGTAGGCAAAATGTCATAACATCGCAGGCCCGTGCTCAGGAATCTAGCGCTGAACGTGCGCAGCGTCTATCTCATTTAAGGCAGCATGTCTCTGAGACAAGGGATAGGGAGACTAGCGCTGAGCGCTCGCAGCGGCTTGGTAGGCAAAATGTCATAACATCGCAGGCCCGTGCTCGGGAATCTAGCGCTGAACGTGCGCAGCGTATATCTCATTTAAGGCAGCATGTCTCTGAGACAAGGGGTAGGGAGACTAGCGCTGAGCGCTTGCAGCGGCTTGGTAGGCAAAATGTCATAACATCGCAGGCCCGTGCTCAGGAATCTAGCGCTGAACGTCTGCAGCGTCTAATCGAGTGTAAAGAGAAATTTTCCGCGGACGAAGTCGCGGGCAGAAGCTAGCGCCTCTAACTTGTACAGAACGGCTTGACCGATTTTGATGAGTATTTGTATGATATAGAAGAATATTTAAGTAAGTTGCTGAATAGTTTGGAAATATAATTTAAACGAAAAGACATCTCTCAGACAGGAGACTGTCTTTCGGGACCGCTAGTTACAAGCTTTTATTTAGTTTTTTTTTTAATTGTTGATAGGTTTGCGCTTGACCGCCATCTCACCTGATGGAAAGCGACGATGCGGTCGACGATGATATTTTCACCTGTCCCGATGTGTGTCTGTAATCAAATCTTGCAAATTAAATTTGACCCACTTCCCGGTTACTGATCGAGCTGAAATTTTGTATGCATGTGTAAATCAGATGACAATGCAAAAATATTATGACATAGCTGATGTAGTGATGGAACCGGAAGATGGCTATAGGAACTCGGTAGTTAAACGACACAACCCCATCGAGTTTGGGCTCGTATGATTCGTCTTGACGAGTATTAATTATATAAGTATTATACCGTACTATTAAAGCTTGCTATGAAAAAAAATTAATTAGAAACTTGTGTTTATATCTAGGCTTAACAACTACCCAGACAGATCTTGGCTTGATTTTAATTAACATGAGAAATTCTAACTGTTAGTAAATCCAAATTATTTACGAGGATCAAAAATATATTTCACTTTGAAAACACAAGTTTTATAAAAATGGCCGAAACCGCAGCAATTTATGGATTCCTTTTGAAATTGGGTCTTGTGGGTTATTGGTCTCCGGAGCATTGGGGCCGTGCATAACAAGAAGGATGAGGAAATTGCATCATGTTACACACGAACCTTGTTATCTGGGCTATCAAGTAGATATAGATTATACTGTGGCCACACATATTGCTAACTAGCAAACTGGCAATATCATGGTAAGGTAAAGTTTATGGTTAAACAAGCTTTTAATGAAAATAATTTTTTCATAGCTAGCTTTTATACCCATATTATTACTCGTCAAGACAAATCATACGAACCCAAACTCGATGGGGTTGTGTCGTATAGCTACCAAGTTCCTATAGCCACCTTTCGGTTTAATCATCAGATCAGCTCCATGTCATAATAATTTTGCGTTGTCATATAATTTACACATGCATCCAAAATTTGAGCTCAATCGGTAACCGGGAAGTTGTTTAAATATAATTTACAAGATCTGATGACAGACAAACATCGGGACAGGTGAAACTAAATAAAAGCTTGTAAAAAGTATAGGAGTTGATGTTCGAAACAAGTTTGATTGGATCATTCAAATAAACTCTTTATGTTACAGAAAATAATGAGTTTATATGTATATCTACGTTTATACTTCATCATAATCATCATTTCAGCCAAAAGACGTCAACTGTGGACTTAGGCCTCTCCCAAACGTCGCCACAACGACCGGTCCTTTGTGTCTCGCATCTATTGGATTTCTGCAACGTTGACCAGATCATCGGTCCACCTTGTGGGAGGCCTTCCAACGCTGCGTCTGCGTCACTCCAGAACCTTTCATCCCCATCGACACAATCGACCATTTGTTCTGCGTGTAACGTGCCTTACCCACATCTGCGGTGTTACCACGACGTTCAAAGTAAGATTGTTTTAATCTTGTTTTATTTATTTATTTATTTATGTACACACAAACACTTAAAACAGAAAAGAATTTCGCGTTTTAATGTGGGTAAGAGATGGCGCTAGACAACCTGTATAGCTCTGTCTCTTACCCACACTGAAACAAGATTAAAACATTCTTACTTTGAACGTCGTCTAGGTCCTGTTCTGAGTTTTTTTTTTTTTTTATCTGATATAAACTAGTACTTGACTGCAATCCCACCTGATGGTAAGCGGTGATGCAATCGTTGATGGTGAGGCGCACTAGTTTATTAAGAGCCTATTCACTCTAGCCTTGAAAACGCTCAGATTGTAATCGGACGGGAAGACCGCAGCAGGCAAATTATTCCAGTCCCTCGATGTACGCGGTATAAATGACGAAGCGAAACGCTTAGTCCGAACTTATACCTAGGAAAACCTATTTTCTTGAAGTCAAAGACGGTAGTTCTTTACGCTATTCTGTGTAGTAATAGTATTACGCATTATTTACCACTTCCGTAAAGCAAATGCGAACAAATAATGCGTAAGTACACGGAATTTGTCAATGAATGTGCTAAATGTTTACAATGTCACTTATGTAACTAAACCTATTAATATTTTTTCATTTAGCGTATTACCGCGTCGTGGCGTCTGAAAATATTTGAGTAAAAATAAATAAGTACTATTGACCACACATTTGTCGTATTGATTTTCACATTGCCACTTCTGAAAACCTGTACTGAAATCTTCAAGGAAAAGTATTTATTACTAATCAAAGATTTTCGTAAAGTTAAACTTACGCAGTAACATTTCAGTGCATTTTTTTTTTTCTTTTCAACTTTAAATGCATCTTCTTTTATAATATAACGCCTCAGCTGCCGCCGGAATTCCAATCCCGATTTCCGGCCACCGTAGGCGCGGGCTTGCGAACGGCTAGCAATGGGTAGCTCGCTATCCGACCGCCCGGTAACCATCCGGTCCGAGCCGAAGTCGTCAAAGACGCGTACTGTTCCCGAGCACCTCAAGGAGTTGTCAGCAACCGTAGAGACCATCAGGGTCGAAGCCTACTGGGGCCAAGGGTCTATTTCGGAAAAAAAAAACAAAAAATCCCAGAAGAAGTTGAAGTAAGATTTCTCAACATACTATTCAATAAATCTGCTGTCTTACACTGGTTTTGTGTTTTGCACTGTGTCTT
Organism: Mythimna lalbum; assembly: GCA_949319445.1. Lineage (NCBI taxonomy): Eukaryota > Metazoa > Arthropoda > Insecta > Lepidoptera > Noctuidae > Mythimna > Mythimna lalbum. The sequence continues at coordinate 2,515,228 of OX439361.1, forward strand.
ACTTTTTTGCGACCTTGGCCTTTAAGTCTTATAAATTCTTCAGTCTCCCGATATTGTTTAACATTGTGTAAAATGATAAACTTGGAAACTCTCAATATTTGAGCTAAGTACTTCATTGTAAATGAAAGGATTTTCAATAGTTACAATTCTGAACACTTGAGCCACGCTGAAAGTCGGTATTATTACTTTAATTTAACAAAAGATATTTACTTAACACGACAACGAAATTGTGTCCATCACTGTATATTCTTTTTGTTCCCTAATACTTTGTTTACCAATAGGTTATTACCATCAATGTGAGTCCATACCCACGTAAACAGCAGACAAACTATTTATAATCTGACATAAAACAATATTTCAAAATAGCTGCCAAACTGCATAAACAAATAAATTATCAAAATGTCAACACTAATGGACGAACATTTTCCAACGTTTATGAAAATAGTTTAGAAAACGCAGAGTGCACGCATGTGTTACTGGCCAGTATATTTGCAAGCGAACACACAGTAAAAAATCGCCACCCCAGAAGCAACTACATTTAAATTCAGAATTCGAGGTCATTATCAAATGGACAATCAACTCTATAAACGCCTCAATGCTGCCACCTGGTGTACATAATATCAGCCCTTATTAGTCATGACTGTATTCTAGACCAAAGAATTTTGAAGAATTCTCTCAGAAACTCCATCCACGTTTACTTAAATGCCAAATATGGAACTAAAAATTAAAAATCAGAGACATTTTCGTGATATCATCATCATCATTATCAGCCTTTTTAATGTTCCCACTGCTGGGACCCTCCTCTGTAGGAGAGGGAATGGCCCGTAATCCTCCACGCGGGCCCAGTCCAAAATTCAAATACAAAATTAATCTATCGGGCAATTACCCGGCCCAGACACAACACCCATCCGGTCAGAGGATCCTCCCTTTTTGATGGAGGTTTACGGGACTTTACACTCCGTTCTGCATACCTCTATAAAATAGATCTTTGCAATGTTTCCAAATTAAACAAGAAACGCATAGTGCACGCCTGTGTTTCTGACCAGTACGTTTCCAAGCTATTACTCAGCCAATTTGTGGGAGACTTGACATTCATATTCAATGCTACAGTGTTCGAATTATGAAACAATTTCTCACTCAGCTAACAAGGAAGCGGATGCTAAGACCGGTGATACAATTCTTCCATTTATTATTCACTCAGTGAATGGGTGCAGTTCTTACATAGATTATGCAGTTGGAAGTGATGTAAAATCTGAAATGGTTAGCTACTTCACTTTACTGTATACGAACACACATTCATATAGATACTGTGATATCTATAAAGGTCACATATTAGTAAGGGTTTCAACTGGCAACGCAATGGATCTTTTAGGGTGTATGGTAATAAAAATCTGTTCTAAAACAGATTCGAATTTTTGATAGATGGATGTCAACAGTGAAAAATATTAGGTATTATAATTTTGTATAATAACATACTTTTAAGGCTTCTAACAATACAATAAGTTGAATTAAACTAATAGACATTTTATTTGCGTCTCCGCACGCTACAATACCAAATGCTAAATCTATCGGCAATATTTTTTTCATTTCACAATAATTTAACTAAATAAAGCAATGAAGGGAAACTTCTGGAGTTAAAGATTTTTGATTTGAGATTTCGAAATTGAGAACCCGTTAATTCATGAATCCCCAAGCGACCACCGGTGGCCGCGCATCTATTGTCTTACTATTGTGTCTCTAATTGACGGTATCTGAAGGGTTAAACTCTACTTATTTTGAAAGCTTTTGCAAAGATGTAGAATTTGACCAGTTGAAATGATTTTAACAAAGGCATTAAACATTTGGATTTTAATAATAATTTATTCATGAAATTAGGCTATGTAGACCTAATTAATTATTATAATTTATAAGTCAGATACCTCAAATTCTGATTTAATAAAGTGAAAAAAATCCCTTCTAAATTGCACCTTGCTTTATTATCACCAAAACATCTCAAGAATTAATCGTGCTACGACACAATAACCCCACAATGTCATGTACAAGTACATAAATGCCATAAATTTCGACACAGCATTTTTAGTAGCTCATATAGGATATGATAATACTTTATTACTATTTTATAGTCTAGAACGATAATGCTAAAATATCAGAAAATGCAGGAACATAACAATAAAAAGACACTAAAATCTGTTCTCGAAGCATCACAGACATGCATTTCTTTAAAACTTGAATACATGCAGACGATATCACATAAAATGATATCTCTCTGGTCCCTAGACCAATAAAATGTGACATAACCTTTCTAATAGAAGCATATCCGTTGAAATCGTATTTGAAACTGCGTAATGCATACAATATTATAGTCATAGTAATAACAAGAAGTTATTGACGTCCACTGGAGGGATGTCGACTGCGCTATAGATATGCGATGGGATGCTTTAAAAAATAGCAAAAAACTAACTACGATTTCATTAGACGGCTCATCCTTTTATCACGATCCAAAATATTTTCTAGTTATTCGATAGGTATGTATCAAAAACTACGATTTAGAAAAAAAAAATATCTGTACAGTAAATTTTTGATTGCAGACCAAAAAATGCAGAGAAAATCTGTATTATTTTTCTGAAGGAATGAAATATACGGTCTAAATGTTTATTTTTGACATATTTAGGAATAACTTCGTATTCAAAAAAATCTGTATGCAAAGATTGAAGAAGACTGGATATGAGAGGCCAGGGAAATAGAGAATTTTGAGCAACGGCTCTACAAATACGTTTTAAAATCGTCCTAATTACGGTAAGGTATTTTTAAGTAAAGTTGTCGCCATAACCCGAAGAATTGCCAAGTTAAGTACCAGTGAGTAGAGCACACGGCGCGCACTGTTCTCGCGCGCCTCAAGCAGTTGTCAGCAACAGGAGAGACCCAGCTGGGTCGAAGCCTACTGGGGCCAGGGTTATCCGAAAGGGAGCTCGTGCCCTGGTGCGAAGGTTAGAAGAAACGGAGTGGGTTTTTGGTCAGTAAGAGTCTGACACTATCTCCCGCTCCACCCAAGAGTGGGGGTTGTCATAAGATGATTTTTGCCCACCGAAAAAAAAAGTAGGCACATTGCTTGCAAAACAGATGGCTGAGGCAGTGACGGGACCGAAAGGTTCTGGAGTAGCAACCGTGTACTGAAAGAGCGTGGGTAGACCACAAGGTGGACCGAAGACCTGGTGAGTTCTGGAATCCGAGATTGCCAGACTCGCGAAACCGTTCGTTGTGGTGACAGTCGGCGAGGCCTATGTCTAAGAGTCTACTGTCGTTAACTGAAGTATGTGTGGAGTGTCTCATGATCATGTAGACTGGTAGAGCTATATAGGATTATAGTACAAAATTTTCTTTTCCCACAATTTTTTTTTTTCGATGAGTGAAATCATCTTATGACAAAACCCGCTCTTGGGTGGAGCGGGAGATAGTGTCAGACTCTTACTGACTAAAAATCCCATCCCGTTCCTTCTAGCCTTCATACCGGAGCACGAGCTCCCTTTCGGACAACCCTGTCCCCAGTAGGCTTCGACCCAGCTGGGCCCCTCCTACTGCTGACAACTCCTTGAGGCGCGCGGGAATAGTGCGCGCCGTCGACGTCTTGGGCTCGGTCCGTTACCGGACGATCGGACAGCGAACTACCCATGGCTCGCCGTCCGCGAGCCCGCATTCTTTTCTCACATCAGATTCATTGGTGTTTTAGAGCAAACAAAGCAGCAAGCACCAGTTCAATATTGAAAGCATGCACCGATTTTATGCATCAAGCTTGATCAAGCTACTAGAAAGATTACTGGTTCTTCACGTAAGTCTGCCAAAGAAGAAAGATTTCATTTGCAATTCCCTTTATGGCTAGTTTTAGTACCAAGCTGTATTTATTTCAAAGCGTTCCTTCGCTGTGTTATATTCTCGCTCTTGGTGGACACAAGCTGTTAAGCACAAGTTGCAACGATCAAGATCCAAGCAGAGCCCAGGGACTGCTGTAGCCGTTTTATAAGCAATTCTTGAACATCAGCCAGAATGCATCTCATAGTTTTATAAATTTGCTACAGACCTCGAGGGATATTAAAATTTTATATTTATAAAGTCAATTTATAAAGTAAATATTTTCAGATGAGGAAGATGTCAAAGAAGGATCTATGTTTACGTAAATTGGATGATAGAATTTGTAATCTTTTGATCAGAAGTTGTGATAAATTAAAATTGAGTAAAGAGGCAATCTGATCTTGAATTAAATCTAAAACTACTTTTTTTATGTAATATGAAACTAGCTTTTGCCCGCGAATTCGTCCGCGTAGTAGTTGAAAAGGCTTCCATTAGGTTTTTTGATTGATTTTGTTTTATTATAATTAATTCAAACCAAGCAAACAAACAAACAAGCAAACGTTTGCGCGAATTGTGTCTCTAATTACTAGAATCGAAAGGTAGCTCTTGTCCGAAACTATAAAGGTTTTACTAATATAATTTATAATAGTATCACACGAATGTTTTAATATCCAATTGTTTGCAATTCAATTATTTTTTTATCAAAAACACGATTTAAAATCTGGTAAATATGGCGCAGAAAACTTATTTTATTTTTTTGAAAGAAAAAATTAACAAAATACTCATGTTACAAGATTGTGTATTTTATTTTAGTGAGTTTTTGACATAATAATTAATTCCAACTATGCTTTATAGGTGTTTTAAGCTTAATAGAAAAATTTCCCGAGCAAAAAAGATGATTAATTTACTCTGGTGTCAATATCGGAACTTTTGCTATTCGCACTGGAAAATCACACTGGCTATCCCAAAAATAACCTATCACCTCATATCAATTTTTATTTTACTGTTGTTCTATAATTTTTTTACTACCTACATTTACCGGTATATTACCGCGACGCTACCGACACGCGACTTGCGCTGGCGCATCGCCAAATGTCACCGCGATTTGAACTTGGAACGCTGTTATTCTTGTAACGAATACCGTGTTATTTGCACTGAAAAATGTCACGATATGGATTTTATTAGCTGTCTGAAGGGCAATATAAATTCTTGTGTCGCAAATAATTATGTAGGTGGATTGGATGTAATATTATCATGTATTAATTGGGGCTGAGTATTATAATTTGTTTTGGATGTTACCTCGATAATATTGTCTAGTAAACATGAATAACTTTGCTGGTAGTCGTATATTTTGTTTAGTCTAAACACAGAACAGAAGAATGTCGGATGATTCCTGTGTTCTGTGAGTCAAAACTTCTACATTAATTAGGTACAAGATAAAATTGGAACTGTAATACTTAAATAAAAGTAATCTTAGGTATATTATCATCATCTGAAATTTCTGTCTTTCTTGAAGAATGTTTTGTATTTCTATTTTTTTATATATATTAAGTATCTATCGTCTCTTCACAAGAGTTTGCTTATAAAATTATCTTAAAACTAAGTAATCTATACATATTTAGAGGTAAGCGGAACAGAGAGTATAATCCAAACCTCCATTGAAAAGGGAGGATCCTCCGGCCAGACAGGATGTTATAGTCTGGTGGGCGACTGCCCGATAGTTGTTGTCGAGCTGTCGTATATGTTCAAATCGCGCGGAGAACTTTGATTGCGCGATGCAGGATTTCGTATATTCTTCGTAGTTCTTATGTGGCGTCATAGGTGTCGCTACACATAAATGATTACAAAACTCAGTCCAGAGTCCTTGCTAGGGAGAACCTTTTTTACGTGACCAATCATCAAATGATTTCCCCCGCTCTGAGTTGAGCAAGAGGGAGTATCTGACTTTTACTGACTAAAACCTACAGTGTTCCTTCAGTTGCCCTATAGGAAGGCTATGGTTACTCCTTCGAACGATCGGCAGCCCTGATGAAATCTTCCCCGCTCTAGGATAGAGCGGGAGGGCGTGTTAGAGTTTTATAAAACTAAAACCACACATATGTTCTTTCAGTTCCCTTTTACGTTCTAGGACCACGAGTATCCCTTTCATTCATTATCCTTAGCAGGCATCAGCTCTAGTGAGCGGCTCCGGATCTAGTGGTGAGCATTCAATACCATTACTCTTCCCCCGTAAGTCCGGGTCTTTGGTGGCCAGAGATCGCCCTGCGGTTTCTGAAGCCCGCGGGGCGTCTTCTGGAGCGGTGACTGAGGTTTAGCGTTTATTTTGCTAGTATTACTGCTTCGCAGGAGGATGCGGTGGGAGTCCCTGTGTTGATTCGCCTGGCCAATTTCTATGAGAACAAGCCATAATTAAAATAATATACATCCACGCGTTTTCGTCACGTTTTGTATATATTACTAGCTTTCGGCCAAAGCTTCACCCGCATACACAAAATATAGCCTATTTTACGCAGGAATAAAGTAGCTTTCGGAAGAAAGAATAATAAAAAATAGCAATCGGACCAGTACTTTCAGAGATTACCTCCTACAAACAAACAAAACACACGTAAAGTTTGTTTTTTCTTTATTATTTTAGTGTCGATTTATGACTTTTAATTCATGAATCCCCAAGCGACCACCGGTGGCCGCGCATCTATTGTCTTACTATTGTGTCTCTAATTGACGGTATCTGAAGGGTTAAACACCACCATAAGAGTATTTATGGTCTATTAACCCTTCAGATACCGTCAATTAGAGACACAATAGTAAGACAATAGATGCGCGGCCACCGGTGGTCGCTTGGGGATTCATGAATTAAACATGATCTCCTAAAATAGTAATTTATTTAAATTACTTCTAATAAACTTTTGTTAGTCTTAGTCAAGTTTATGATTGTTTACGGCGTAACTCAGGCGCATGTTTTGATTTTGCCAGACTAGTTCGACTAGACAGACTGAAATAGTGCCCGACACACATCAAGATAGTAGTCATAGATGGGTTAGTCATAATATTACGAATAGTTTAGAGGCTTAGTCTGGTTGAAAATGTACACAAATCTAAAGGAAACTAGGCATTAAAATATTAATCTCAACGTCTGATAAACAATTTTAATCCGCTCACAAATTATTGTAAGTATTAGTATTTTGTTGAAAGCAAAAAAAAAAAACATTTATGTGGTACACTTAGGCCGTCTGTCCACCGCTGCCGTCACCGGGACGTCACCGAGAACGAGATTATTTCGGGCCGAGTTTAAGTTTAAGATGCGCTCGGTGACGGGCGTGCGGTCGACACATGGCCATAAAAATGTATGTATCGCTAAACCGGTGCCGTCTTCTCGTTCTAGGTGGCGTCCCGGTGACGGCGGTGGTGAACAAACGGCCTTAGGCCCCTCGAGTGCTGTAGCGCGTTCGAATCGAAACAGTCGCGATACTGCAGCGCGTTAGAACGCGTTAGTGTTTTGTCAAAAGCGTTTGCAAATTTTTGACACATTATGACTTTTTTATTACTGATAGGCTCAAGCCTGAATATCCATCACCTGATGGTAAGATGGCCCACTCCCCCCCCCCCCCAATCTTATAAACGACTAACTTTCGCCCGCGGCTTCGTTTGCGTACATAAAATATAATCTATCACTCAAGAATAAAGCCGCCTTCAAATTCTAGCAATCGCACCAGTATTTTCAGAGATTACGTACAAACAAACAAAAAAAAAACTTTATAATATTTGTGTAGATCATGCACCTAGTCAATATCTCCTATTATCCAAACACTACCTACATTTTATCTACAAATAAACAGCTAGATAACATACTCTTCGAATTAAAACCAAAATCACGTCAAAGGGATAAGTGGTTCACCAGTTATTTACGTGCTAATGGACCGATAAAAAGTGAATGATGCAGCTTTTTTACATTTAACCGACGAAATTCTTGATTTATAGGATAGAGAAGATGATTCGGAAAGGTTGGCAACAGGGACGATTGCCAAGAGCGTATTGCTACTTACCTACCGTAACTGCTGGAAGCATCTTCCAGCCAGTGTGACCGTTTTATAAAAAGGCGATCAACTAAAACTATGTAAATGTTGTCAATACAAAACACTATTACAAGAAATGCTAAATTATACTAAAATAAAATACATCTACACTAATATAATAAAGATATAAAATTTGTTTGTTGAAGGTAATCTCTGGAAGTACTAGTCCGATTGCTAAAATGTTTTCACAGATCGAAAGCTGCTTTATTATATTTTACGTACGCACGCGAAGCTGCGGCCAAAAGCTAGTTGTACAATAATAATGATCGTCAAAACTCAAAACTATGAAAGAAAACATCGTGAGGAAACCGGCATGTCCTAGAACTGAAAATTCGAAGACATGTGACATTCACCAACTCGCACTGGGCTTGCATGGTGGATTACAACCCATTCTCTCTCCTAGAGAGAAGGCCTGAGTCCCAGCAGTGGGAACATTATAAGGCTGACTATGCTATTATGCTATAATAATGATCGTCCATGCAGCGCTTTACGAATATACACATTCAGACTAACTTTCGCCTATATAGTGTATAATTTTAAACCCTGCTATAATTTTCGACTTTTAGATACTAATTCTAAGTTTAAAAACCTAAACGAATAGCAAAACTAAGTTAAAACAATCTTATGAAAATAAAATACTCAACCAAGTGCATAATTTGATTTGAAAGTGGCGCTCTTTGCTCAGGCTTGGCGATATTTTCACGAAGTAAATATTGGAAAACTAAAAAATATAAGCTTCCCTGTCGGTTTAAAAAAATATTTATTGGAATTCTGACTACATTTATTAAAGAATTACTTTGGAATTTGATTTAATTCATGAATCCCCAAGCGACCACTGTGGCCGCGCATCTATTGTCTTACTATTGTGTCTCTACGGTATCTGAAGAGTTAAATCACGACTTTGAAATAAGTGCAGTATTTTTCTCTAGTAAACATCTATTCAATTAGACCATTTGCATGCACTTTTGTTCAGTCAAATGTAAAGAAAAGAAAGAAAGAAAAAGAGTTTATCTGCGTCCAACATGACTCACATCCTAAAAATAAATAAATGTAACAAGTAACAATATCGTACTTAAAACTATCAGCTAGAAAGGAAATGTCGGTCAGTGCAAAGAAAAGTAAAGCTAAATTGCAAGTATCAATAATATTATATTCTATTTATACGTGCCTCAAAATCTAAGAGTAAAAACAATGGTAATATTTTGCGCTATCAATCAAAACATAATAAAACTAATAAAGCACTCAATTGACTGAAGTCTGTTTTTCTTCACACTAAACTAAAGTGAGTCATACATCTCCACAACAGCTGCATGTTATAGAAATTTTAAAAGCCAGACAACATTTTCCATTAATTGAAATATTAATAGTTAGAGTCTGTCTAAAAAGTCAAACAACTTGGATAATTATAAAACAAGCTTTTAATTAAAATCATTTTTTAATAGCAAGCTTTTAAAGCTCGGTATACCTCTATAATTAATACTCGTCAAGACGAATCATACGAGCCCAAAATCGATGGGGTTGTGTCGTTTAACAACCAAGTTTCTATAGCCACCTTCCGGTTCCATCATCAGATCAGCTCCTTGTCATAATAATTTTGCATTGTCATCTGATTTACATATGCAGGCTAAATTTTAGCTCAATCGGTAACCGGGAAGTGGGTCAAATTTAATTTACAAGATTTGATGACAGACAAACATCGGGACAGGTGAAACTAAATAAGAGCTTGTAATGAAATCTGCTGTAGCCAACACTCTTTCAATAATCAAGGTTGATTAAGAGATCTTGATTATTGTTTACTAATAGAAGAACCTTATAAAAAGTATCGAACACTTGATCATCACCATCATACCAGCCGAAAGACGTCCACTGTTGGACATACGCCTCCCCAAAGCGTCGCCACAACGACCGGTCCTGTGCGTCACGCATTCATCGGATTCCCGCGACCTTGACTAGGTCATCGGTCCACCTTGTTGGAGGCCTTCCAACGCTGCGTCTTCCGGTACGTAGTTGCCACTCCAGAACCTTTCGTCACCATCGACCATCTGTTCTGCGTGCGTGTTGCCAGTGATGACTTATGGCTCCGAAACGTGGTCACTTACAATGGGCCTCATAAGAAGATTCAAAGTCACCCAAAGGGCGATGGTAAGGGCTTTGCTCGGAAATTCCTTCATCATCATCATCATCATATCAGCCGAAAGACGTCCACTGCTGGACATAGGCCTCCCCCAAGCGTCGCCACAACGACCGGTCCTGTGCGTCACGCATCCATCGGATTCCCGCGACCCTGACCAGGTCGTCGGTCCACCTTGTTGGAGACCTTCCAACGCTGCGTCTTCCGGTACGTGGTCGCCACACCAGATCCTCAGGAGATTCCTTGCCACATCAGAAATGAAGATATCTGCAGGAGAACCAAGGTTACCGACATAGCTCGGAGAATCGCCAAATTTAACCCTTCAGATACCGTCAATTAGAGACACAATAGTAAGACAATAGATGCGCGGCCACCGGTGGTCGCTTGGGGATTCATGAATTAAGTGGCGATGGGCAGGGAACTTTGCACGCAGATCGAACACCTAAAAGCATGTTTTTAATTATTTCACATTCAAAGATTCCCAAGTCATTTGACTATTTAGACAGGCTCTAATTAAATGAATAGGTTCTATTATAGTTTAGATGATATGACAATAGATAATAGACAGTTGGATTGGTGCCAAAATCATATTAATTTACGTAAAGTGCTCCGAGCACCAAATTATACAATGACACATAGATGCCGAAACTACTCCCCCGGAATTAGACATCTAGTAGAGTTCTGTAGACTGTTACATTTAGTTAAATGCTCTTAATAAATTTACAATGAACTATTTCGCGATAAGCAATATTACGTGAATTAATATCTGCGTAATAAACTTAGGCCGTTTTTAATATCGTGAGGATTTCATCACGCATGCGAAAAAATTCCAGTTGAAAAAAAAACGCGTCCTACGTGCTTATTCCTTTCTTGCCCAGCATGCACCTTTGCACTACCTGCACCCGTCATGACTTAAACGAAGCCAACGACAGAGCTGTCCAGGTGGCTAAATATTGGTCGTACAAAATTTGAGTCCAATCGACACGAGAAGAAGATTCCACGTATTACAATAAATACTTGTATGAAATACGTTGTAAGGTTACGCATGCGGAGCAATCGCACATGCGTGATGAAAACCGCACGATATTAAAAACACCCTTAGTGTTTAACTAACAGATCGCGGTTGAAATACTATACCGGCTCAAAATGCTGTCCTGCTTAAGTAAGACTGGACTGGAGATGTCTGCCGCATGCCGAACTTTTGGGGTTTTTTTTTTACAACAATTACACAACGCCGTCTAATCTCAAGCTAAGCAGAGCTTGTGTTATGGGTACTAGACAACTGATATACATACTTATATATTTCTAAAAATACATATCGATGCTTCCGACAACAAAGGTCGTAAACACCAAAATAGCACTTTTGGTAATCAACGAAAAACCAAAAATAATTTCGTTTTTGGCTTATATCTTTTTAACTTTAAAAGTTGTAAAATTGTGTTCTATACAAAAAATACGTAAAATACGATGGTGTTTCATAATATATTATTGCTATTTATGTCAAAGCCTTATTTTAAAAGTTAGCTTGGACATACACCCCAGAAAATTCAAGAAGTTGGTATTTACGACCACTAACAAATCAATGGAGAACGATTTCTCTAACGGAAGTTAGAAGTATGCACCAGTTTTTAAATACAATAGTTCTGGGTTTGGTTTTAAAAACCATATACTGAAATAAAAATGAGTGTAAACACCACGATCTGATGCGATAGTATGTAACAAACATGGAAATATCTGAAGCAAATCAATGAATTTAAGACTGTAAGTTGAGTTTTCATTACTTGTAATAAAAACAATAAAATAAAACACAAATTGACATAATTAAAAAAGGTTTTTTATTCATTGACCGTCATCGTTTAATCAGAATAATGGTTAAGCAAGGCACTAATACAAATTCAAAGTAAAAAAATTTCTAAACCAATCACTTAAATTTCCATTAGAGGATTTTGTACATCAATCATCATTCATCATCATTGTTTGTGTCGCGGCTCGAAATTTTTATACCTTTAGGACCTGGCAGGTCCTAAAGGTATAAAAATACACTTAAGTAAGTATATTATAGGCATCGTCCCGTATAATTTAATCAAGCGTTTGTTACAAGATGCCTATAGTGAGTTTATTCTATTCTATTCTATTCTTTCTATTCTATTCTATTCTATAGTGTTCTACCTCCAACGGCGTACCTAACCAGCCAGACATAATTCAAAATGTTAAGTAATCATTTTGTTTCATTGATTTCAAGAAGATTTTATAATCACGACATTTTTTTAAAACGTATTGTTACGTACGTGGGTAACTAAATGCCGATTTACCAATAAAGAACTTTATTTACCACAAACAATAAATAATTAGTCCAGTCAACAATAATAGATAAAATCACTTCGCACACTTAGGTAGATCGCTCTTGTTCGCAGTCGAAATCAGAACTCACTTCCTTTTTTTTTATGAGTGGCCTCTCGCAGGTCAACCTAGGAGGTTGTCGTCTGCTCAACCGGACTTGCCTGTGGCGGCCCTGAGTAAAATCAAAGCCTCCAGCCAGGGCTTACTTACAAACTACTTTAAAATTAAGCGACAACGCTAAGGGCACCCCCTGTGGGGTACGAGCCTCGGCTTAGGGCGTCGCTGGGGGAGGGCAGCAAAGGGACGGGCTGGATCGAGTAAAACTGACTCACTTCCGTTCGGTGGCTCGTATTTATACGCGGAGCAAAGAAAATTCTAGATACTGACGTCTCGGGATAGATCCAGAACAATAGAGTCGCATCGCGGGGCCATAAATCAATTTTATTACTTTGTCCTTCGCGAGTCACTCACGCGAATTTCGACTCTATTGTTAATGGCGGAAAGTACCATTTCCCTTATCCACCTACCAATTTTTTTATTCAATTTTCAAACCAATTCTCCAAGACCAAGTGGCATTACGACAATCATTTCTCAGCAGAGCTTACGTTTTAAAAATGATTGTGGGGTGTAATTACAATTAATTATGTATTTATGTTTTTACGACCGACAGTTGTTTGTACGTTGTATTATACGACCTGCACGGTTATTCGGTTCTAAGCAATATGAGTTATACATGCCCTCTTTTCTAAAAAATCTTGATTATACTAGTAAAAATTTTGGGTGTAAAAGTATTTTTTTTTAGGCGAATATTTTTTTCACATTTTTAGATCGACGCAGCGCCAAAAATTAAGTAGGGCTGCATTCTTAACTCATTTTCGCCAAAATGGCGTTTACGACATTTGTTGCCGGAAGCATCGATATTAAAGATAAATTACACTCAGACACAGAACAAATGATCATGCTCATCACAAAAACATTTGTCCTGGGTGGGAATCGAACCCACGACCTCTGGCATAGCAGTCAAGGCCACTAATCACTAGACCAACAGGCCAGTCAAATTGATGAATTTTACGTTTACTGAGCAAGCCCCAAAAAATTGCGGAGGGCTGTAAATAATCTACCCTGCAGGCCCTGCACGGGTTAGTGAATTTCACATGTCTTCGAATTTTCGGTTCTAGGACATGCCGGTTTCCTCTCGCAATGTTTTCCTTCACCGTTTTGGGACCAGTGGTAATGAAATGAAAAAAAAAATGTAGAACTGGTAATTAAATATGAAAAAAAGAATTAAAATAAATAATCTACAGCGAAGTTTGAAGTTGGAAGAGCTTCAATGCTGCTAATAAAAACGAGAATTCCGACATGGTCTTTGACATCATAGGCTATTTCCTAATGGTAGTAAAGCTGTTCAAAACACCCACATTTCACAAAGTTTTGTTAACACTCCCAAGACCAAACCCGAAGGCCATTTTCGGACCCGGGTAATGTCAATAGGCCTGTCCTTTACTGCTCGGAAGTTGGATGTCTAAACTTTTAAGCAAATTATTTAAAGAGCGTGTAAATTCGTGTTGCCACTTTCAAATGGCGCTAATCCGAAAACAGTTTTACTAAAAGTGTTTAGCTAATTGTAAAGAGACTGAAAATGATAATTTTAAAGTGGTAGTGCCCTAATCTACTTAAATGAATCAGGGGTGGTTAGAAATTTTCAGTTTAAAGTGCTACAGGCCCAGACAAAATGTGGCAAATGATTCTTCTGCTAAAGTGCAAAGTTTGGTTAAACTTTGACAATTACAAGCTTATTTTACAGCGGAGATTCCAAACTTAACTAAAATATTCCAAAAGAAATGGAAGATTGGAATCAATGGAGATTACAAATATCATTCCGTCTTATTACAAAAAAATATCTCAGTGTAGTGCGTTTCACATAAAAAGTTCCTACGCCGTAAAATTGGCTCCCCTGTCTAAAGAACAAATTAAAGAAAAAGAACAGAGTTGCCTACTCTAGCAAAGTTGTTGCACGAAATGCGAAACGAAGTCGATTTAAACGGTAGTCACACGACTTTATACAGAATTTTATGAGAGAAATTAGATTTTTTTTAAATCAGGTTTAAAAGGTAGGTGTTTAATGGAGAGGTTCGTGTGGCGTGGTTTTTTCTAATTGTAGGATAATTGAAAAGGAGCCTAGCGTCGTAAACTAACTTTTGTCCGCAGCTTTGCGTGGGTACATAAAATATAGCCTATGTCACTAAGGAATAAAACAGCTTTCTATAGGTGAAAAAATTTGCAATCGGACCAGTACTTTAAGAGATTACCTACTCTAAACAAAAAAAAATCAACCTCTTTGTTATATTAGTGTAGATAACATTATCGACTAAGTCATACCATACCTACACTAAAGCCCGTACTAAAGCCTAGGAAGGAAGTTTTAGATGGGATTTTTTCAGCTATTTCAGTTAATTAATTCTAGATATAAACTTAAATTAATTAAAACTAACTTAAAAAATTAAAATAAAACCCTAGAGAACTAAAAAAAAAAAAAAATTCAGTTAATTGATTTCTAGATTCCTTATATAACATTAATGTAGCTTTGTATCTCAAGTATTCTTACAAATGGAATGCAATATGTGGAATCATTGAAACGGGCGTGATCTCGATAAAAAGAAGCTGAATATTATTACGGTATTTAATACTCAGTAAAGGTTGCCAAGTTTGACTCAATAATACATAATTATTTGCTACGAAATATTTTAAATATTAGAATGTGTCGCATTCGTATTGTAAAGGAAAAAATATTATATTCTGTATCGGAAATACTTTTGCAGTTCAATGAAGTTCAAAAATAAGGCCTTTTTAGGGTTCTGTACTCGAACGACCCTACAACTAAACCGTTCCGTCCGTCTATCTGTCCATCCGGTAATGGTCGATAGTGGTACGAAGTAGTAGCTGCACGAAGACTGCGCTGACGTTCTTTGTCGAGGGTCACCAGTTTGGGGGTAGGCGGAACAGAGAAAGTCCCACTAACCTCCATTGAAAAGGGAGGATCCTCCGACCAGACAGGATGTTATAGTCTGGTGGGCTACTGCCCGATAGTTGATGTCGCGCTGTCGTATATGTTCAAATCGCGCGGAGAACTTTGATTGCGCGATGCAGGATTTCGTATTTTCTTCGTAGTTCTTATGTGGCATCATAGATGTCGCTACAGTCTGTATCTCATAAACCGTAAGAGCTAGAGATCTGGAATTTACACAGATTCTGTATTACTATTGCCGTCATTTTATCGGTGTTTTTTTACTTTATTTTAATATTATAATACGGAACCACAGAACAGATGAAAGAGGTTAGAATGGCCTTATGGGCGGGGCAGGCGTTTTACAAAGCAGGGCAATGCTCATAGTTCCACTACCAATAGCAAATTTGCGATCTAAGTGTGCGTGGTCTGTTAGTTGCGTAATGCGCGTTCGTATCGGTTTATTGCCTATAGTGGAAGTAAAGGGTGGGAGACAAGCGGCGACACTCGTTGTAGTACAAATCGGAAAGTATTTCCTTTCTAATCTCTTTTATCTTTTTTGTGTAAAGCAACGTGTTCAACTCGCACTTGGCTAGTTTGTTCTTGTCTTCTTGTTACACTTTAAGCATACAATAAATATAATAAAATTTCCGCAAGCCAGACAACTTCTAAAGTGGTCTCATAAAATGTGCTTATAGACTTGCGTAACATTCAACTTCCTATTTATTCAAATTGCCACGAAATTATACGATTAATGGCGTGCTCACGAGGCCAAAACTTTCCATAATAATTAGGGGTAAAGAAGTGCCAGCTGCGGAACACATGTTCATAACATGTCTATAATTATGCTGCGTTTTAATATGCCCTAAATGTTCTACACCGCATCATCCTAATTTGTATTTTGGCTAGGTCTTCATTTCCATATCTTTAGATGACATCCATACTTCCATACCAATAGTATAAATGGGAAAGTGTGTGTGTTTGTTTGTCCGTCTTTCACGGCAAAACGAAGTGAGGAATTGACGTGATTTTTTAAGTGGAGATAGTTGAAGAGATGGAGAGTGACATATAGGCTACTTTTTGTCTCTTTCTAACCCCCCACTTCACAGGGGAACCATGTTACCTCGAATTTAACGCGAGCGAAGCCGCGGGCAAAAGCTAGTTCTTCTATACGTGTGTTTGTCAGCTTCTTCTAAATGGCTTGAGCGATTTCTAATTGAGACCTGTAGGTACTGCTGCCTGTACCTGTATTTTGGTTTGTCGTTTTTTTTACAAAAATACAGTTTTCGGGCAACATTAGTATCATCGGATAGATAGATTTATGTTCAATGAAATTTCACGCCGACTTGTTCGTTCTGTGCCCAAAGAATTAACATCGCCATTCAGCGCGGCAGTTCTGCCACTCTTCTGGGTACATTTTTGGCGTGCCCAGACCCTACACTACAACACACGGAGTAAATATAGAAGAGGAGGCGGCCTAACCAACTGTGCACTGTGACTCTCAACTGAGTCCTGACGTCATCACGGTGGGCGTGGCTTAAATCAGTGTATTGTTGGCGTTCGTCCTGTGCACAACTTCGTAAACCTACTTATTTGGCATTATATTCGCGATAGAAAAACAAAAAAATTAAGCGTTGTATTTTATCTTGTAAAAACTACTGGGATAGACGTTCTGATGCTATGGATGCCATCACATTTCATTTATAAGTTATTTTATGCATATTTGGAGGGAGGCAGGACAGAGAGTAAAGTCCCACAAACCTCCGTTGGAAAGGGAGGATCCTCCGATCAGACAGGGTGTTATAGTCTGGTGGGCGACTGCCCGATAGTTGATGTCGGGCTGTCGTATATGTTCAAATCGCGCGGAGAACTCTGATTGCGCGATGCAGGATTTCGTGTTTTCTTCGTAGTTCTCATATGGCGTCATAGATGTCGCTACATCACTCCCCTCCGGAGATCGGAGGTCGATGGTTCTTGATGCCTCTTGATGTGTGCCAGGCCAGCGGTAGGTTGGTTCCAGTGAGTCGGAACCGATGCCGCATAGTTCTCGGTGAGTCGGAACTGTCTGCGGTGATGCCCCAGTGAGTCGGGGTGTTGCTATCCCAGTGAGTCGGGATAATGCCCCAGTGAGTCGGGGTGATGATGTCCCAGTGAGTCGGGATGATGCCCCAGTGAGTCGGGGTGGTGCTGTCCCAGTGAGTCGGGATGATGCCCCAGTGAGTCGGGGTGGTGCTGTAGGCTCCAGTGAGTCGGAGTAGTGCTGCTGGCTCCAGTGAGTCGGAGCGGTGCTTGTGCGACGTAGGGCTTGATTGCTGGCGTCGACCAGGAGAGGTTCTTCATGGCTCTTCATATGACTGGCCGAAGGTGCGGTGTGCCAAGCCAAGGTCGCTGATGCGGCTGAGGTGATGACCAGGTATGACCAGGTAGGCATACTGGTGGTCAGGAGACCCTTAGCCGAGGGTGCTGGCTATTTGGCTCGTTGCTCGAAAGCTTGAGGAAGTGATGATGACGTCACGAAGTAGTAGCTGCACGAAGGCTGCGCTGACGTTTTTTGTCGAGGGTCACCAGTTTGGAGGGAGGCAGAACAGAGAGTAAAGTCCCACAAACCTCCGTTGGAAAGGGAGGATCCTCCGATCAGACAGGATGTTATAGTCTGGTGGGCGACTGCCCGATAGTTGATGTCGGGCTGTCGTATATGTTCAAATCGCGCGGAGAACTCTGATTGCGCGATGCAGGATTTCGTGTTTTCTTCGTAATTCTCATGTGGCGACATAGATGTCGCTACACATAATTTATTAAAATGCTTCTAGAAAAATCTCTCAACGTCAGCATTTTCAAATATAATTCTACTCGACATTAGACGGCGACACTTTGTGTCATGGGAACTAAATATATTTAGGCACGTAGAGCTCAGTATTAATATATTTTAATAATCATACGTACTGAAATTTGATCAACATTCATTCCTAAAGGTCCTTAATTGCCAAAACATTATTTTTGTAGTTTTTATATAATTTTGTAAACAGGTCGCCATCTATCGTCAAATAGCAAATATACAGGGCAGTATTTAGAAGCCAATTATTTTACTGAATGTCTCACGGCTGATGAACTTGTAAACACGAGTATAATACTTATATTTCTCCAATATATGATTTGGTCGGCCAAATTGTTTTTTTAATTACCTCACATTTGATATAAAAAGTAGAGTA
Source organism: Mythimna lalbum (assembly GCA_949319445.1). Lineage (NCBI taxonomy): Eukaryota > Metazoa > Arthropoda > Insecta > Lepidoptera > Noctuidae > Mythimna > Mythimna lalbum. The sequence goes on from OX439361.1 coordinate 2,533,831, forward strand.
TGCAACACGGGGATAACGCTGTCTTTGTCTTGGGCGGCTTGAATTCCTCACTTTACTCTGGTTTCTTTATAATCTCCCTCTCAATGCTCGGGAGTTAATTATATAAATCCCTCACTAACGTTCGGGATTAAAATCAGCCAACTTCGTTTCGTTTGGAATTCAACATGCCGCCCGCGACTTTAAGACACTGCTTTATCTCCTGGTCACAAATAATCTACTATTATTGAATGGTAGCTTAAAAAAAACACGTGTTTACGTCCGAAAGACGTAAACACGTGTTTTTTTTTTTTTAAACTAACTTTTTAATCAATCTTGATCATTCTTTCTATCAAAATAAGCCTTTAAAAAAGTAAAACCTAATAAAATAGAATAAAAAAAATGTTACAATAAAAAGGTTTTTTTGATAAATGACAAATAATAGTATCACTATTTCAATGAAACGTATACGTATCGGATGGTTTACACAATTAATTTAAAAAACAGATATCCCTGGTAATTCTGAGTGCGACCCTGTTGCATCCTGCACTTAATGGCATCTAGTGTGAGATAGTTACGTAACTACAAAATAAAATCAACAGAACGAGCAAGTAGTTTTGCTATTGACCGGCAGATGGCAAAGAAAAAATGGGCGGAGTCTAACACCCCCTCACCCCGAAAAAGGTCACGCTTTTTTTCTTAGGGAAATCTTATTACAACATCTCCTCTTCTATATTTACTCCGTGCTACAACACCTAAGTGTGTTTTTATACATTTGGTTATAAAGTTATAAATAGGTACACTCAGTCACTTACTTATGTAGGTACATGATATAATTAAATATGTGCCATAATAGGATAGATTTGAGTTGATTCAATCAAAATGAAGTTAAATACAGTGTACCTAAAGGATCCCTAAGGCTTCCAGTCCGTTGGACCGGAGAGAAAACAAAATTCCATTCGCTTATGGTCTAGCTTTTTTCCACTCGAATGGGCCAGCTGCCTAATTTGTCTGCCAACATGTCTAGGGCCAATGTTTTTACTATACATAGTAGCTTGAATGAAACTCTCACTGGTAACGACTTGATTATAGGTAGACATAAATCGTCAAACGCGAGGAAATATTGTTTCCACCCCTTCGATCTCTTCTATATCTCATTTTGATATTTTAGCCATATTCCAATAAAATTATTGTCTGGTCGGTGCAACATTTGTTTTTCTTTCTGAATTTCTCTATTAGTCGCCCTTTTCTATGAAATCCATCCGAAGGTTATCCACCATAGGCGCGGGCTTGCGGACGATGGCGATGGCTCGCCATCCGACTGTCTTGTAAGGGTCAAGCTCCAGTGGTCGACGGTCCGATGTGTTCCATGCTCACGTCAAAGAGATGTGAAAACCGTAGGGGCCCAGCAGGGCCGATAGCCGCTAAGGCCATGGGGAATTTCTGAAAAAGAAACTCGTATTCCTAGAATGCAAAGGGCCATTGAAGGCCATTAAAAATCCGGTACGCCCTCTTGCTTCACCATAGAGCGGGAGGAGTTATTAATGATATAATAACTTATTATATCATTTCCCAACTCCCAAAAAAAATGTACCGAAGGTTGTCTTTACAAGGTCGCTTTTAGCAATAAGACCTATGGGTACACCCTATTACTTTGAAATCCTTCTGTAATCTAATCTTATATATATATATATCTTATCTTATCTTATCTTACCTTATCTATTATATAAAAATGAAACCCGTTTTTCGTTGTCACGACATAGCATGAAAACGGCTTGACCGATTTGGTTGTTTTTTTTTTTTGTTGTGATTGTTATTGTGAGGATAAGGTTCTTATGGAAAAAACAAAATTAGGGTTGTGTAGGGTAAAGTAGAGTAGGGTAGAGTAGGGTAGATTAGGGTAGAGTATAGGGTAGAATAGGGTAGAGTAGGGTAGAGTACGGTAGAGCAGGGTAGAGTAGGGTAGAGTAGGGTAGAGTAGGGTACAGTAGGGTAGAGTAGGGTAAAGTAGGGTAGAGTAGGGTAGAGTAGGGTAGAGCAGGGTAGAGCAGGGTAGATTAGGGTAGAGTAGGGTAGAGTAGGGTAGAGTAGGGTAGAGTAGGGTAGAGTAGGGTAGAGTAGGGTAGAGTAGGGTAGGGTAGAGTAGGGTAGAGTACGATAGAGTAGGGTAGAGTAGTGTAGAGTAGGGTAAGGGTAGAGTAGGGTAGAGTTGGGTATAGTAGGTTGGAGTAGGGAAGAGCGGGAGCGAAGCCGCGCGGGCAAAAGCTAATATCTGTATATTTCAGCAGTTATTTTTCACACAGCCTTCCCACCGTTTCTTTGGTTTTCACAAGCCATCTATACTCCTACTCCCTCCAAGTTATCCTCACGACCTCTCGTACTTCCGCATCACATATTCACATGCTAGTATCATTTCCGCACCTACAAGCACCTCTATCTACACTCTATTTATAAAACCCACTTCAACTAACTAAATTAAATCAGCAAGTAAGTAATTATCCAGTCCAAATACAGGAAGGTAGGCAACCAAGGATCTAGCGACGAAATGAAGTGACGTGAAAATAAACCAAACACGTTGTAGTCACATCTTGTCAACGTTTTCTTTGATCTTCGTTTTATTTACCTATCATATACTTCAAAGCTTTAAGCGTGGTTTGTTTAAGGAATGTAGGGCTATAAGGAGATGCTGGTTGAAAATTGAATGTTTTGTAAGGTGGAAAGATTTTTTTTTATTGATATAAACTAGTGCTTGATCTCACCTGAAGGTAAGCAGTGCTGCAATCTCTGATGGTGAGGCGCACTAGTTTATGAGCCTATTCACTCTATCCATGAAGACACTCAAATTATAATCGAACGGAAAGGCTACAGCAGGCGGATTGTTCCAGTTTTTTGACGCGCGCGGTACAAACGACGAGGCGAAACGTAGAGGTTTCAACAACGCCAACGTAGAAATAAGATGGTGGAATCAAGTCAGGCACTTCCATGTTGTTTGTTAACTTGTTTACCTATAGGTTTTAAAATGGGCCCTATTTGTATTCTTTAGTTTTTATTAATTAAAGTTCTCTGCGCGATTTGAACATATAGAATAGGCCGAAATCAACTATCGGGTTGCTTACCCGACATAACACCGATCTGGTCGGAGAATCTTCCCTTTATAACGGAAGTTTGAGGGACTTTACTCTCTGTTCTGCATACTTGTAAACTGATGACCCTCGACAAAGAACATCAGCGCTAAAGTTTCATGTAATTGGCAGTAGCTCTATCAAAATACCGGCCGGCACCCGCTGCCAACTTATGCGGGATAAGCAAGCATCATCCCGCAGATATTAAGCTTCTGTAATCTACTTGTAAATCTCTGAAATATCTCGAAGCTCAAATGAGATGCAGGATGTCAAACCACTCAAAATTCCACAACGAAACGGTAGCAAGGTATAAGTCGGAATTTACACTCTACTCACTATCTTGGTTTGTCTGCTCCAAAATTTACAGCCAAATGACTTGTGCACATGACGCCGTGGAAAAGGTTGAGTATTGGACTAACGAATATGTTGTCTTTAGCGACATATAGAGAAAGAATATCATTAATCATCACATTATTAAGCTAAAACTGTTGCGCACACGTGTAACACACGCCGATCTGACTGGGCGCGTCGGTCTCCATACATTATGGAAACTAGACTTGTAGAGCTACACTTGGTCTACGCCAGGCGACACTACGCGACGTTATTCTACGTACAAATCAGGCGTGTTACAATTGTGCGTGTGTCTAATGTAGTTAGCTTTATTGTAAAGGCGAAAGTTTAGCGTAATCTTTTCGCTCGAACTGCTGAATGGATTCAGCACATGGGTAGACTAGGTTAGGATACTTTTTATCCCGGCAGTATGTTCCTTTGGGACTGTTTTCTACTCTCACGCGGGCGCAGTCGCTGGCAGCTGCTTGTGTAAATATTTTCTTTATGCAGCTGCCCACTAAATTCAGCTTCCTTCCATTTAAAACAGATGAGGAATGTGGATGCGTCAGATTTTCAGAATAAAAATTACTTTCAACGATCCATTTGAATTGGCCAAAACAATTTATAATCTGGACAAAAACTATTATCCAAAGATATTTTAAACTATTCAGAGACAAAATAAATCACAAGAAATATCTGAAGCAAAAAATTCAGTGATCTTCAAATAAAACTATCAAGGCTTAACATTTTTGGCTCAGTTCCTTTAAATTTTCCATAAAATTTGTAACAATATGTCATCGGGTTCCAAAATCATCTTGTTTTGATACTTTTATTGTCCATAATGATTGAAGTAAGAAACGTTTTCATGAATAAACAAATTAATCCAGTTTTTTACAGTTCAATGTTTTGGAATGATAGAATAGCTTTGTGATAATGTCACCGCTTTTGAAAGTCAGAATGTATTCAATTTTCCGGTCAGCGTGTCCAATAAAAGAACAATAATGTAAAGTCAGGAGATATTTTTATGGTTCTGGAGTAGCAACTGCGTACCAGAAGATGCAGTGTAGAAAGGCCTCCCCGGAGGTTACCAGATGACCTAGTCAGTGTCGCGGGTATCCGATAGATTTGCAAGATTCACAATACCGGGCGTTGTGGCGGCCCTTGAGAAAAGCCTAGGCTACGTTAGGGAATATTGTGATACTATGGCTACGTCCAACAGTGGATGTTTTTCGAGTTTTTTTTTTTTTTTGAAGTGGGAAATTATCCAATGACAGATAGAAAGAACTAGTTCAAAAAAATATCTAAAAATAAAGCGGAACGCGAGTATACCTAGTTTAAACTGACGAAAAAAAAATTATCGTGTAAAAGTGTTTTTTAAAACCTATTTGTAAAATAAATATCATTTATAAAAAAATACAAATTTCAAATAATTTTAATGATCTTTATTTTGTACATTTAACACACACAGTAACGATCTAAAAATGACATGAGCAAATATATTTGCTGTACAAACACTGATCAATAGAAACGAAATAAAATATTATGAGTAGTTATAATAGGTATCTAGTTAATTTAAAAACACTCAAATAAAACACTGAACTGTCTCATGACTCTTATCATATTTTTAGATCAAGTTTGGAACTTGAAGAGCACACTTCACTATTTGACGAGGTCTCCGTTACAGACTGTAGATAAAACTTCAAATACGTCAAACTAAGCTGATACCATCTAGTTTTCTAGACAGCCGTACTTGACATTTTATTGAAGTTCACTTAAAGCAGGTAAACCTGAAACTTTTTGCAATTCAACCAAAATCTATTTCTGGAGAAACTGACTGACTGACATATCAACGCACAGCCGGAACTACATGAATTAGAACATGAAATTTTGCACAAGGCTTCCTTTTAAGATGAAGGCGAGCACTAAGAAGGGGTTTTTTTGTGGTGTTACTAGAGGAAAGCTTATGTCCAACATACGACGTCTTTCGGCTGAAATGACCGCAATATTCTGGAGAGGTGACCACCTACCGGAAGACGCAGACTTGAAAAGCCTCCTAAGGTGGACCGATAACCTGAGGGTCGCTGGAATTCAATAGTTGCGCGACGCACAAGACCGGTCATTTTGGTAACACTTAGAGGAAGCCTACAGCAGAAGACGTCTTTCGGCTGAAATGATGATGATTGTGACAACATCAATGCATGTTAATTTCTTAGTCATGATTCTGTGTATCACCTTACTAGCAGATAGTTTGCCGCAAACCTCTACAGGTTCATATGTAAATATTAAGAACTAGCTTTTGCCAGCGGCTTCGCCCGCGTACATAAAATATAGCCTATGTCACTCAGGAATAAAGCAGCTTTCTATCGGTGAAAAAATTTTAGCTATCGGACTAGTACCTACTTCCAGAGATTACCCCCTACATACAAACTTACAAACTTACAAATTTTACCTCTTTATAATATTAGTATAGATAAAAGTGACCTTGAACTCTAGTGTCTATCTAGAATGTAACACTCCGCTCAATCTCACCATTAGCAAAGAGCAAAAGGTCATCGATCAGATTTGAACTCTGCATGTTTTCATAGACTGCCAACGCCCTAATATGCTTCAAAACAACTTCTATAGGTACTACGTAGGTACGTAGGTCCTCTAACCCTACGTACCTACGTAGTACCTATAGTAGTTCATAATCTAAGTTTCCTGACCCCCAGGTCGTTTCTATGATCGAAACCAGAACTTTGCTATTTGCATTCTAAATGAGTCGAGATCTTGACGCGTAGAATTATTATCTACTAGCGACCCGCCCCGGCTTCGCTCAGGTGCAATATTATACTTACATATAAACCTTCCTCTTGAATCACTCTATCTATTAAAAAAAAACCGCATCAAAATCCGTTGCATAGGGATATAGGGACAGAAAAAGCGACTTTGTTTTATACTACCTATGTAGTGATACTCTGTTCAAAATAATATTAGACATTTATGAAAACCATATAGTACTGTCCGTTCAACCGATTTTGACTTTTATTACGTTGGTGACATGACAAATGGCGGCTGCAGTAAATAGTTGGTATTGTAACCAATTTTTTGCTTTTGATGCCATTCTACGAAATAGAAGTTAAAATCGGTTTAACAGGCAGTAAAACGGTTTCTTTAAATGTCTAATCCCAACGCGAATAGGGTATAAGGTATAAGTAACTATCTATCTAGGTACTTCTTGAAATAAATCCTATTGTTAGCAGGATAAAATCTACACTAATCTAATAAAGAGGTAGAGTTTTTGGTTTGTAGGAGGTAATCTCTGGAAGTGCTGGTCCGATTGCTAAAATTATTTCACCGATAGAAAGCTGCTTTATTCCTGAGTGGCATAATTCATGTTTATTGTTATTCGAAAGATGTTATTATATAGTTTATTCGAAAGACATGTGACATTCACCAACCCGCACTGGGCCCGCGTGGTGGATTACGGGCCATTCCCTCTCCTAGAGAGGAGGTCTACGTCCCAGCAGTGGGAACATTAAAAAAGGCTGATGATGATAATTCATGTAAGCGGGCGAAGTCGCGGGCAAAAGCTAGTTGAAAAATAAATAAGAGCCTTTTGAAAATTCAGTTAGTAGGTATTGACTTGAATACCTAAAACCATTTTCATAGCACAATAACTCATTCGACCGGCTGCGAGCACGTCCGACCGGCTGAAGGAGCATCACACTGGCTGAGAGCGCATTTGACCGGCTGCAAGCGCATCCGACCGGCTACGAGCGCATCTGACTCGCTCCGAGCGCATCCGCTTCACATCGCTTCCAGCCGGTCTGTATGAAATATTTGGCGGCTCCACTCCGATCAACTCCAAGCGTATACGATCTGGTCTGTGTGAAAAAAAAAAATGCGCGCCGATGCTCTCCGAGCCGGTCTGTGTGAACGGACCCTAATTGAGACGTGGGTGAAAGCATAACAGTGAGGCCTTTTTCTTTCAAACACAAGCAGGTCTAAACCAATAAAAAAAAAAACAATCGTTCTTAAAGAGACCTCGCTTGTGCGAAGTCCATTGCCCACTGTGGGTGAGAGCACACTTCACTCACGCCTAGCTAGGCTGTTGTCTTGTCTTAGTCAGGCACTCTTGTCAGAGTGGTTGTGGCTGTTGATGAACAGGAGTACAGGACTGCGGCGCGCCGCCGTCGTTTGTTTCCAAGGCTACGGCATGTCGAGCAATGTCTCTCCATCGCCTAGCTAGGCTACTGTCTAAAAACGTCCTTGTAGTGTAAAACTATTGCTCTTTTTTAAATTAAGTATAGCAGTTTTTTTTCGATGGGGAAAATCATCTTATGACAACCCCCGCTCTTGGGTGGAGCGGGAACTAGTGTCAGACTCTTACTGACTAAAAACCCCACCCCGTTCCTTCTAGCCTTCATACCGGGGCTCGAGTTAGCTTTCAGATAACCCTGGCCCCAGTAGGTTTCGACCCATCTGGGCCCCTCCTAAGTACAGCATGTAGAAATAACCAATGAAAATAATATAAATATATTGAGGGCTAATAGTCCCAAAAATCTAAAATTAAACCAGATCAACTCAAGTATTTCTGTATTATGCGCATAATTGAGTTTCAAAACACGTAGGTAAAACATTCTTGGAAACCATAAATTCAGTTATCCCGAACAATATATTCAGTAATTGATTCATTGCCGCCGGTTACATTTAATTCATGAATCCCCAAGCGACCACCGGTGGCCGCGTATCTATTGTCTTACTATTGTGTCTCTAATTGACGGTATCTGAAGGGTTAAATCAAGAACTGTCGTAATGTTGCCATAGTTAAATATTCAAATAAGCCTATTCATAATCTGTTTTGTATTAATTTGTGATCATTTGAAATAATTAAAATGAATAATATACATAATATATGTATTCATATATAACCACCGCACGCACCATGCACACTGCCTCTGCCGCCGCTGAAGATGCCTGCTCTAAGAAGAGGCTGAAGTACGCTTCCTTGGAGCAGCTTTACTATTTTGTGCCTGTTGCTGTAGAGACTCTGGGCAGTTGGAGTGTGGAGGCAAGGCGTTTTGTGTGGGATTTGGGCCGTAAACTCGGCGAGGCAACGGGTGACTCCCGGTCCAGGTCGTTCTTGGTGCAAAGGATGGCCATCGCTATTCAGCGAGGAAATGCGGCGAGTGTTATGGGCACCTTTCCACCGGGAACGATCAGGGGCGGGTTATTTATTGACACGTGACGTTACATTTTATTGTAAAATATTCATTCTTTTATATATATACGATTTGTTAAAATAGTCTAGAATATTTTTATGATTATTAATTCATATATAATATAATATATGTATATGTATTTTGGCTAAACTGATGTAATGTTTCGTAAAATTATGAATATAGGTAGATAGGTAGGTAGGTACCTATGCATCTGGATCTATTTCTAATTTAATCATGAATTATGCTTAGTTTAGTATTCAAATATAAAAATTAACGCTTTAATTTAAGACTCGACTTGTCAAGGGCTTTAAATTTTGATAAAACTAATTTAGCACGCATTAATGTCTATAATAGTATGTCATTAGTTCCTTTACTTGCATATATCTTTATAGACATTTTTAAAAGTATATTATCGTTCTTTTGATTATGAAATTCAGTGATGAAGTGTAAAATTAAAAATTACAACGAATAAAATATAAGTTTTTGTTTCGTAAATATCACTATAATAATTGGTGAGCATGTCAACTATTTTCGAAAATTTATTTATTTTTTCAATTAAGTACACTGGAGACGACTAACAACTTATTACCTACTAGCAAATAGTCTGTTAGTAAACATGGACTAAAGTAGGTACTAAATTACGTAAATAAGGTACTTAAATTATAAAACCTTAAAAAAACAGTTTTTACAGCACATAAGTAATATTAGGCCGATTATGAACAGTTCACATCAATAAACGACTAAAGTTATCTATATAATAATATAGGTATCATAACTATTATATACAACTGTAATAAAAATGCAACTAATCGCTCACCATCCTCTTTAATCACCTCCTTCCCACCAGTATTTTCCACATCGGCCATAACTAACACGAATAAATTCCGCACAAAAACCAGAACAATTTTAAAATAAACTTGTCACACGAAATATATTGCCTATCGTCCTTCCCTCACATCACTTCACACAAAACACGTTAATTTGCACATCAAAGGAGTATCCAACACACTTTAGGCTGAAAGAACAAATTCCTGAATAAATTAATCAAAGTATTTAAACAAAACTCGCACTGATAACTTTCGCGCCAGTGCGCGATTTTTTTAGGCTTGGCACACACGTCCCAATGCCACAAGAGATGATCACAAACTGTTCTATTTCGGTTGATGGAACAAATTGAAAGATTTATATGCAAGAGTAATTTGCGGTAAATACCTACTTTCGAATATTGTTATTGTTCGCCTATTAGTTAGATTAGGTCGTCAATATTTTCAAGGTTAGATCGTCTTATGAGTTTCCTGAACTACACAATAGTATCTATTATTGTCAAGGTCTCGTTGGTTAAGTGTTAAAATGAAGAAATAACCTTAATAGATGGCTACTTACGCAAATTCACGCAAATTCTTGACAGGTTTACTTACAAGTTTTCAGTTCAATGAATTTTTTTTTTTATTAACGTCTTTCGTTATCCACAAAATTAATGTAACATAGCATCTCGCTCGCTTCGTCAAAGAGACAGGCAGAGGGTTGTTTTATGTTACGCATCGCAATTACCTAAGTACTTATTATTATGTCCTTATCGTAACTGTAAGGGTGGTTTTCATAATTCAAGGTTTTCCTAGCAAAAATCATTTTCTAACTATGTCTACCTATTATTGCTTTAGCAATTACTGTAGGTAAGTTTCTTAGTTGGCAAATATTATTTAAAAAACAGATGAAGCTTAAAGATACCAACATTAATTAGCAATACTATACCGGTCTATCTAAATACCAACTTTACCTGTGTTGATAGCTAATTTTCGTTCTAGGATTTTCTAACTTGGAATAAGAAAATAAATGCACTGCAGTAGGTCAACAAATGCAGGGTTCGTCACATGCAGGGTTGTCAATGAAAATGAAATTATATTCTCGCAAAACGAGAAAAAGTCTTATACCTAATATAGTTCTATATCCAGATTTCGGCTTTGTTGACTGCCCTGTGGTCAAGATTGAAGGATGATTACCACCCAAGACCTATTATTTTCAATCTTTTCCAAAAATATCAAAGCTTCGTCTGCCAATGCCAATTTTTATCTAAACCCATGCAGCAATTAGAACGTGAAGACATACCTAACAAACACATAGACAGAGCCACTTTAGAATATAAATATAATATGAATATGGATGTCACATCGATCGGACCGGTCAATTAATTTGCGTATTTTACGCTTTGCCTCACTCTTTTGTTCGCTGGTGGACGATTTTGAGTGTGAAATGTCCAACAGCACAATAATACTTAGAGGTTAAACCATGCACCACCATTGATCTATTTTGTCTGAACTTTATGAAAGCCTACTGGGACCAAAGACGTCTGCTTCTGAAAGGAAAACTCGGCCCTGGCGTAAAAGGCAACGTAGGAACAGGAGTGGATTTTTAATCAGTAAAAATCTGAAACACCCTTTCGCTCTGGCCAAGAGCGGGAGATGTCATTGTTCTAACAGTCTTTTATATTGGAATTGAAAAAAAATCTCTAAATGCAAATAGAACAATCTTCAAGAAATTCTTTCCTCTGGTCGACACCACTTCGAAACTTTTATAATGTATCTACAATTCTACTCTTTTGTCGAATCTCATTTTTAATACTTTAACTTTATTATTAAATGACTTGTCAAAAGTGTTTGCATTCATTATCGCATCTACTAGAAGAGTCTTGGAGAGCCAGCGACTTTGTACAAGTATTTTTACTCCTGCTACACATGTATAACTAAAGTTAGTTTATATACTCTTTGTATAGAACTACCAATTTTATTATTGTTGATTTTTCCGATAGCGTGACCCTATGGAGTTGTTTGTAAAATCCCTACTAATATTATAAATGCGAAAGTAACTCTGTCTGTCTGTCTGTCTGTTACGCTTTCACGCAAAAACTACTGAACGGATATAAATCAAATTTGGTAGGTAGGTAGAAGAGACACTGGAATAACACATGGCTACCTATAATTCCACTGCTGAGCAGGGGTCTCTGCCCGCGCGATATAAACTGTAGTCCACGCGGGCGAAGCCGCGGGCGGATAGCTAGTAAAAAATAAAGCTAAAAATAAACACAATAGAATTTTCGGAGTTTTTTTTTTTAGGTAATATTTATAGTACTTAAAATACATATTTTGAACAAAAAAGAGGTTACAATCTTATTTTTGATATTTGAATAAAATTTAATAAGTTTTTTTTGTGGGCAACATTACTCCTTTGAATGTCAATGTCATTGTCACCTGTTCAGAGATCTGTCATTAAAATGTCAAAGCATTGCCGTCACGCGAGTGAGTGCAATGTTTTTGTAATCTATTTACTTAAAACAATCTGTAAGAATAATAAAGTCTGTTTAAATCAGAAGTTTTATATTAGGGATAAGTGTTAGCGAGCTCTTAGTATCATCACAATGTCGGAAGAGGACGAAAACTTGCATCGATTGGAGGGATCTTCTGGAGATGCACCCGGTGGACTTATTCTTAAAAAGAAGGATCCTCCAGCAGAATTTCAGTTTGCCAAGCCTTCGTTGCTTGGGCTTGACAAGCTGGCCGCAGCTAAACGTAAACAGAATAGACTGATATCGTTTCAAGATGAAAGTAACGAAGATGATGTTGATGATGATAAATCTGATGCCAGTGGTTCGAAGGAACGTAAATACAGGAAACATAACGAAGAAACACCTACTTATACTGGTGGTATATCAGAACAAGCGCGGGAAAGGATGCTGGAGAGATTACAGAAGTAAGAAAGTTTGTTTGAAACTAGTTTCATTGCTTAGTAACTTAAATATTTTATTTCTCATCTAAGGCCCACATGAGTACTTAAAAATCGTCAAAAGCTGATGCTCGATTCCAATTGGTTGTTTTTGTAAATGTTATTTAGCCCCCTGCACTATGCATGCATAAATATTGTTGTTAAAGAGACAAGAAGTAACTAATAGGCAACAGAAATCCTTTACTGTTTTCCAAATAAATGTCACTATCAAACATCAGTTCGCTGAATTTATTTCCAACTCAGATCTGTTAAATTTCTCATTCTCAACAGTACAGAGTTACTGTTTAATTCATGAATCCCCAAGCGACCACCGGTGGCCGCGCATCTATTGTCTTACTATTGTGTCTCTAATTGACGGTATCTGAAGGGTTAAGTAATATTTGAGATAAATTAGTTAACAAAAAAATACAAAAAGAGAAAACATAATAACAAAACGAAAATAAACGTAATAAGAAAACATTTTAGATATCTTTTTAATAACTTTTGTTAAGTTGTCAAACCTCTGAATGTGTTCATTAACACTGCACTGTACTGTGTGCGCTGTGTGCGATTTGTTTGTAGTGCTCTGTGCTGTTTTGTGCTTGTACTGTCTGTGCATACTGTATTTTGAAAACTGCATTGTGTTTTAATTCATTAAACACCAAGTGAATGCCGGCGTTTGTGCTGTCATTGTCTTTGAGTCTCTAATTGAGGGTATCTGAAGAGTTTATAGCTAATGAAGTGGTCAGCAGAGTGTTATTACATGCTAGTTGCTCTCAAAGAATTTTGCAAGGTCTTCTCCATAGGAAACGACCAATTTCAAACCATGCACTAGCTTCTCAAGTTTTATAAGTGCCCATATAGGCCTTATTTTGACTTTGACTTTGAGGTAGCATTTTATTATCTGCATGTAAAATTGTTAAATATCAAGTTACATAATATGTTGCAATAATTTGTAGTTCGGTATATTTTAGTCTTCAGCATAGACGTTCTCAAAGTGGAGGTTGCAAAAGAGGGGGCTATCAATTGATGTTTGGGGCTTGGCAAAAATATTTTCCTAAATGTGGTTAAATGGTGCATCAGAGACATATTATGGTCAAATACAGAAATCTATCCCTCATCATCATATCAAACGGAAGGCATCCACGTTCGGACATAGGCCTCCCCCAAGCGTCGCCATAACAACCAGTCCTGTGTGTCACACATCCATCAGAAAAAATCTAAAATCATTTGAATACATTTTACCATTTATTAAAATTAAAATCCTAATATAATACTAGCATACTGACTAATACAACTTTCGGGAGTAAACTTTAAAAACTCATGGCACAATAAGTTTGAGAAACCCAACCATAGTACTCTATGGTAGTAGTTAATTAAAGAGATACAATAATATGTGAAACGTTATCTTCCAGAAAAGAAAAAGACGCCAAAGAGAAAGGTGTACACTATTCAACACAAGAAGAAAAGAAAACACGGTCAAGAGATGATGAGGACGACCGCTACTACCGGTACCGTTATGACAGGAGGGACCGTGACCGCAGAAGGGATGACCGCAGAGATGACAGGAGGGACCGTGATAAGGATAGGGATAGAAGACATGGTGGAAGGGATTCGGAAAGGAGGGATAGAGATAGTGACAGGAGGGGTGACAGTTCTAGAAGAAGTTATTATGAGCCAAGGTTTAAAGATGAGCCTAGGACTCCCAGGTATGTTACTGTTATCATTTAAATATTTGTGATATAATGATTGTGTATAGTTTAAATAATTGTAAGGAGAATCAATCAATACAATTAAGTGTGCCGGAGGCATATTTCCACTCTGTCACGCAAGTTTAAAACTGTAGTCCTTGAATTATAGTATTAGTACTAATAACCTTAAAATAATAGAGTATGGATAAACTTAAAATTTCAGCATGATTTATTATATCATTAATATTATCATAATTTAATAATTAAAATAGGTACTATTGATTGTTGGTAAAAATGAATAATGTCCCAGGAAATCTACCATTCTTTGGCATTAATACTTCATAGTCTAGTCTCTGCCACAGAACAGAAAATATAGGTAGAAGTGCCCCTAACGTGGCTAAGCACGGGAACCAGTGTCGCCAAACTCACACATTTGCGTATCAAATTGTACATTACACACATAAAAAACAGTAATATGATTGGCTACGAAGCTACGAATTACAAACTTAACTTTTACAAATCATATTCTTATTGCTTTCATAAATTAGGTCTTATTACAACGTAAGAAAGTTGTTATTATTTGACATGACACGAACAACAAAGAAGTTTTAACCAATTTACAACGAGTTCGGCTACTCAACGCTAGATGGCGCTGTAACCAATTTATTCTATTCAGAACGCTAGGGCCTTTTAAATAGATGCCATATTCACCTGCACATGTAATAGGCGAATCTCGTCTGCTGTTGACACACGCGCGATATCTAAGAGGCACTTCCTCTACTTTTCTTTATTCCGTGGTCTCTGCTGTACTCTATAGCAAATTAAGTTACAAGATAAACAGTGTAGAAAAGAAAAATTTAATCAAAATTGCAAACCTATAAAAGTTAATACGAAATTCATTTATGTGTCTTGTTATTCTCCAGCATGAAAGTCCTCAAACCAACAGACAAGACTGCCTGGGACGATGACGATGATGACCCAAAGGCTCCGATCCGTAAGTCCAGCTGGGACTTCCCTACACCGCTGACTCGGGACGGAGGGGGTGACCGGTCTCAAAGGAGTGATAGAACTGGTAAACCTTTGAGGGACTATAAGGGAAGACCATATGACAATACACCGAGAGCTTCTCCGCATAAGTGAGTGGTTTATTTTAACTTACAATTTTAATATTACCTATAGTCCAGGGTACAACACAATTTTTATTAAATGTTAAATACATACTTACCTTTTACTGGCCTATTGGTTTAGTAATAAGGGCCCTGTCTGCTGTGGTCCGCCATGGGTTCTTAAAAAAAAACTTCCTCAAGTGTGCTTGTTTCTTTTCTGCGTTAGGAGAGCCACTCTCAATCTCGCCACCTATGTCTAGAGCGGTCATGATGGCGCTTTCATTCGTGATAGAATTCCGTTTCGTAAAAAAAAATCCGTTTGATTATGTTCTGAAATGCAAATTCTGTATAACATTTTATGTCACTTTCAACACGTGACATTGAAGCAGCTTTCTAAATATTACACAGTTAAATACAAGTTAATTGGTTGTTTGCAGATTCGCCAGTTCGAGGCGGGCAGTTGACATTGATGACTCGGACTGGGAAGAAGCCGAAAAGAAATTGGATCGAGCTTGGTATAATATGGGTGAAGGTAAATATTTCTGGATAAAAGGCAAAGTCTTGACTCATTCTCTGACCCAAACACCAAGTCCAAACCCTTGAATCTAAATTGCTGAAATTTTGAACAGAAGTTCCTTTTGCAATGTATGTATATTATTGTAAAGTAAAAGGAAAAAAAAACTAAAATTCACTCATGCCTAAATGGCCAATCACAAGTGGGTGCGGTGCAGCGGCGAGCGAAGCGAAGCGGACGCGTTTAGTTGGTCTCGCGAACACTTGCAGAACGATGACTTGCTTTATATAAATGGTGACTGTGACTTCGCTAGCACGTAGGACGAAGCCGCCGCGTCGCTTTGAATTCATTTTAACCATATCGGATCGCACCCACGTAGGTTGCTTTTTTATTGATATAAACTAGTGCTTGGCTGCGATCCCACCTGATGGTAGGAAGTAATACAATAGTTGATATTCAAATTCTACTTTTATTTCTTTCTTTTCCCAGGTGAAGCCGATGAATCCGACCCATTCGCTGGCACATCATCAGAGTACGTCGCTCGCAAAGAGGAACAGATAGAGAAGCGACGGAACCGCAAAGTGTCGGCTCAGAGGCAGCAGATAGACAAGGACAACGAGTTGTGGGAGCGAAACAGAATGCTAACCAGTGGCGTGGTGCACGCTATTAATGTTAACAATGATTTGGATGAGGTATGTTGGGACTTCTTTTGACATTAAAAAGCGTATTATGTTTGGCCTCGATTCATACACCAAAAAGTCTTATGAAAAATGAGCCCGCTATTTAGACGTTTTAATATAGTTATTGTTCGTTTGCGAGAGCGAGATGGAGCTATATAAGATGTATAATGAAGAGAACAAAAACACGCATTCATTTGCATACTACTCTGTCAAGAAAGTACCGGGAAAAGATCAATAATACACAAAATGTCTGTTATTCATCCAAATTTATTTTATCACCTTCAAAGTATGCTCCTTTAGAAACGATACACTTGCGCCAACGAATAATCCATTCATCAAAACATTTTTTAAACGCTGCTTCCTGAATTGAGTTCAGTTCTCGCCGCGAATTCTCCTTTATGTCTTCTATCGATTGAAAACGGGTGCCACGAAGTGGTAATTTGAGTTTAGGAAAAAGAAAAAAGTCAGCAGGAGCCATATCTGGTGAATATGGTTGCTGGATGGTATTTGTGGAGTGTTTGGTCAAAAATTCGTTCACAATGATAGCCTTGTGCGAAACGTGTCTTTCCATAAATCTGGCCTTTTTCGTCGATTTTGCTCTCTTAAACGCCGCAAAACGCTCAAATAATATTCTTTATTTACCGTTAGACCTTCCGGTAAGAATTCAGAGTGCACAACACCGCGGTAGTCAAAGAAAACAGTCAACATGACTTTGACTTTTGATCGACTTTGGCGTGGTTTTTTCGGTTTCGGATCAGTTAGAAGGCGCCACTCCGAAGCTTGTTGACTAGTTTGCATGTCAAACTCGTAAACCCACGTCTCGTCACCAGTAACAATGCGTTTCAATCAATCCTCAGCGACTTTCATGCGATTGAGTTTTTGGAGAAAATTCAGATCTTTTGGGACTAGCCGAGCAGCAACATGTTTCGTACCCAAATGATTAGTTAAAATGGTACGGATCGACTCGTGAGATACAGAAAGTTCGGCGGCTATCTCTCTCAGAGTTGAATGGGGATTTTCAGTCACTATTTCCTTCACTTTTGCGGTGTTAACTTCAGTTGCAGACGTTGACGGCCTACCAGAGCGAGGCAAATCTTCCATCACATCTCGACCGCTTTTGAACACTTTGAACCACTCATAAGCACGAATTTTTGATAAAGTCGATTCACCGTAAGCCTTCTGTAACATTTTCAGTGACTCCGAACACGAAATTCCATTGGCGATGCAAAATTTAAGACAAACTCTTTGTTCGATATTTTTGTCCATTATGAAATTCGCAATACACACTATATATGATATTACTAAAACTAGCACTGTATTTAATATAAATAACAGATGCAACTCAAACTCCGCGCCAAAATGGAAAACAGTTGTGCCAATCTAACAACTACAAAAAAACAAAAATTTGAATTTGGAACCATAAACAAATCATCCATTCCCGATACTTTTTTGACTGAATGTATATTTGCAAAGAAAATACAATGTTCAATGTGTGCGTTGTCGATCATATTATCCCTTACCATCTACTAAGATACTGGTCAAACGCAGACCTGTATATAATAAAAAATAAAAGTAGCTGCCATAGTTCAAACTGTAACGCACTGTCTCTTTTCTAAGTAGACAGAAAAATATATTAGTAGAATTCAATGATTTCTTGAACGTATAATGGCGCTGTAGGTTCTGCAGATTTTTTTTTTTCATTATTGATAGACTTCCGCTTGACCACTATATCACCTGAAAATGACGTTTAGGTCGACAATGGAACACAATTGTTTAGAAGTAACCTATTCACTCTTGACTTCAAGACCCCCAGTTTTGCCGCTAGAAGGAAACAGACTCCGGTAGGGAATTCTTTTGCGAATTTTATTATGTCTAGTTAATGATTGCTCTTACTTCTTCAGGAAAACGTGGACCGCGTACACTTGCTTGTCCACAACATAGTGCCTCCATTCCTGGACGGCAGGATAGTATTCACCAAGCAACCTGAACCTGTTATACCGGTAAGTTTTGTTCACTAACTAGCTGCTACCAGCGGCTTCACTCGCTGTATAGTAAAAACCTGCTCGATAATGTCTTTTTATATGTCATACAACAATCACTTAAAGCAAGTCATTCAATCGCAAAGGAGATAATGCAGTATGGGCGATCCCTAGAGAATAATAAGATTTGAATTTGGAACATCAAAAATCGTCAACATTAAGTGAATTAACATGTAATTATCTAAGTCTCTCACTAACGTTCGGGATTAAAATTAGCAACCTTAGTTTCGTTAAGAATTCAACCTGCTGTCCGTGACCTAAAGACTGCTTTATCTCGTAGTCACATAATCTATTGTTATTCATGCCTCCTACTTCTTCGGGCCACATTTTTTATGTTGTCAGTATCATGTGTGATTCTGTACCACTACTATTTTTTCTTCCAGGTAAAAGACCCAACTTCTGACATGGCCATGAACGCTCGCAAAGGTTCCGCTCTCGTAAAAGCTTTCAGAGAACAGAAGGAAAGAAGGAAAGCTCAGAAGAAACACTGGAAATTGGAGGGAACTAAAATTGGTATGAATAACATTGCAGAAGATTGTCTTTTGTACATGAGCTTTATTAGTATTCCGATGTCCTGTTATATCTCGTTTGCTTTTTACCAATTTTGATATTCATTTCACAAACAGTATTTAGTTTTTGTATATTTATTGATGCCATCTAAAACATAACTTGTAGAAAAATCAAGGCACGCAACTCGGCTCTACTACCGAAAAAGTTATGTGATCAATGTAATGTAATTTATTCAGTCCGTACTTAAGGGACCTTAATGTACTAGATGGAATTGGCATTCGGATTAAACAATGTAATTTAATATAGTGATATACATGCGATTTCAGGCTTCTAGTTTTACACACTACTAGCTTCTGCCCGCGACTTCGTCCGCGGAAAATTTCTTGTTTTAAAATAAGATTACACTCGATTAGACGATGCGCACGTTCAGCGCTAGATTCCTGAGCACGGGCCTGTGATGTTATGGCATTTTGCCTAGCGAGCCGCTGCGAGCGCTCAGCGCTAGTCTCCCTATCCCTTGTCTCAGAGACATGCTGCCTTAAATGAGATAGACGCTGCGCACGTTCAGCGCTATATTCCCGAGCACGGGCCTGCGATGTTATGACATTTTGCCTACCAAGCCGCTGCGAGCGTTTAGCGCTAGTCTCCCTATCCCTTGTCTCAGAGACACGCTGCCTTAACTCAGATAGACGGTGCGCACGTTCAGCGCTAGTTCCTCGAGCACGGGCCCGCGATGTCCTCACATTTTGGCTAGCGAGGCGCTGTGAGCGCTCGGAGCTAGATTCTCTAGCGCGTGCTTGCGAAATATATTCTCTATTTCTCGAGAGGCGCTGCTCATTTTCAGGGGCAGATTCTTCCGTACGGCGTACTCGAGCGGCTCTTGTCTGTGATGTCTGCCGGGACAGTTGAGATTTCCTTTTAGACATGCTCTCAACAAACTACGCACAGACTTGAAAACAATTATGAACAAAAGGAGAGCGACTCGAACACCGCCCGCCTTTACAAAACAAAACAATCGTAATATCGAATAACTCGTATCGATTATTACGATAGAACAAAGTACGAAACTACGAACATACAAAAACGTACAACGAAATTACGATATTTTCGATTATGAGATATCTATCAACAACAACAAACATACGAACGAAACAACCGAAACCAATAAGCAACTGACAGAAGAACTTCAACTAACGACAACGTGGGCATAATAATTCGAGAGGGTCATCAATCCACAGAAAGTCTTAATACCGCGATTCAGAAAAATTACGTAATTGCAGAACGCCATCTATGGGCAAATAGGTGAAACGTTGGGCACGCCACAATTATGGCGGTAAGTCCCCTCTTTGAGGCGTGGCTGGAAAGGCCTCACGGCGTCCTTACCTTCCGCATGACACAGGTCCTCACCGAACATGGCAAGTTCGGGAGGTTCCTGCATCGAATTAAAGCGGAAGAGACGCCCGAGTGTCGCCACTGTGCGGAACGCCCGGAGGACACGGTGGAGCACACAGTCGAGGTGTGCCCTGCCTGGGCAGAGCATCGCCGTGCCCTCG
Organism: Mythimna lalbum; assembly: GCA_949319445.1. Taxonomy (NCBI): domain Eukaryota; kingdom Metazoa; phylum Arthropoda; class Insecta; order Lepidoptera; family Noctuidae; genus Mythimna; species Mythimna lalbum. Next base: position 2,554,312 of record OX439361.1, read on the forward strand.
TGGGGGCGATCGGCGGCGGACACCTCTCGCGGCGGGCTCTGGTTGAGGCCATGGTCCTTAGCGAGGAGGAATGGCAGGCGGTCGCCTCCTTCTGCGAAGCAGTAATGCTAGCAAAGGCGGACTGCATCAGGCAACGGCGCCCCCGCCGCCGCCGCCGGGATTCCGATCCCGATTTCCGGCCACCGTAAACGCGGGCTCGCGGACGGCGAGCCATGGGTAGCTTGCTGTCCGATCGTCCGGTAATGGACCGAGCCCAAGACGTCGACGGCGCGCACTGTTCCCGCGCGCCTCAAGAAGTTGTCAGCAACAGCAGAGGCCCAGCTGGGTCGAAGCCTACCGGGTCCAGGGTTATCCGAAAGGGAACTCGTGCCCTGGTTTGAAGGCTAGAAGGAACGGGGTGGGTTTTTAGTCAGTAAGAGTCTGACACTATCTCTCGCTCCACCCAAGGGCGGGGGTTGTCATAAGATGATTTTTGCCCACCATAAAAAAAAAATAGGTAAAACGTCTGCACAATGAAAGTTACGCTAGGGGCATTTTGCATTTTAATAATTTTATATTATCTTCGAAACTGTATGACCAATTGCTATGCTGTAAATGGCAAATCTTATCTGTATGATGTTCTTGTGATACTGAAATAATTTATTTTCATAAGAATTAATATTTTGTTGCTCAAATAATCAACCAAACGTAAGTATGCCGAAAAAAAATATTTTTAATGCAATAAAAGAAGTATAAAAGATGAAATATAAAAGATAGAGATATGGTACCGCGGACTTTTTTGTAGAAATAATTAAGACGAACCAGGTAGCCATACATTGTTTTTAATTTTAAGCAACTGTTTAGGCAGCGCACGCAAATAATTCTATTTTATGAGGTATTTTTTTCCGACTTGCTAGACAAAAGTTGTGATAGCTCGGTTAATATACATGCTATAGAAACAATTTATAGCCTATAGCACTCAGGAATAATGTAGCTTTCTGCCAGTAAAAAAAATTTTAGAATTGGATTATTAGTTCCGGAGATTACCTCCTACATACAAACTTACAAACTTACAAACTTACAAATTTTACCTCTTTATAATATTAGTATAGATGAAGTTATAGGGGATAGAAAATGGCCTGAACTGTTTCGAGGAAATAATGTTACTGCCGTGCCACTTTTTGGCTTGCCTTGTTAGAGACACTACCGTGCCCCCTAATAAACTATGTAGTTAATTAACAATTTTTTTTGCATATTCTTTATTTCACAATTCATTTCGATTCATGGTGTTTTATTTTTCAGCAATTTTCTTCCCCTTTTTTTACAAACTAGCACAATATTTATCTCCTTCTTGATTTCAGGTAATATCATGGGTATTCAGAAGAAAGAAGAGGAACTGGAAGACGGCCCCACTAAAGACGCTTACAAATACGCTGAACATATGGATAATCGTAAGTAAAACAACTTTTGTTTTCGGGATGGAAGTCCTCATGGACGTCTTCCGCGTTGGGGTAGGTGGAGGGGTCTGTCAGACTCTTATTAATTAAAAGCACCCTGGTGTTTCCTGGTACACTTGTGTCGAGGGCTGCGGGTGCAGTTTGACTTCTGCTGCAAGTAAAACAACTTAACCTTAAGGACCGTAGGTGTGGGCTTGCGGACGAAGAGCAATTGGTAGCTCACCGTTCGACAGCCCGGTAACCGTCCAGACGTCCGGTTATCGTCCGAACGCGCGCCTCAAAGAGATGTCAGCGAAACTGTAAACGCCCAACAGGGCCGAAGCCTAATGTAGTTGAATAAGAAACCCAAGGGCCTGGAGCTCAAAGGGCAAAGAAGGAATAGACTTGTGGTTTTAGTCAGTAAAAGTCTGACAGGCCCTGTCGCTCCACCCAGAGCCGGAGAAGTCTATTTTTCTGGCTAGTCTGTTTCTAGTGGACCCCGTCGATTTCGCTATCATCTCATATTTTGATCTCGGCAATGGTGCGTAAATCACGATGTGCCAAAGACCTGGGCTTGGTCCTTCCGAGAGCAGGAGAAGTCATTGGATGATCTTCCACCTTGATAAAAAGCAATGTAACTTTTCTGTAAACGTTTTTTTTCCTAAACAAATCTCTTTTGTCCACAGAACCTCAAGAAGTGGAATCGAAGTCAGACTTCGTGAAAAAGTTGACGATATCAGAACAGAGACGGTTCCTGCCAGTGTTTGCTGTCAGAGAAGAACTAATGCAGGTCATCAGAGAGAACAGTGTCGTTATCATCGTTGGTAAGTTCTTTGTTTTTATTGTTGGTAGACTCGCGCTGGTGTGACGATCTGATCGACGATCTGGTCATTTTCGCGGGGCAAACTTGACTAGAGATCGCTCTAGACAGAGAGTTTTGGAAGGAGAAAAGGGAGTCCTTTACCCAGGAGTGCGACATACAATAGCCTTATAGCATAAGCATAATCAGTCTTTTAATCTTCCCACTGCCGGGACTCAGGCCCCCCTTTAGGAAAAGGAATGGGCCTTAATCCACCACACGGGCCCAGCGCAGGTTGGTGAATGTCACAGGTCTTCGAATAGGCTATTTATAAAAAAAAAGAAACAGATTCGCTCTTGACCACTTTCTCACGACATAGTAGTTGACGATGGAGCACGCTTACCTAGAAGTAACCTATTCTATTCACTCTTGACTTAAAGATCCCTAGGTTGTAGCTATCAGGAAACACAGACTCCGGAAAGGAAATCCACTCCTTAGCTGTACGCACAGTGAGTCTGTTCCCAAAAGTGTTGTTTTATACATTTACCTGTTACCTTCACTTGTTTTATTGTTTGCCTTTAGAGGTATGCAGAACAGTGTTTAATGTCCTGCCAATCTCCGTTAAAAAGGGAAGATCCTCTGACTTAACGGATGTTGTGACTGGTCCGGGCAACTGCCCGTTAGTTGATTCCAGACTGTTTTATATGTTCTAATCGCGCAGAGAACTCGTACCGTGATAAAAGATTTTGTAATTTAGTTTCTATTTGACAATATAGACGTCGCTACATTCCTGCACGATGACTGAGAAATGTGGTATTGAAATTATCTATCTAGGTATATAGAAACAGACTGACTGACATAACAACGCATAGCCAAAACTGCAGGGCCTAGGAACGTGAAATTTTCCACAAGGTTTTCTTTTACGACGTAGGCAAAAACTAAGAAAGTTTTTTTTTTAAATTCTCCCCTAAGGGGTGAAACGGGGGCTGAAATGTGTATAGAGAAATCTACGTTCACGCGGGGGAAGCCACAGGCTAGCTAGTGGAAGCTAGTAACTAATATCGGGGTAGTTAAGCAGTATAGATTTTATAATGCATGAAAAAATTGCTCTGAAGGAGACGAAACTATTTTTGCCTTAACAGTACAAAGTGATGGGCCAGAATTACATGCATTAAACTTCCGTTTCATATTAAAGTAAGCGTTTTATAGGGTTACTAGCTGACCCGGCAAACGTTGTTTTGCCTTACAAATTATTTTTTGCTATAAAAAAATAGAGGTTGGTGATAAAAAAGTAAAAATTTAGGGTTGTATGTATTTTTTAATGCCACATTATAAAAAAATAAAAACAAAAAAATTTGTCCATAAATAAAATATAAAAATGTATGGAAAATAGATAGTAGCCGATTCTCAGACCTACTGAATACGCATATAAAATTTGGTAAAAATCGGTAAAGCTGTTTCGGAGGAGTACGGTAACTAACATTGTGACATAGAAATTTTATATATTAGATGAACCTTAATCTCATGTATTTAATGATTATATTTGTATACTTAGGTGAATTTGGACAAAAAAAATTTTTATCGAAAATAAGCATTAATGTTTTCACAAATAATGCCGAAATTCGTATTCAATGCTTTCTAAGCACTGTCTAGGCAAAAAGTGCTTGTGTTCTTGACCTAAGTCACTTACTGGCTAAAAAAAAAAAAAAAAATTTTATTTCAGGCAAAACAGCCCATAAATCCCGGCTAAGGAAATGAAAATGAACGGGGTTTTGGTAATAATAAACATTAATCTATCTATATATATAAAAATCAATGCCACTTTTCGTTGTTATTATATAACTCAAGAACGGGCTCACCTATCCAAACCAAATTTTTAGGCTTTGTTCGGACTATTTAGTAGATGGTTTATGTGAAGTTTGGTTGGGTAGAGTAGTGTAGGGTAGGGTAGGGTATAATAGGGTAGAGTAGGGTAAAGTAAGGAAGAGCGGGAGCGAACCCTTGCGGGCAAAAACTAGTGTCTTTATATAAGTTTATATTCTGTTTTATTTGCGAAACAAATCGTTATCAATTTAATACACAATTATTTTAGTATGACGAGTATAGTCATGTGGCCTTTGAGATTATTCCAAAGAATCACTTTGCAGGCAAGTTTTAGTCAGTAAGAATCTGTCACTCTCTCTCACTCCACCCACCCAGATTAGGAGAAGTCTGGTTATAGTGGACCCCGTCGATTCTCATATTTTGTTTTCGTCAATGACGCGTAGAACACGATGTGCCATCGACCTGGGCCAGCCCCCCTAGCCAAGTTACAACCATTTCGCTTGCGTCGAACGCTTCGAGTTGATCTTGCCGCCAATTCTTTTGTTCTGACCACGTGACTGAGCGTTGACAGCGCGTCATTCCCGTACATTTGAGGCATGTACATTTGATTTCTACTAGCGTTAACTATTGCAGATTAGCAACTTGGCTAGGGGTACTGGTCCTTGTCAGAGGGCAAGCTGAGAATCCTCCTGTGACTTCCGAAGCACTGGGCGTCTCCTGCGGCAGCTGGGGCGTTATGACATTTACATTGATGTACTCTCCTTCACGCTTTCAGATTTTACGTCTAAATGAAAGAAGAACACATGATGCTCTAACTCCAAATAAATTCAGATAAGGGCTAGAGGATGATGAGTTCTTAACACCATACTCTTCGGCCACCATTAGCTGGTGTTTAGTTGTAGTTTCATTGTCTTCCGATACCATGGTCTGGTTATATCTTTGTATTATATCATTCAGCGGCCTCATTGGCGGTAATGATGTCGAAACTGAAATGTGATTTGTTTTATTAACCAACACAATAATATTATAAAGGCGAACGTTTGTAAGTGTTTGTGTCTGTATGTTTGTGACTTCTTCATGCTTGAACTGCTGAACAGATTTGGATGTTTAGAACACGAGTAGACCATGTCCCGGAGGTGCTATTTATTTGTTTATTCGCACATCGGAACGCCTCAGCAATTACACCTGTCTACGCACAGCACGCAGGACCAGAACCGCCTCCGTCCAGGACCAGGACCGTCGCCTCCAGCCGCCGGTGGTGGACGGTGCACGGGGGAGGGGGGGGCTCCTGGTCCCGCGGGCTGTGCGTAGACAACACCATTGAACTTCATTGAAGCACAATTAGTTCAGAATCTGCTACTTTCTAACATCATGTGCGCAGTGCTATACATATACATAGGACACTTGTTTATCCCGGGAATATTTATGTTCTCTTATATAAATTTTTGCTATCACGCGGGCGAAGTCGCTGGCAGTACCTAGTTTATTTAATTTAATAATTTGCCAAAAAACAAAATATTAATCTCGACTCGTATCGAAAGGCTCATAATCGCATGAAACAGAATTTTATGAAAAAATGAAATAGGTGGGACCTCTGTCTACTCGTAAAAAGTTGATCATAAAACATAATTTTATGAAAACTGGGAGAGGGACCTTGGGCCACTCGTCAACAGTCGGTATAGATTGTAAGTCTTACCTACCTTTATTGCCTTATTTAAATAATTAATTAATCCTTACTTTAATTAATATTATAAAAGCGAAAGTGAGTTTGTTTGTTTCTTTGTTACGTCTTCACGCCTAAATGGCAAAACCGATTTTGATGAAACTTGGTACACGGATAGACCATGTTCTGGAATAGGACATAGAATGCTTTTTATCCCGGAAGTGTGTTCCCTTGGGATAACTTTCTGCTATCACGCGGGCGAAGCCGCTGGGAGCAGCTAGTAAAAAATATTTGCGTTGTCAAAACTTACCTTGTGTAAAAATCACAAAACTGAATATTAGAACAAATAAAAATAAGTTTGATTTATACATTTTTAATTTGTACGTCTGCACTCGAACAGTTACTTTGCACAAATAGACATCAATTACAAAGTTTACAAAAAGTGAACAATCCCAGCATAATAATTCTGAGATCAAACTCAGGAAAACGGAAAACCTAATTACATATAGGCCAGCTATTTCTATGAATCAGTCTAATATGTATTGGCAGTCTTTCCCGCTAACCACAACAAGCTATATTGTATCCAGTGCTCTAACCTACGTAAGCGAAACCGCAGGAGAAACTATGTATTTACCACAATAAAGTGTGACTTTTAAGTGGTAAACTGCACTAGGCTTCCTTAAGTGTCGCCACAACGATCAGTCCATGCGTCTAGCATACATCAGGTATCCGCAACTATCACCAGGTCATCGATCTTCCTAACGCCTTCCGATATGCGATCGCCACTTCATAACCTATCGGCTCGACCATCTGTTCTGACCACTGCGACTCAAGTTAAGCAATCCTTCATGCTATATCTGTAACCTTGGTTCTCCTGTGAGAGAACAACTCATCGGAAATATCAAAATTTTTCAAATTCCATTCAACCATTTCAGTTTTATTCAACAAACACACATAAAAACTCTCTTTATAATGTAATTAATTTGTTGCTCCAGGCAACTAAAGTATGTACTTACATTATCATGTTTATATTCCAGGTGAGACCGGCAGCGGTAAAACGACACAGTTGACTCAGTACCTTCACGAGGAGGGGTTCAGTCGCCTGGGCATGATCGGGTGCACGCAACCCAGGCGTGTGGCCGCCATGTCCGTGGCTAAGAGAGTGTCGGATGAGATGCATACTAAACTAGGTTAGTTTGATGCGGAGCAGAGCATCACCTTCAGTCATTTTCATTTTATTGATTCATATGTAAATCTAGACTTTAAAAAATAACTAGCAAATCTTCAACACCTCACTTTTAACGTTTTCAGCCCTGTATCCTAATGAAAAAAAAATGCTATTCAAGTAATGTGAAGCAATTGTTAGCAGTTATTTATGTGTAATCTCAGATTGTATAGCTACTAACTGCAACAGTCTACGTAAAGATATTGTTTTTAGAACGACGAAGTTGTTTTTAGGGTTCCATACCGCAGTTGGCAAAATCGAAACCGATTTTATGGGCACTTTGCTGTATATCTGCCGTCTGTTGACATCCTTTTTCACAAGCAAACGTGGACATATTTTGACATGTAGTTTTATTTAGTTTTTGATGATTGGAACGCCTGGAGTTGGCCTGGATGCTTAGCCCTAATTTTGACTCCAGATCTCCCGCAAATTGCAATTTCGTCTGTTAAAAGTGCTTATGTTTTTCTGCCAAATAACATATTGATGTTTGAAGTGCAATTTGTGGAGCTAAATAAATATTTTTTGATTTCATATTAACCAAAAATTGACATCAAATATTTAGGTGACAAAATGAAACTATCAAGTCAACCTCAGTTTAATAATAAGGCCGTTTCTATTTAGTTTATGGCCGCACATTTTGATATTTGCAAGAAAACCAAAACCACTTGACCGGTTTCCTTCTTTCAGTTACTTTTTTTGTTTGTTTTAAAAATATTTTTTCTTTTATTCCATAAAATCTTACCCCTACTTCCATCCCCAGGTGACGAAGTAGGCTACGCCATCCGTTTCGAGGACTGTTCCTCACCGAACACGGTCATCAAGTACATGACGGACGGTATACTCCTCCGCGAAGGTCTGAGGGAGCCAGATCTGGACAACTACTGCGCCATCATCATGGACGAGGCTCACGAGAGGTCCCTGTCTACGGATATGCTGTTTGGACTGCTGAGAGAGGTAAGTGAACAGAGTAATTTTAATGACTAGCGATGCAGAATTTCCACAGAAAGCGTACCTCTTCCGTCTTCCGTGGACACTCGCCTAACCACCGCTAAGTTCAATTTTGCATGTACTTGAATCGAAAATTTCAAAGTGTTTGGTTTAGCCCCGCGCCGCAGGATTCAAGCAAAAATTTGTTTAAGTGGTCAAGCAGAAATTACCTCGATGTTACTTTTGCTGGGAAGAAAAATTTTGTTTATTTATTTATAATAGTATTTTACTTTTTTATGTATCTTTAATAATACATACTTTATTGAAGATACATAGAAAAGATGGTTAACTAAAACATACATAGCATCGTCTTACTGCAAGAACTCGTTAACTGACAAACACAAAACTGACTAAAGCCATTTTTAGTAACTAAAAGTCATTCACTGTATTTTCTTATGAGACTTTATTATCTTTTTATTACTGATTAAGTGTCAGCCGACGTTACTGATGAACACTGGTCTAGGCAAGGAATTGTTCCTGATTTGCCATCGATACGCTAAGAAGAAGAAGCCGACGATATATTCATGAAACTGCATAATAACTAAAAGTGTAAAAGTAATTTTAATAACTAAAAGGTGGCTTTATTTAAAGTTTTTTATTTGCCAGTTAATGAGTTCTTGCAGGAAACCGACGGTAGTGTAGTTGGGGTGCTGATTGTGAGTGTAAATTGATAGCTAAATACGGCCACACCTAACTGATCCGTCATATTCACAATAGATATGAATACTGCTCACAAAATGAAATAAACTGCATTATTAAAATAACATAGCATGTGTAATACAAAGTTCATATCTATTTTAATCTCAACAAACAAGACGAATTTTCTTGGCATTACTTGAATTGATCGTTTGATAAGCGTTGGTCAGAAGTTTTCCTTTGGCGCTCCGTTCTCCAAACGTAGTACGTGCATATATCAATAGATGGCGTTGTACTTAAATTTTAGCGACATCTATATTGACTCATACAAACTGTAACGATACTGTGCGAGTACATATTATTAATTCAAGCGAGAATAAAGCTAGGACTACATTAGACCGACGCACACGTGTTACACGACTGGTTTGTACGTAGAACGACGTCGCGTGGCGTGTATTAAGTGTAGCTCTACAAGTCTAGTTTCCATATAGAATGGTATGGAGACCGACGCGCCTAGATTGACATGTGTAGCACACGTATGAGCAGTGTAGCTCTACTTTTACTATATGCTGTCTGGATGTTTTCCACGACAGAAAAGGAAGCCCTAATTCTCCTTACTCCATGTTTTATATTGCTTATGGGTTGTCTAAGCTCACCCTTCTTCATACTGGTATCTCCTTTTAACGTTGTCATTTAAGATTCTATGGTAACTATGGGGGTTGCAAGATTTATCTAAAATTGTATGATAAACAAAAAAAAATATAAAGTAATCATTTATTCATAAAAATGCTTCATTATAAATAGAACGTTTAAACATACACGAGTACAACTCTCACAACAGTCGATCTGTCACAGTTAACATTAATTAATTCATTACGTCGCATAAACTATACAGTTTAAACAATACTTTTAAAGTGCCAACCCTATGAGGGCCGACGATCGTAACAATACTTTTGTTTTGACTAATTCAATTCACATTGAGCGATTTCGAACAAATCGTATTCCAAATAGGAAAATAAAACAGTCTTATTTAAATCAGAAACAGTGTTACAAATACTCATAAGACTAGGGTTACCACTCTCAGATAGATACACAGATTAAACATTAAATAATTTAATATTAGCATAAAGTTATATTAATAAACGAGCCGAGGGGCGTCTTTTTCTTTAATAACAGGAATGTTTTATCATATTTTTTGTATATATATCCGAATTAAAGCTATTGAGGGCCTCTTTCACAATTTTCCTCATTTACAATTTATGTATTTAGGCGGTATAAAACCAGATTGAGAACTACATTCGCTATCTAATATGCTAATCTACTTTTTTATAATATCTTTAAAGAATAACACGAGCTAAAATGTGTAAGCTGAAGCTGGAATTTGGTCCAATGGTATCAAAATGTGCGAAAGATGCCCCTAGAATTTAACATTATCCAAAGAGAGACAGTAAGAGTAAGTTGTCTAAATAAATACTGGCAGGACAGACAACAAAAAAAGAATATACTTAATGAAATTCATAAGAAGGAATAAAACATTCAACACATAAAACCCATTTTTACAAAATATCCGATCTTTTTTCAGGAATAATTCCGAACTGAAAGTTTTTCCAATTCGGAAGTGTTGTTCCGGATTCAAACAATACAATCCGGTCTCAAATAATTCTTAATTTAAATCAGAAATGCAATTTCAAATTCAAACACAAACCGATGTAACAATTCTTTCAATATTGGAACTCTTTCAATTTAGGAATGTTATTCCGGGAGTTCCATAACCAAATTGGTACTTAGACGTTGTCGATTTTCTTAGGGGCGGGCCAAAAGCAGGCGTAGCAGGAGTAACCAGCGGAGTGGGTGCCGCTGGTATGCGATACTCAGACGGACTTGGCCTTCTCTCTAGTGTAGCTCTGGCTGACAAGCATTACACCCATATTCATTCCGACGTTACCCCACTTGAACGACTCGCTAATCTGGAACAAATAGATCGGAATATTAGTCTAAAGAACGTTTGAGTATTCCTCGGGTTTAGTAGATACGTCACCGCAAGTTAAAATGTCTAATTTCAATACTTTTTTGTAACATATAGAAAAAACAGTTAAAGCGTTAATGGACTGGAAACACAATGGAACTGTTAGGGGACTTTGACTTTCACAAAAACACATACTATGTTAATATATTTTACACTTTTTCATACAATAAAATTAATCGGGAATTTTTCCACTCTCTTATCAAAAAACAGTGAATTATTCTTTTATCTTTCGTGTCCGTTTAAATGGTCCATAAAAAATATCTTTCTTTAATGATAGGTGCGAAAGGTCAGTCCGTGACTATCACAACGGCTTTGCAAATTATAGTGATGTAGACAACCTGAGTGAGTTACTAAGCTACTATGCAATGTGTTACATAATTTTAGAGGTGTGGCGTTGCTATAAATATTCAGTGAACATAAAGAAGTTCGTATAATATTTACAGTTTCATACGATTGAAATTTTAAACAAGATGTCAATAATTTACTGTGCATGACATTGGCTTGGCGCCCATTTATTTTTAAAGACACGTGTGTAGAAGTAATTATATTTTTTTGTGTGAATTTAACGTCACAGTTGACAGTTTAACAAGCAGTTTGTACGTAAATATTTTTTGCGATAATATTATCTTTTTTTCTGTAAGTAAATAATGTTTTGTAACGATAATAAAACTTCAATGCCATTTATTGTTTAACAGTACGATCCTACAGTCCAGAGTCTTGAGTAATTCTAATTATCCATTGATAGGAACCGGTTATAACTAGTATATAGCTGATAAATTGTTTAACATCGCGATACAAAGTTGTATGGTGCAGTTCAAAATTGACCGTTAGTTGACGATAACGCTTCAATTTTTGTGTTATCTGTAATTTTTGTTTGTAGTTGACCATTTTGATATTATCAAATATTTAACCTATATTTATTTTCCATTCAGCTTTCTGTAGCTTATCTATTTGCTGCTTTTTCATAATTATTTTATAAATATAACGATTTATTATTATGGGATTATGTATTATTTCCTTGTCTATTTTTCCTCAAACGTTGGCCCTGTAAAATCAGACTAGTCTACTGTATTTTCCTTACTATTGACGTACTACATGTTTATTACAACATTTAAAATACCTATAGTTTTGTTTCATTGACTAGCAAGTAATAAAATAAACAATTCAATCAGTGCATTTTGTTTTCTGGTATTTCTATGTTATTTCCTGTTCTTGTGGCTTGTAGAAACATCAACGGTTAGGGGAACTCCAATGCACAGTAAAAATCATTAATTGAAAGCAATTAAGGGTTTTTTGCAAACAACTCACAGTAGCATGGTTTTAAAATAGAAAAAACGACAAAAAAAGGAAAAAGTACTAATCAGTTAGGTTTAAATTACTTTTCATATACCGTAATAATTATACCAAAAACACCTGATCTCTTTGCATTCCAATAACCTAAGTCGATATCTGTATCAATAATGATTTAAGTTCAAATACCTCCTGCTTACTTTAGATAAAAGTAGGTCACACATGTACTTATGATAACATCATTAGTTTGGATTATATCAATATGAATTATGACCGTTAAATTGTTACAGAATAATTAACTATCAAGTATTAAAACCACTCCTTTAAAAGTAGGTAACGTTTATCAAAGAGATAGAGATTAAATTTGATATTGTCAGTTTATAGTAGTGAAGAAATCCATTAATTTAAATTAATGCTTATATTACTGTGAGCAATAACAGTGCAATTACGATGACATAAATAACTGTAATTTAATTATGTTATGTAATTTACTTTTGAATAATAAATTAAATTGTGATGCAGATTATGTTAAAGTATTTACCGCAATAAGTATAAGGGACTTTACCTCTTTAGTATCTAATCGTCTATTGTTTTATCTAATGATATAATTGAAGTTGATGTTTTGATATAATTGTTATGTCTGCCAGTCTTTCACTGTTAGACTAAATATTTTATTATGTTTAATTTAAAAAACCATTAAATGATGCATTATTTGTCTATGACATAGTTTTGAGACCATATACTCAGAATTTTCAAATAGGTCGAGAAACAAATGAATAGCTGGCTTCATAAATGAAGACAAACTGCTGTCTGTTACTACAATGCCTCATAATTCCTCGCATACTATGATGACGTTAATGTATTGTCAAATGAAAGTAACAAATCGTATCGTTTATAATGAGTATAATGGCCATTGCATGGCTACAATCGTATGATATCATTGTTTATACATAACCTATCAATGTATTACTTTAATCGTTATTGTAATACCTATTACTTTCACTGTTATACGGTCGTCAAGCAAATTGTAATGAATTTATCATTTAGTGGATTTTATCTTACAGTCACTACTAATTTTCGTTTAAAGCTGAATAAATATCGATACTACGTCACGTTTTTTTTTGTAGTTACCTACTGGTCGCGGTTGGTCCTATGGTCAATTTTAATAAAATAAGGTTTCATGATGTTGTCTTAATAATTTTGGTCCAAAAAAGTTTAAAATTAATACAACCTCGCCTTAACTCAATCAAATGACGTACATTACTCTAGCTATCAAAATTTAACAATTATAAATGCATTTTAGAAACGTTCAAAAGTCTAATTTCGTTACAAATCGTTTTAATTGCCTAATAAATCAATGATCGGCTCAGTTCGTGTCGAAGTACGCACGACCGCATGGAAAATCGGACAATGTTTAAACAATTTTCACTGGTTGGGCGACTAATTCGCTACAAGCATTTTAGTACACGATTTTATTATTTACTTTTTTTCCTTTTGATGTCGAGGTTTACGTCTGCGATTAGTCAGAGATATGTACATTGGGGCACATAATATTTGAATTACGAGTATCTCAGTCGACTACGTGACCACGGACAGGTATCCTAGAGTTATTTAACACACATAAAAGGCACACTCACTCCTAAACATCTTACAATCTGTTAAAATTCAAAACCTCACCGGTATTGGTTATTCTTGCCAGCTGTAAGTGTCCAAAGCGCCTCAACGATTACCATCAAAAGATGATAATCATAGGTGTTTTCGACGTCGTTAAGCTGATCTGTAACAAAATTTCTGCTTTGTGCGATCTCTTTTTTACTCTCGGACCCAATTTTATGCCCCATGCATGATGGATGATCGCCAGTCTTGATGTGCCATTTACTCCGATGCCCCATTCAGTCCACAGTAAAAAACTCAATCAGCATAGACATACACATGAAGCTAATTAAAGAAAGCATTTACGATGCTTGACTGAACGTAAAAATGTACAGGGGTGAAGTAATACAGCCTTTAAAACGTGTTTGGAAACGTTGTAAGGGCGGGCTTACTGTCCTTTTGCGTCTATGCATTCGCATGCATTAAAAAAAGAAAATAATTTAAAAGATACAACATTCTAGAACCAAATATCTGAACGTTATGAAGCGCGTAGTATAACAAACGCGGTACGCGGTAATTTAACGCGTGAACTCGATTAACGCAGTAATTGGTTTCTAGAATCCTATGCGGTTCTGTACTTATAATCGTGTGCAATTTACCTGTCTCATGCGAGCCTCTTGAGGTGTCTCGCCGTATCTGCACCAGTGAACGAAGTGCAGGGTATTGTGCCAATTCCTCTCGAACCTTGATTTAGTTGCCATATCCAGCTGCAATCAGTAGAAGCTCCTTAGTAGCTGTTCCACTGTTCGTGTGTGCCCACAGTTTCCAATAAACGAAAGACCCCTTGAGGTTTTCGCTATCTGAAACGAGAGGTTTCCAATTCTGACGCAAGCCTACGGTATTGAAGGAAGAACGTCTAAGTTCGATCGAGTGATTTGATATACCTTTAAAGGTTGGAATATTAACATGCATTACTCTCATCTATATGGGATTAGTTCAAGAAGAGAAAGACGTATTAGATTGATATAGAAGTGTTAAGATAACACTGATTTTGTATTGATATGGAAACTAGAAAGATATTCGTGAATTTGAATAACCACGAGGCAAATCTCAAAGTACGGTCAAAGTTAACAAATCATGACTAGACTCGGTTATCACCCGATTACAATTGTTTAAAAATTTCGACTAGTGTTCAAAGTGTTTGTCGTAATCTTTTACAAGACAGTCTGTCTGGTTTTAGCAACGTTACGTTACAAAACTTGTATGAAACTTTAGCCTCGGTATTAAATATATCGTGGATCATTGAAGGCCGTGTTTCGTTATGTCACTTGGACAACTATCAGGTTGAATGTATTTCAATGATAAAACTAGTTTGATTAATTTATACTATCGTCAATACGTAATCGTGTGTAACAATCAAATTACAGTTATCATGATTTGCAACTTTACTAATAGAGTTAGACAGTGGGTGTGAAGTTGAAGCAAACGTGTTTTTTTTTTAGTAAATATTGGAATTGGAAACGTGGACTTCCGAAAGTTTCGTGGCGATAAATACCTTGGCTCTGATATCCTTCTCGCTGTTCGGCGTCTCCTGCTTATCGTCCACATTATTGATGCGTATCACGGAGTCCTTCTTCCAAAAGGCACCCAATGTTGTCTTCACGACACGTTTTCTCACACCTTTCTGTTGAACTGTGTACACGTCTATCTGTTCCGGGTTCTTTGTTTTTTCTGTCGGAAGAACACAAATTTTAATTAAAAACCGGATCTCTCAAGTCTCGCATCGAAATTCCATCGGCGTCTTGGATATTTTTGTAAGAAAAATCCAAGGCCTTTGCCCTTTCGAAACTCAACTTCTCAGTTCTCGTATTGCTGATAGTTATACGAGCTTTAAACGCATCAACAATCCATCGGTTTATCTCATTAAAGCGAATCGCGCATGCACATGAATTATTTACAAACGCTATTGTGAATTCGTCTTGTTACGTGCGACCGTGGGTGAACTGTGCCAACTTTATTTAGTCTCGCTCGGAGGCTCACACGAAGTGAACGTTATCAACGCGCCCTCATTACGATGCATATCGTGAGCGAACACGACAACTTTAAATTCCTTTTATGTTCTACAATACCGATAAGAAATTAACGCAATTAATATTACACATATGGTACACACCTTTACCCTTCTTCCACATGGCGACTGCATACATGTGATAGTCTGGCGACAGTAAAGAGTCCGCGGGCAGTGGGTCTTCGGCGCGCACCTCGAGAATAAATCCTGTCTCGAGGACGGCGCACAATATGTTTTGTTCATCATGTTTGAACCACTTGGTCTCTCGAAGCTTGTGTATAGCGACTGACGAACCAAAGCGGGGTTTCTTGGGCGCGAACAAAGCCTGTGCCTGACTCCCGAATCGAGACAGGAGCCCCTTCACCGTCGGTGGGGACGGCGCGAGGCTCTTCTCAGGCGGCTTGATCTGCTGGAAACTCCGGCAGGTCACGAACCTCGCTTCCATTGAACCCCTCTCCGAGCTCAAATGCACGAGACAATTCCCCTTCCACTGATTATTACGTTGCGAAGGCGTCGCGTCTTCTTGTTTCTTAGGCGCGGCAATGTACTCTCACTCGAGAAATCACGTTTTATAAGCAACACTTTCACAATTTATGTAGCGCGTGGTATTGCGGTCGTCGTAGGACCGAGCTATACGGTGGCGCAGTAACGTTAGACGCGGCGCGCGTGTGGCGGAGCGACTTTATACGGCCGGCGGGGGGCGCGGGGCGCGGGGAGAGCCCCTCCGGTCTTTCTGACCTCACTAGTGTTGGGTATTGTGCGATAACACGCATGTATTGTAGTTTTCATTGTTGTTTTGCTGCAGCTATTGTATTAACTTCTTAACGGGCTTCAATGCACGTTTATGTCTTGTTTTTCTAATTCTTATAGCATTGTACTTTTGATTCTGAAGATTTTGTCCTTTTTGCTTCCAATTTTAATCGTGAATGGTTTACGGAAGTGTTTGTAAAACATTCTAGTTTGCAAACTCCAATTTCTTAATGGACAGGACGCAATAGTAGTTAGCAGAAATTTAATATGTACACATATGTAACGAGATTCACGTGTTATGCGTGTTGTGTAACTTCGACGAGACATATTGCGGTTTATGGATGCATACAGTTTTCCTCGCGTGCTGTTTCCGGATTACCGGCCGCTGCTTTCATAAACACAAATATGTATTCACAATCAACGACACGTCAGTAATAACATTTGAACTACGAAATTCGCTTCTATTGCTTTGGAATAAAGGCTCTATCAAATAGTTACGACGGTCCTGCAGTTGATTTTGGTTGCTTCTTTTAACTATTTCTTGCAGTTACCACAGTACAGTACCAAGTTACATTATAGTCTAGCACATTTTTAGGTTTATTTTTCTTCAAGTACGACATACTGATTTTCATGAAATATAAGCTATTTTAGCTCTTTTTTTACCCTCGAAAGAAGTAATTAACTTTTCAAATACCGCCAATTAGAGACACAATACTAAGGCGATAGCAGCGCGAATGCTGTTCGCTTGGGGTTTTATGAATCTCCAGCTAAATCAAATCGTCCACATGACCAATTAAGTTGTTCAATTGAGGATTTACACCTGTTGCCACAAGCAAGCATAAAGAAATTCCTACCATATTCATCGTCTCAAGAGAAGAAATGTCAGATTTACTGACTAAAACACACTGCTTCCGTTTTAAAGCAACCCCAGAAAGCAAAAGAATTTGCTTATGAAAAATTCGGCAAAACATTCACTAATAATTAGCATTTAAGACTCCCGCAAACCAGAGAAAAGTCCTTTTCACTCTGAAACAACCCAACGCAGACAAGCACCATTACATAATCACCCAGTTGAACTTAGTACTACTCTCAGTGACTGCTTAGATGATCATTCAATCGGAAATTTACTTGGCCAACTATTGCTATGAGCAGTCATGAAGTCTCTCTAATTCAACAAGCCAGACGAGTCCCATTCATCACCCAAACCATTCAAACACCAACAAGTAAAAAAAAACAATCGATAAAAAACAAAACAAAAGCGTTGTCCCATCCCTCGTCGATGCACCGGCTTGACCTCACTCGCTGCTAGTTGTGACACCCCCCTCCGCTCACCGCGGCCCCCGCCTCCCGCGCCCCTCCCGACATGCCGGCGCCAACTGCCAGGTACAATTTTTTTCATTTTATTTTTACACTATCAGTTCAAAATAACTGTTATTTAATTGAGCTGTTCGTTATCTGTGTGATGTGAGGTTAGTTTGTTGTTGTAAACAGAAGAGTGGTCCTCTTTGGCGGGTTTTATTAGAATCGTTTTCCCGTCTCTTGCTTTAGTATTTGTCATTAGTTGACTCTTGGGACCGTACGCATCGCATTATAATATTTACAAACAAACTCGGAAAATGCTGCCAAAATGTCAGAAACAATGTCAAGGAAGCCATTTAAATTAAAGTAATCTTGTAAGATAATATTATCACGGTGTTTATAGATGTAGATAAGCTTTTAATTGCTTTGAAGGTTGAATGAAAAACTATAATCATTTTTAGTCAAGCCTGAAAATCTAGAGGAGGAGGGGAGAACTATGTCCAACAGTGGACTTCTTTCGGCTGATATGATGATTATGATGATGAAAATCTGGACCCTCCTTAGGATAGAATAGAATAATCTTTATTGTACACCAAAATAGTAATAATTTTACAGAAACTTAAATATAGGGGCACAATGGCGGTTTTATCGCTGACAGCGATACCTACCAAACTACCTTTAAGTTTCTTAGCTTCGATAAATGAAGCATTCGTAGATAACAATTTAAAATTGGTTAAAATTTTGGTTGAAGACCCAAAAATTACGAAAAGAATATGAATAGTCAGATAACAATGCAGTTACTTTTCTGATAAGCAGAGTAAATAAGCAAAAAAAAGTATGTCTATCCCACTCAAGATAACAGCAATTTATTTTTCTAAACTAGAGGATTTTAATAGCTACTTTTTAATTTACTGAACTAAAAAACTACAAAAAACAATTACGTATTTGATTGATCCGTTGATTGGTTTCTTCTTCTTCTTCGTCTTCTTTTTCGCTTTATTTTTTTTTTCCAAAGGAACCATGCATTGCAACTATTAAATCCAAACGACTCCCACACAAAAAATCTAAGAAAATAAAAATACAAAACTTTTTGTGTCCTCTTACTTCAAGATCAAGGAAAATTTAAAGTAATATCGTAACTTCTATTTAAGAAAAACAGAAAGGAAACCCGAAAGTTTCTTAACTCTATAAATACCTTTATTCCCTTGATCTATCTTAGGATCACGTAAAAAAACCATACTATATTTAGGATCTCTACAATTGTAAGAGTGAAAAGAATTCTTTTGTTGATATCATGTTCTGGAACTGACATGTTACGATAACAAAAATGTTTTAGACAATAAACACGATTATGCTCTACAGATTCCTGTTCTATTCTTTCATAAGATTTGTAAGGAGAATGAAAATATAGCTCTCAGATGAAATAATCGCAACTGTCAAAACAATTGACTGTCTAACACAACTGAAGATATTTTTGTAAGACAGACATAGCAATTTCAATTTGAAATAGGACTTCTACATTATCACGCTTAAGAATAGATAAGATTGTAGTCGATTTGTTATCAAATGCAGTGTAATCAACCAAACTGCAATAAGGATCTTCTCATAATACAGGAAGAAAAAATATACTGCAAAATCAACAACCGAAATCTTCAGGAACTGACAGTAAAGTTAAAATCCCAAATAAGCAACAGATAATTGCACAAACACAAATATCGCCAAGGCTTTAACAAAGAAAATTCACTTCAGTAGTTCAAACAGAATGTAATAGAATGTATTTGCTCTAATAAATATTAATTCTACTAACGTCCTCCGGCTGTGCGTCTGTCTGTACAGAAGGAGGGGTCCTTCAAAATGACCTTGACCTAGATTGATTTCTATAACGTGTTCTGCTATAGAAGCTTTCTGCTTTAGAAACCGTACCGAACGTTCTAGAACGTTTACAGTAACTTCAATTTTATCATTATCAAATTCTTCATCTTTGACCAATACTTGTTCATCGTAAAATGTATTATCAAAATTATTAGAATATAAAGCAATTGCATTAGCGTCATTTACCTTTTCGTATGTATCAAAATTTGTCACGGTGTTATCTTCAAATTCCGTCTACTGGCCTCGATATCAGTCTATGACAAAATCAAAAAGATTTAAGTGATTACTGACGTATTGAAGTTTATTATTTTTTAATTAATCATATCTAAATGTTTCACTTTCGAAATTGATTCAATCAGTTCCTTGAAATGCAGATTGAGTGTATGTTTAGTGTTAATTATATCATGTTTATGGGTTTTAATAGGATCAAAAAGATTCCTATTAATGTTGAAGTTCTATCATTTATCACGATTGACGTGAATGTGTTTTAAAATTCTAAACAGAGAATATTGTTAAGTGACAGATGGCCAATCCTTATGGCTATCTATTTATAAAACAGTGACCCTCTATTTGTATTGCCTTTTACATCAGCACGGGTTAAACCACCTGACATATCTATAATCCTTTCATATTCCACTCATAGGTCAAAAGGAACATTTATAAATGGTGCAAAAAATGGAAAATACACGGATAAAGGAACGTGCGAAAAAATACCAGTTTAAGATACTTGACCGAAGGAAACAGAGCTTGCACCAAAACCTGTCCTAAATTTTATGTAAA
Source organism: Mythimna lalbum (assembly GCA_949319445.1). Lineage (NCBI taxonomy): Eukaryota > Metazoa > Arthropoda > Insecta > Lepidoptera > Noctuidae > Mythimna > Mythimna lalbum. The sequence goes on from OX439361.1 coordinate 2,574,539, forward strand.
GTCCCTCGGTTACATCGAAATGTAAATTTAATATTACGTCTTTTGATACCTCTTTCGTTTTTATTCATATTGCTCCAGAATGTTCTATGTTATGCAGCTCGACAAGTATCCTTAGTGAAAACAATTACGATAATTTTATAATAAGCACTTATTGGAAGGTAATTGCAAGTGCATAAATGGCAGATATTAATATGTTCAGCGCGTTCAACCCATGATAGCAAAAGTATATACAGGACTCAACGGAACGGACAAAGATCACAAGTGCTATCTTAAAAAAATGCTGTACGAGTACGTAGGTACCTAAGTGTAGTTTTTGATGCAACGATATCATTAGATGCTCGAACTCTACCTACTGAATGGTCACTACTCTAATTATTCCGTTAGTTAATTTCTAAATCAACACCGGTCTGCAGTGCCTAAATCTGCACATTCATCGTATAAATTAAAACAATCTTGATCCTTTTTTGCACAAAGAATACTAAGTCAGGCTTTTATTTGAACACTTATATGAATTTTTACAATTTAGACGACAAGCTGCTTCAAGGCCGCATATAATACATACTTAAAGATGCATACTTTGTTTTTTTTTTCAGCCGTCGGGTGCAGGAGAACGAATAAACGTTATTAAAGAAACTGTCTTTCGTTTTTTACTGATATGATATTCTTATTGAAGAAATCTTTCTTGCAAGGCGTTTCAATATTTTAGTGTAGGTACTGCAATCATCACCTAAATATCTATCAAAACTATAATCGTTATTCTCAACGTTAAACGTATGTAATCCACATTTTGCTTCGATAGTATGTACATCCTCAAATATCAATAAACTTCCTGCAGATTTCAGAACATATTTTTGAATCTATCCGACACTACAATTGTTTGCGATAGATTTAGCGTCATTTCAATAGACACTGACAGGATTCTACCAGGCTGAACAAATTCGCTAAAAGCCTTTGACACTTAAGTGCGAAGGACGCACTTGACTTGTTCATGGGTTCAATGTCCTAATAATTTAAATCAATATGCAATGCAAATTAGGGTAAAGAAGCTTCGAGTAACTATATCATAAGGGTCTTGTGTTGGAACGTTGTTTTAGGACTCAATATTTTTGTAAATTTTCGTAGTTGTAATACAAATCTTCCATGCTGATCTGGGAGCAAAAGAAAAACATAGAATGTGTTAGCTGCTTTTCGCCCCGCGCAAGTCGTAAAAGTCGACTAAGGGAAACGTTTACCTTAACATCCACAAGTAAACAACAGCCAACTTAGGGCATGCGAACTGCCACAGTATGCAAATGGCTTAAGTTGGACAATTGGCGTAAGAACAGGACGCTAATTCAAGGTGGTGACGGTATTATCCGCAGCATCCACGAACCGAGTGAGCAGGTTCACTGTTCACCCATCAACCCGCATTAGACAAGCGTGATGGGTTAAATGTCTAACCCCCTCCATAAAGAATGATGATGACGAACAAGAACAATAGGCCCCAAATGCCCGGCGGTCCCAGCGGTGATACTGCTGATGACGGTGGGCAGGCTCGCCCTGGGACCAGGGGTGCTAAGAATCTCCGGGTGAGATCGACCTCCCGTTATACGACCCAGGCAAATCATAAACAGGATACCGATAAAACGCTTCACGTTTTAACCTTTAATACTCGAACTTTGAAATCAGAGGATCGGCTGATTGAACTTGAAAACGCATTAAGCGAGATAAAGTGGGATATAGTAGGGCTGTCAGAGGTAAGAAGAGGTGGTGAAGAAACAATAGAAAGAGAAAGTAGTATTCTGTATCACTATGGACAGACGTCTGGACTCTACGGAGTAGGTTTTCTGGTTGCAAAGAAATGGAAAAATAACATATTAGAATTTATCTCATATTCCGACAGAATTGCAGTTTTAAAATTTAAAATTTCGAAGAATAAAACTTTAACTGTTGTCCAGGTTTATGCTCCCACGTCATCCCACCCCGACGATGAAGTAGAGGAATTCTACGACTTACTCAATAAAGCGTACGACGAACATCGAAGCACTTGGAATATTGTTTTAGGTGACTTCAACGCCAAAATAGGACAAAGGCAAGACCTGGATAATGAGACAATTATTGGCCCGCATGGTTCTGGAGACCGAAACGACCGTGGTGCACGACTAATCCAGTTTGCTTTCGGACAAAACTTATGTTTAAGCAATACCTTCTACTACAAGAAACAACAAAGACGTTGGACATGGATCTCTCCGAACAATAATGTTAAAAATGAAATTGACTACATTCTCTCGTCTAACAAACAAATAATAACCAATGTCCAAGTTTTAAACCAATTTAAATTCAGCTCAGATCATAGGCCCGTTCGCGCACTTATAAAATTAAACACAAAAATTCAACGTAAAAATTTATTCAAAAACAATATTAGAAAACTAAACAAAGAAACCCTAATAAAATGTAAAAAAGAATTTAATATAGAGTTGAGAAACCGTTTTGACATATTAAACAAAGGAAATGAAGAAAAATGTGTCGACCTACAATATAAAGAAATTTTAAATAGTATAACGAAAGCTAGTAAAACCATAAAACAAAACAAAAACAAAACCAAAAAACTATCAAGACAAACCCAGAAATTAATAGAAGACAGACAAGTTCTAAGTAAAATAAACCGAAATTTAGAGTACAGACTAAAAGATAAGGAAGTTAAGCGTAGCATTAGAAAAGATATAAGAGATTACAACACAAAACTAGTACAGAATGCATTGGAAAGGAACCGATCACTGAAAATAGCGAAGCAGGGAATCACCAACGCTAAAACATGGATAACTTGTCTAAAAGACAACAATGGCGTTAAACAAATCAACAGAAATAACGTTCTAAAGATCTGCACAACATTCTATAAGACTCTATACTCTGATATACCTCAAATACAACCAACATCCAAATATTCATGTTCCGATTGTATACCACCGATATCTGAAGTGGAGGTTCAAGATTCACTTCGCAAACTAAAATACAATAGGTCTTGTGGTGAAGATGGTATTAGCACAGAAGCTCTCAAAATAGGTGAACCATCACTTCTTTTCTACCTTGCACGACTGTTTAACGATATTCTCCATACCGGTAACTTTCCAACAAATTTCTGTCATTCAAACATCATATTACTGCACAAAAAGGGTGATAAGTCCGACATCAATAATTATAGACCAATTAGTTTAATCTCTCATGTCTATAAAACCTTTATTAAAATTATAGAAACACGTATATCCAGCCAACTTGATTTAAAACAACCTCCAGAACAGGCAGGCTTCCGTCGAGGACTTTCCACCACTGATCACTTGCACACCATCAATCAAATAATTGAAAAATACCATGAATATAAGGCCCCACTGTATCTTGCATTTGTGGACTACTCCAAGGCCTTTGATAGCATCACACATTCTGCAATATTTGATGCACTGACGAAACAAGGAATAGAACTGACCTATATTCAACTACTGCAGAATATCTACACACAAAGTACCGCTGCCATAAAACTTGAAACGTTAGGTCCTAAATTCGAAATTCTCAAGGGAGTCAAACAAGGCGACCCGCTTTCTCCAAAATTGTTCACCAGCACTCTTGAAGAAGTCTTCAAGACGTTGGCAGACAAATGGGAGGAGTGCGGTATTGCCATTGGCGAAGCGAGATTGACCAATCTACGCTTCGCAGATGACATTGTCCTCTTCTCTCCTTCGGCCACTGGACTACAGCAAATGCTACAAGACCTTAGCGACGCAAGCCTTGAGGTTGGACTCAAGATGAACATGTCGAAGACTAAGATCATGACCAATGGTTCTAAAAGGAACATATATGTGGGTGGGGAGAATATACAATATGTCCAGGAATATCTATACTTGGGCCAAGTAATTTCCTTCCAGGCAAGGCAGGACAAGGAAATAACACGCCGAACAGAAAATGCCTGGAAGAGTTACTGGTCCATGAAAGAACTGTTCAAAGGCACCTTGCCCATGTCACTTAAGCGGAAGTTAATGGATATGTGTATTCTCCCCATTCTGACCTATGGCGCACAGACTTGGTCTTTGACTAACATGCAAAGGTCCAAACTCAAGGTTTGCCAACGTGCTATGGAGCGCAGCATACTAGGTGTTAAAATAACGGATCGCGTTCGAAACACTACACTGCGCTCCAAAACGCAAATCATTGACGTAGTTCAGAAGGCTGCCCAGCTTAAGTGGGACTGGGCTGGACATGTCTGTCGCATGCCGATCGAGCGGTGGGCCAGAAAAACGCAAAATTGGTGCCCTGAAATCGCACGTCGGGGTCGCGGCAGACCAAGAAGGAGATGGCGGGACGACTTGGATGTCTTCCTTGGGAATTGGAAAGAAGTAGCTCAAAACCGGGAGCATTGGAAGGAGTGGAGGGAGGCCTTTGCCCAGCAGTGGGACAATATGGGCTAGATATAATAATATAATATATAATAATAATACAAATGCAAAATGCTAAGTCAACTGTAACTAATTCGTAGCAGTTCAATAAACACTAAAATAAATGCATGATAATATTAACGATCTCCTTATACTAATTTGGTATGAAAAAAGTATGAATAAGCATATGACTGCATATGCAAAAGAACTGCGCCGCAGTCTTAGAGGATCCACTTCAAACATGACGAATCTGACAGCGCATTGTGGAAACCAATCGTCCGTTGTGTGACTTTTTCCATTATACATACATTCATACATGGTAATGGAAGAAATAATACATATATTAAAATTTATACAGACATTATACAGACGCTCAAAGTTAATGATATAACCTTGACTACTTTTTATGCTGCTTTATTCAGCCATGCGATATTAAAATTGAAACCTGAGGACTATTGTGGACGTCATTTTTTACTCGAATGAGTCAGAGAATTATATATTACCCAGGGATCAAATGATGTGACAAAACATTGCAGTAACAATGTTGCAAGTATAATGTTTAATGTGATAGTACACCTTGATAAGGATTAATCTAGATCTAAAGAGATAACTTAGCATAATAACGGAATCTGGAGCAGTAGACATTTTAGTGATGACAATCTAAAAGCATACAGTAATGCATTGCAAGGAAAGGTTTAAGGAAAACAACACGTACTAAATGCTGTACATAAAACTGAAGGACCACTTAGGACTGACCTAAGTGATTCGTACTAAGTGGTTAAGTAGCCCTGAACTAAACTAGCTTTCAACAGTTCAGCTGAACTAGCAAAATCTAATGCAAAGCACATTTTATTATGAGATCTTGTTATCTTAAACGAAAGCCAATTCTCTTATAAAAATAAGAAAGTTGATAGTCGTTTTTGATACACGACACGTAATAATTTCATTTGTACGGCTGGAATGTAGGTAGCTCCTACCTTTCAAGGACCAGACATATTTATGAATCGAAATGATTCACCTCATTCAACCGTGGCATTGTTATCAACGTCAGTACTTCAGAATAGGGTATACTACACACCATCAATATTAGGTACTCCATCATATGAATCATGGTCGATTACCGATTAGAAAACTAAATCAATAATAATGGACTTGTTTACATGGCCTCGTGAAATATTTATATGCTCATCATGGCATTGTATGTATGCGGAAAATACAAAATTTATGAACTTTAATTTATAGGTACTCTATCTTTTTCTCAAGGAAGATATCTAATTGCGTATTCTTAAACTTAACTGGATATAAGTATTGTATTTTTCGTGAAATACACCTACTTCTGCCTACGAAAGTATACCTAAATAAAACCTTTTGAATATTACGTAACTTTTAAATACCATTTCGGCTGTGCGATACGATTATTGCAACATCTCAGCAAGAAAATTATTATTTGAAAATGTCTCTTCGCCAAGGTGTCAATAAAAAATCTTTCTGAAGGCTTCAGTCATATTCATTCTCAAGTTATATTAATAAAATATGATGTAGATCTCGGATCCTTTCAAAGTCACGTTCTGCAATAAAATATATTAACTAGACATGTACCCGGGTACTAGCAATTCCTTTACTTGATTCTTATAAGTTGTCTTTTTCCCTTGTCTGTTATTGAAAATGTAGTAAATTTCTCAAACAGGAAAAAGTCGCGTTATTGAAATCTATATAACGGGTGATAAACGTGAAAGAATCGTCATCGTCGCGTGTCCTATTACTCCTAAAATATAGGTACTTAAATCTTAGACAATCTAACACTTCTATAGCTCAAAATTTTTTGTTCATTCACCCGATCAAAATACTAACAAAAAACCTGTGTGTCTGAACGACGAACGCAACAAAAAACCATGGCTAGTCTCGTGATTTCTACCCACAAAAAACTAAGCAAGGTCATATAGGACATAACAAGTTATAGAAAGAGCCTTCACAAATAATAAGAGAACGATGAATCTGTTTATCGTGAGGTGCAAATGTATTCTGTGCATGAATTACGCTATTTGAATATCAGATTCTAGTATAGATATGTATACAGTCGACTCTCGCTAATTCGAAACCCGAGGGACTCTTAAAATATTACGAATTATCGAGTGTTCGAAATATCAAATGGTTTGAAAAATAATGATTCGAATTAAAACTTAACTAAACCAACCAATTCGTGCGGAAGTGTGTGCCAAACTAAAACAAAGGCTCGTGTACGATGATACAAGTTTGAACTTGTCTCAAAATTAACTTACATACCTTTGCAAGTTCTGCAATCTTTCTCTCTGCTACTTTGAATTGTTGAGTGCTTGACGACAATGACTTCGAATTAACGCGTGGTTTTGTTACGTAGCGATGATTTTGTTCGAAATATAAATAGATTTTCTAAGGAACTCGTGATAACTTTGAATTATAGAGAGGTTCGAATTATCGCAGGTTTAAATTAATGAAAGCCAACTGTATATGTATCATTCAACTTTCATGCGAAGGCATTCCCCTGACTGATCCATTAGTAAATTCTCCCTCTGTGTTACTTGAATCTGTTTCGTTATGTTTATTTTCTTCAACACCACTGGCTTCCACCATTACGGTGGAAATAACATTGGGTTCAGCACAGGTTGCTGAATTCATTACAGACCCTTTCGATTCTGACATCATTAACACACTGCCTAAGTCGCAGATGTAGATTTATCTTAATATCTTTAACAATAATATTTTATTCATTAGCAATGCATTATTATAATTTATTAGTCTTCTATTGTTTAATAAATTATTTATCGTTTTACAATCCATCCCTTGGGATTGTCTTAAAAAGATTACCAAAGGCTTCCCTTACAGCTGAAGCCTTATTGCTAGCTAGTCTTGTATTAGCGAATACATACAAATTCATAGATAATCTCATGTACAACTTTCTATTACTATGTAGAATTTCGTCTCATAATATTATTAAATTCGATTTAAGAGTTTCAGCACTTGTTTGTGCGTCAGTTCTTATATCTTCCGCTTAATAATAAATATCTGTTACAGTTTCCCATTCCCACATGTAGGAACAATGATCATAATCAATTTTCTGTCCCACGGCACCACACTCGCTTCCGACGTTCATATCGGAAGTATAGTTGGCGACCTTACAATGTTTAACTAACCTTCGCATATGCAGAGTAAATAGTACTTTATCATTGTTTGTTTACTCATCTAATCGATCTATATAGTGAGTATTTTTGCATATTTCTTCTTAATCGTGCTAATGGCTTTCAATGATTAACGCATCTTATAGAGCATGTCTAAGAGACAATGAGCAGAAGTGGTCCAAATTTCCACCACTATTGAGGGCTATGTAAGCTTAATCCCCAAGCGACCACCGGTGGCCGCGCATCTATTGTCTTACTATTGTGTCTCTATTTGACGGTATCTGAAGGGTTAAAGTCGACTAAATACCATACAATTTTGATTACTAGGTGAAAAAAATATTATATTCACTCAGAAAAAAGTTATAACTGTTTTTAAAAATACGTATTTTTAGTTATTTAACCGTTAAATTTTTTTCGCACATAGCCACATTTCAAGCAGTAAAAACATGGTAGCAATGATGACGCATTCCCCCTGTTCTGTAATGCGCTCAAATCGTCTGCAAAGTATACAATGATAACCTTAGCACACCTACCCATATAAAAATGTAATCGGAACGGTTCGCAATCGTGCTAATAGTATTTTTATTTTTGAAGACATATGAGATGTATTCTTTTAAGGACAGACTCCACACTGTGAGGCAGGAATAAATAAAACTTGTGTGAAATATTTTTGTGTTTACATTCTTCCCAGTATTACAAATATTAAAAAAAAATATAAGCATTGTAAAGATAGCTATAAGTCCTTTCATTTGATTTGATACCCCATATGATAGGGTTTGATTTTTTTGACGTAGCGAGGTACCTACCGCGACCGCCATATTGTTTATATTTTGGCTCATATAGCTTATATCAACCAGAATAACGTATGAATTACAACAAAATGTCATACACCTAAATCAATCGAGTAGTTTAAAAGATATAGTGAAATAATGAAGCGTAAAAAGGTTTTTAAATTGCAAGTTTTCATGGGGTCATAACTTTTTACTGAGTAAATATTTTTGGTTGCGGTCTTCTTATAATGATTCAGAACGCAGTGTTCCATCATATGTCATAGTTCTTTTTGATGGTGGAAATTTGGACCAAGCTCCATATATTTTTGCCCATTCTTCTTTATAAGTTACATGAATATTGCCCAGACTTTAATATTTTGGCTAAGTAATCGCCTGTGTTGCATTTTCTAAATTACAATCAATAAAATTGTACAACGAATGGTTTCATAAATCGTGATAGTTTATTAATTTTTCCCTTCACCTAACATCTACCTTTCAATAAAAAAAACAATCTGCTGCTAACATACCAGCCTTTCAGCTATTACGTAACATAATTATCACACTCTCACGTACAAACAAATGTAGTATGTATCTACATGTATATGGACATAGGATACATTCCATTTGGCACGTATGTGACGGCTCTGTAAATTGGCCGTAGTATACGGGACAGACTATGTCTGAAAAATTACCTACGTCACAACGGCACACAAGGGGTCTGTCAAAGTAATGGAGCAATGGACGTTATTCGTTAGCATTGAACGGACATTGGCCATTGTTGCTAAGGGGAACTTTCTTATCAATGTTTGAGGCTAGCTTACTTATTGGTACCAACTTTTAATTGTTTTCCAAATGTTTACCAATGATTGTACGCATTTTGGAGGCCAAATCGTCGAATAGGCAATTGTATAGGCGCTAAATTAGCAATTATAAAATTGCTACTGTTTATCGATTTGAATTTTGAAAGTCATTATGTTAGACTTGTTAAATAAGTCTTTCTAGAATATCACGTAGAAATTTAATAATTATAATCAAATCGAACCGAGCCTATTTGAAGACCTAGAAATGTAAATTATTTAAGTACAGCGTTCTATATGAATTAATTCAAACAGTACTCATAATTAAATGTAAAAATATCGAAAGTAAGAATCTTTGATATACATAATTAAAAGTAAGAACATACAAATAACAATAGTATCTAGAATATATTTGAAAAAAAACATTAAATAATGATCTATAAACGCAAAACGAAGACGTCACATGGAAAGGTCAAACGGATGGAATTTATTTGCTCAAGTTGCTTTGTATGACAAATTTCTAGAACGATCTTTGGAGCATTATATCGTTATTTTTTTGTGTATTGTATATGGCTGGAGGAGCCAGACTACAATACTAACCCTGGACAGAAACAGCTGGTTTAGATTTATTTATATATACGAGTACTTTATTGTACATCTAGAAAATAAATATGATAATTTGAGCCTTAATTTAAGCATTTCACAGCAAAATGGCTATTATCCATTCTGGGAATGATACAGGCTGACAGTTACCATATACATTACATCTATATGTTCAAATTACCTTACCCTGCATCTGTAGTTTAAGCGTTTATACTTTTATTAAAAATCGTGCATATTAATAATTCAGTATAAAGAAAGGAATGTTTCTTTTGTCCTTAGTACTAAAAAAGTTAATTATAAAGACAAAGAAAAACGGAATTTGCAAGTCCATATTGTTCAATGTTTACAAGACAGCTCAACAATATGTGAAGATGGTCAATATGCGAACTTGGCTCGAAATAATAAGAAAAAATAAACATAGGAGCTGTGGGAATGAAGATATTAAAAAAAAGAAAGGAGCTTACCATAATAAAGATGATAAATCATCATCATCATCAACCTTTTTAATGTTCCCACTGCTGAGACTCAGGCCTCGTTTCTAGGAGAGGGAATGGGTAGTAATCCACCACGCGGACCCAGTGCAGATTGGTGAATGTATGTATTGTTTTCGAATTTTTGGTTCTAGGACATGCCGGTTTCCTCACGATGTTTTCCTTCACCGTTTTGAGAGCATGAAATAAATTACACAAAATAAATTGAAAATGATAAAACAAAGCGTTTTTTGTTTTTAACTTAATTACTAAAGGAACCATAATGGGTACTTTTTTTAAATCGCTTGAAACTGTTGACTAAGGATGACTACGTTGAAAAAAATTTTGCAATCTATCATTAAGTATCCGGAAAGGATAATTTATCGTACCTCAAGGCCAAGATTATACCACTTCATAAATAATCTTCTAAAGACAGCATCTTGGAAAACACTAGGAAAGTTACTAAAGTAAATATTAAAGAATTTATACCATCGATCACGCTTTACAAACGTGATAGATATGAACTAGTCAGGGGTTTACAAATTATCTAAAGATAATTTCTTTGATAATCTATAATACGATTTTGCAATCGTAATGCAGATAATCGTAACATTACTGACCTTGAAGAATTGATAGAAATGTTGACAAAATGGGTGTGATATATCAAACCAATGGGGTTGACTATAATAGAAAAGAATATATAGTTGTCATTTTTTTTTTCTTTTGATTCTCATGTGATTTGACCATTACATATTTACTGTATGGACTTTAAAAGAGTCTTTGACCCCTGAGTTTGTATCGGTGTTTCTTTTCAGAGTAGTCAGCTAGGAAACACCGGCCTCATCTAGATTAAACTGACGAAAAAAGAAAATTGATGTGTAAAAGTGTTTTTAAACCTATTAAAATAATGACTAACTGAATATCAGAAGCCCTACCAACAAAGGTCCTAACGCGATCCATTTGACGACCTAAACTGGACTGTTAAAGGAAAAGAGCAATATTAAGAGGTTGGATTTTTTACACGTCGTGGTAAGGCCCAAGATCTTGAAATGATTAAATATCCGTTGAGTTTTTAGTGAAAATAACACACTTTACGACCTCCATAGCACACCCAGACAACCTTCACACCACACAACAACTACATCTTTAAAAAAAATATTTTTATTTTCTCTTGGTTTTTTGATATTTTCTCGAAGAGCTCGTGTTTAAAAAAATACATATATACACTGTTTGTTGGGAGCGTGATAATCTGTGTGGCAGGATTTCCTACTGTAGATACCAGTCTACAATAAATAGGAGTGCTCCCGAGGACTGTAGTTCCCTTATGGATACGTCCGGAGTGAAGGCCAGTCGGCGGGACGGTGCACCCTAGGAGGTGGCTAACCAACATCACCTTGGGTACTAAACCAGGGCTGGGGCGGCAACCCCAGCAAGCTCGAATCCTACTGGGGCCATGGGTGATGCGAAAGAGATCCCCAGGCCCTGGAAAGATGACAAAGAAGGAACAGGAATGGGTTTTTAGTCAGTGAAAGTCTGACACTATCCCGCTTAACCCAAGGGCGAGTTATATCATTAGAAAAAGTCCTACAAATAAATAATATAAACAACTTTACCTCTTTATAATATTAGTGTAGATAATATAATTAAGTGCTGCATCGTCGACCACATCATCGCTTACCATCAGGTGAGGTGGTGCTCAAACGCGAGCCTATCAATAATAGAAAAAAGTGGACTTAAGTGCATCGTCATCAGAGAGAACCAGTGATCTCGTTAGGAACGTCCGAGTTACTCGACGGATCGCCTAAGACTGCCATCTGTAAACATCTCCCCTACAAACGATCCCGGTCACGTGACCTTACTCCGGTATTAAGGAATCCATTGAGTGTCTTAGCATCACTAAATTTTCATAATCGCTGACATTTACTAATTCCTTTAATAAACTATCGCATTGACATCAAAATGGAAAGATTTCCATTATAGTTGTGAAGTAAACTAAGCCGGTACAAATGACAATGATTGAACAAAATCACGTGTTTCTAATAGACGTGTCATTTCTACTTTCTAGAATAAATGATTTTGTTGTTTTCCATTCAGATATTGACGTGACATCAGTTGATTGCAGACGAATTCTGTATCAGACCTTATCGAAGCCTCTTCTCGTATTGTTTCTATTCCATAATCTTATCTGCTAGCTTATACGGCGCATTTTCCATTAGATCTGAGTCATAGGTGCATCGTGTGTAATAAGGTTTCCCTTTTAATTCTTAGAAACTCTAGGGTTTCACGTCATAGGGTTTGATGCAGAAAAACCAGTTGCGTGTTATCGGATATCAGCATTTGCGACTTGACATAGTATTGTAAGTACCATTGATAGTTGAGGTTGTACTTGTACATAATTGATTGTATACTTGATTCATTAAAGCAGGGTGTTATGACCAAATATTAACCATATGTAAAATCCTTCTTGGAAAATTTGATGCTCTTAAGCTGCATTCAGAGCTGCCTCGTCTTTGTGCTCCAGCTACTTAAATATAAATTAAGATACATCAGGTGACAACTTGTTCTCTGTGCATGCAAGTCACACTGTTCCACGAATCTAGTCTCGTATCCCTCGTTCTTTTTCTGCGCTCAATACGCTTCACGCTTTTGGATATTAACCCTGACTGTGAGGTGATTGCGGACGAATAGAAGAAAATCATATTAGTATGTATGGAGATCATTGAAGTGTGTGAAGTTTTTGTTTCTTTAATGTTATTGGTGAATAGCCATTTTTGTGAAAGTAAAACAAATAAATAAATAGATACCAGAACTCAAGTCAGCCATGAGTTTAGGACAAAATGGTGAGCACTGATAACCTAACCTAACCAAATATATCACTCAAGTTTCGACTACTATATCTCTAAGTATATCCCTTTGTGTGGGTAGCTAGACATACTTATCTAGCTACACGTACAAAGGTAGCTTATATAGCTACTGCTATGAACGTTGTTCTACTAATATGTATGACCCAATTTGTATATGATCTAGTGTATTACTTCTAATGATGACGTGTTCTCTAGATAATATCGTAGCGGGATTATCCACAATTGCATAATCTTAATTAATTAGTCTGATAATACCTAAACTATTGCTATTGTATAAGTTGACACGTTATATTAAAATCCATAAGTTAGAAAAAAAATATTGATTTATTTGTTTGGGTTATAAATTTTATTTATTTTTAATTGTTTGGGTATCTTTGGGTTAAAAAAAAAAACAACACTGTGGTAGCTGTGAGCAATAAATAAATAAAAGATACCTATTAAAAATAGGACGACCCCGAAAAAAAAATTTTTTGTCGCCAAACTCCATAGTGATACATTCTAAGTACAGTAAGTACATCGCATTGCTATGTGTGTAATTCTCACCGATCTGTGAATTATACAGTTACACAGTAGCAAGGATAAAAAAATAAACTTATGGCAACAGAAATAATTATATTTGAAGGTCCACAACTCTTTAATGACCTGCCTAATGATATTGCCTAAAGATTGTGAGCTGTCTGATAAATTTTAACTATGCTGACAATATATGTTTTTGTAACACTTAAGATATAAATTATTAATGTAAACTCATTTTAAGTGAATCGTATTGTTTATGAGTAACACACATTTTTTCAACCTATTTGTGAAAACAGTTCATTGAAGTCTTAGGGTGTTTTTAATATCGTGCAAATTTCATCACGCATGCGGGTTTGCCCCGCATGCAAAAAAAAAATCTGCGTGCGTATTCCAATTCCAAGGTAAAATGCCAAATTGATGAATGAGGCTGAAGAACAGAACCTTACCAGACGATCAGATGGCGAGCCTACCCATTCCTCGGTATCCGCAAACCCGCGCAGTGAACAGTGATCAGAAATAACCCTTCCACTCCCAACACCTGGGGCGTTTTTTGTCGAACCTAAGTTGCTTTGGCATCTGCTTATAGAAAAGTGGTCAAAAACGCAGAGAAGTATTTAACCACTTTCAATGGCTCATTTTTTCCAACAGCATCAGAATTACTAAGGCTAGAGAGTCCGTAGGGCATAAAGTTATCATGTCCAAATTAGACGTTTCGAGGTCCTCCTTGCGTCGTATTTCTCAATGCAGAGTTCATGTCCACCCTGCTTCATCACTTATCCTTGAATTATATTCCTCCATCTGTTTCTGTCTCTGGCGGTGTGAAAGGCATTGTATATCGTACAGTCGAAACCGGTGCGGATCTGCTCGAACCAACATATTGGGCTGCGCCTGCCATTTCCCATCCACTTTGTTAATCACAATAAGCCTTTCAAGTTTGCCACCGTCTTTCCTAGCAATGGGACCAAAGTACTGCAGAACCTTGCGAAGACACTGAGACTACAGCCTGATCGATGCTTCGAGGTAAACCAACGAAATTAGGACATACCTACAGACAAAAACTTCCACTCCAAGAAACTTATGGAGATCATCATACTCCATCTCAAAGTTATGTAAACGATGAATAAACGAAGCTACCACAATGAGTTTCCTCTTCAACATAGACATAAGTGTAACCTCAGTTGATCGAGTTCGATCTGGTTTGAGGCACTGCGGAAGTGGAGCACCGGCGTCGTCATTACTCATGACAATTTGTGTTTCATACTGGTTCAGTAGGCACTCTACTTGTGTGAGGTTGACATACTATATCATGTACGTATGTACATACAGCGTATAGAAATTCCAATACTGTGTGAGAGAGAACTTCTTTTATTTTATCTTGATACTAGCTTGTGCCAGCGTCTTCGTCCACGTGAAAGTAAGTTCTCAAGGCTCTTTGATCCCCTTTTAGGAGTTTTTGGAAAATCCTCTCTTAGTGCTCGCTACGTCGTAAAAAAAAACCTTGTCCAAAATTTCACGCTCCTAGTTCCAGTAAAAAAAAAGTAGTTTATTTCTCACCATTACATATTTGAGGGTACTTAAATTTATAGTTTTTTGTGGTGGACATAAAATGCACAGTGTATCGACCCAACACGGGAACCTGTGTCTCAAGGGATATGGATTCAGCTTCATTTATAATCTTATTAGGACATTTTTGTGTGTCACTGTTGTACTAATAAGGTACCATAAAAAGTGAATGGGTTTGTTGGTGAGCTATAAAATAAGGAATGGATATGTGTTACTATGTATGTAAGTGAAGAGAGAGTAAAAGTGTGAGTAAATGACAGGATGAGTTTGTAATATTGTGGGGGTGTGTATGTGAGTGTGTGTGGTGTAGTGAGTGAGAAGAGTGTATAATTATGTTACTGTGGAAGATAGAATTATACCTAAGGTGTCAGTAGGTTTTCGGTATCTTCGTAGTCCAGCTGTAGTAAGTAAATTTTTAGTAATTTTGGCTGTGCGTTGATATGTCAGTCAGTTTCTTCTTATAATACCTTTATAAATAAGTATAAAAATTTTCTGTACATGTTTTTGTCACCTAACTCTTCACTAAAATAAATTTAAACAGGGAACCATTCAAATATATTGAATGGTTCCTTGAATAGTTTGAAAATTGCACCCTGTAGACGACGCTACAATCGAATTCTCAATATTTTTGTTCTGACTTAAAGTCAACTTTCGAACAATACAACGTCTGTCGTGATCGCTAGTTATTTTTTATGTTCTTCATTGTACATAATATAATGAACACGGAATTAAAATGTATAAAACATTTGATGGGTGGCCACAGAGCAATTTCTTACAGAGCGATTCTTTCATTATACTAAATATAAGGAAGTTTGTACTAAAAAATTATATGTGGTAGCCAGATCTTAGAAATTGATTACTTCGTGATATGACCAAGTAAAACTGGGCATACAATTTGATGATATTTCAATCCTCGTTTGGACTAATTTCTTTAATTCTTTATCATAGAAATCTTATATCAATTGTGTCCAAATAGGATTGCCATATCACCAAACGTTAACGTTTAAAGAATCTGACCAGTTTCAGTTGGCAATATCATTATGTGATCAATTATAAGATCTGGCAACGACATATAGATAGATACTAATTATTACTTGTTCACTTTTATTGAGTTACTAGTTTAGAATGCGGAAAAAAGTGTAAAATTCCTCAAACCTCCATTAAATATGGGTGATCCTGACCAATTGGGTGTTGTGTCTGTGAGGCTTCCAGCGACTGGGACCGCAATTAACTAGGACTGCGGTCCCGGTCGCCGGATCCGTAAAAATTTTTTTTTTTCCGGCGACTGGGACCACTGGGACCACGATAGTTGATTTTGGATTATTGTCTATGTTCTAATCGCCTGGAGAAGTCTGATACTGTAATGTTGAATCTTGAATTTTATGGCCTATGTGGTGACATAGTGTAAGATTATATAAGAGAGAGAGAGAATATAGTGCCAGTGTGGAGCTACTACGCAGGACATGCGTCACCTACTATGCTGCTCTTCTTGCACTTTTCAGGATCTATACGAGGCCAATAATAGAGCTGTACAGTTTGCCAAATACTGCTTAGAAAAATCTTGTTTGAGAACATCGACATGAAAAGAATTGAGAGAGAGAGTCTAGAATATGGAACAAAGAGGGAGAAGAAAAAAGTGGAAAGAAGGGAAAAGAAGGATCTTTAGTAGTATGTTTAAAATAATACAAGTGTGAGTTTAACAATAAGACTACAGTAAATGTCGCTGCACATTTTTGATAATATACTCTTAGAAATAGATTGGTTTCTGAATAAGCCATCAAAGCATTTTTCTTCATCGAAAATTAAAAACAACTATGAAGGAATCATAGCCAGTGTTGAATTGGTGCCGTTGAAATATAATTGATCGATCAATACACTTACCACGTGAATTCATCTGAAACTAGGTCACCTGTACTCTATTGAGGGGTTTTAATATATCTCACCTCCGAGCTCCGCTCAAATAGTGTCATAACTCATAAAAAATTGTTTTTTGATAATTTATGTTAGTAATTTCAGAATTTATCATACTTGAAGCTCAGATATTGTTATATTTGTAATTGAATTATTTGCTGACAGGTGACCAGGTTATTAGAATTTAAAGGCGTTTTTCTCAATAATTTGAGTTTCGATTTGTGACGCTGTTTGAGCAGAGGTAGGTGCGATATGTTCAATGATCAAGCTTACAACATAAATTGACTAGAAGGCAGTAGGTACTAGTACTTTTAAATATGCTATCAACAGTATATCTGCTTCGGTCACCAATCGTTCTCTTTTGTTTTAGGTGGAAAACTATCAAATAACTTCAGTTGCCCACTTATTAACTTTGGATGTGTGTAGGTTCACGTAAACGTTTTTCTTTGGTACACCTGAATGTACACACACATCTTAGATCAACCATAGTAGCTGTTTATACATATACACTTTAATACATATGTATTTAAAAAAACCTAAATCCTTACTAATATTATAGAAGCGAAAGCGAGTTTGTTTGTTTGTTTGTTTGTTACGTCTTCACGCCTAAATAGCAAAACCGATTTTGATGAAACTTGGTACACGGATAGACCAAGTCCTGGAATAGGACATAGGATACTTTTTATCCCGGTAGAATGTTCCCTTGGGATAATTTTCTGCTATCACGCGGGCGAAGCCGCTGGGAGTAGCTAGTACTAAATAAGATACTAAAACCTAGCTATGAGTACATAAATATAATACAAAATTACAAAGTACGCTCAGGCGTCAAAGTACTCCTCCACATCGCTGTCATCCGAAAAAGTGCCCAGAAGACTGGCAGCATTGCCACGTTAAATGGCTATGCTAATTCCTTGGGCGAAGAACGAACCAGCCCTCTGGTCACGTAAAGTGTCGATCAGTCGGCGTGAAATATCCTTGAAAACGAGACGCGCACTCGGACCCCATGAACCTAGCGTTTCGACCCCAAACGGCTCAAAACTGTAACTACCAATACCTACATAAGGTTACAGTATTTGCGCCGTTTAAGGGTCTCAGCAGCAGCACCAGCACAGCCCGCCGTACTTGGAATATGTGATGGTGCAAGGGTATCGACACAGGTTGCAATCAACCTTCTTTAGTCAAATATAATAAAAAAGTGAAATACAATACCATTCATTGTAACGTTCAACCGCAAGATCTTGGGCAAAATTCGACGACTAGGGCTGTGTACAAAATGTCTAATACAACAACAATACAATACACAACATACACGACACAACAACACAATACACACACACAATACAACACAATACACACACAACAAACAACAACAAAACAATACAATATGTCTAGTATACTCGTATCATTAAAATGCTCATACACGTAGCGATTTGTCTTAACGTGTTGAAATCGCAGCCGTGATGAGGAAAATGTTAAAGGAGCTTTAGCGTTTATAAACATATCTTCTATCTGCCATAAAGTTGTGTTTAAAGTTTAACGTCCAAGTGAAATTGTTCAAGCATAGAATTACGGCCAATTGTGTTCAACTGAATGTAGCGTAGCTTCTAGAATATTTGTAAAAGTCAAGATAAGAACATTGCTTCATGTGTTGAAATCAGGGACCATTTTGGTTACCCATTGAAAGGGTTTTTAATAGGGTTTTGACAAAGGGTTGTTTTAAAACCCATTCCGTATTGGTTACACTTTTTTACGAAAACCCTCATCAATGGATAACCTCTTCAAAACCCTTTCGATTTGCTTACCTGTTTATTCAAAAACCCATTCTGAAGGGGTTATATTTTTTAATGGCTACACGTTTGGAACGGGTTACCCCTTCAGAATGGGTTTTTGAATAAACAGGTAAGCAAATCGAAAGGGTTTTGAAGAGGTTATCCATTGATGAGGGTTTTCGTAAAAAAGTGTAACCAATACGGAATGGGTTTTAAAACAACCCTTTGTCAAAACCCTATTAAAAAACCTTTTTTTCAGACTACAAATATTATAAATATTATCGCTCGTACCTTAATTTAAAGCAGTGATGGGCAAAAAGTAATTAGATTAACAATTACAAATTACAGTTACATTGTAATTGGTAATTGAATTACTTTGTAACAGATTACTTAAGTAATTCATTACAATGAGTACTCACTGTAATTAAATACAAAGTAAAATTACAAGTTAATCTAATTACATTATAACAGATTACACAAGTAATCTGATAAAATGTAATTACACATTCTTTCCGTTTTTTATTTACATGTTGCATTGAAATTTTGCGGAAAAAATCACTTGGGAAAAAAAATAAGAATCTTTCGAATATTTCGGTTTTATTTGGTGGATGGGCATAAGTCTACCCCTCGCTATATTGACCGATGTCCACTGTTGGACACAGGACTCCACCTCATTGTAATGACCTGTGCCCACAGTTGGACATAAGCCTCCCCGAGTGTCACCATTTAGGCACTATAATGACTGATGCCCATTGTTGGACAAAAGTCTGCCCCTCGCCATAATAACCTGTGTATACTGTTGGACATAAGCCTCCTCCAAAGTGTCACCATTTAAGCGCTTTAATGACTGATGCCCACTGCTGGGCATAAGTTTGCCCCTCGCTATAATGGCCGATGTTCACTGTTGGACATAGGCCTCCACCTCGCTATAATGACTGATGCCCACTGGTGGACAAAAGTCTGCTCCTCGCCATAATGACCTGTGTCCACAGTTGAACATAAAGCTCTCCCAGTGTCGCCATTTAGGCGCTATAATGACTGATGCCCACTGCTGGGCATAAGTTTACCCCTCGCTATAATGGCCGATGTCCACTGTTAGACATAGGCCTCCACCTCGCTATAATGACCTGTACCCACTTTTGGACATAAGCTTCCCTAAGTGTCGCGGTTTAGGCACTATAATGACTGATGCCCACTGGTGGACAAAAGTCTGCTCCTCGCCATAATGACCTGTGTCTACTGTTGGACATAAGCCTCCTCCAAAGTGTCACCATTTAGGCGCTTTAATGACTGATGCCCACTGCTGGGCATAAGTTTGCCCCTCGCTATAATGGCCGATGTTCACTGTTGGACATAGGCCTCCACCTCGCTATTATGACTGATGCCCACTGTTGGACATAAGTCTGCCCCTCGCAATAATGACTTGTGTCCACTGTTGGACATAGAACTTCTTTTCGCTATTATGACCGATGTCCACTGTTGGACATAAGTCTCCCCCAAGTATCGCCATTTAGGCGCTATAATTACTGCTGTCCACTGTTGGACATAGGCCTCCCTCTCGCTATAGTGTCCGACGTCTTCTGTTGGACAGAGGCTCATAAACTAGTGGGCCTCACTATCAGATTGCATCACTACTTACCACCAGAGATTCTGTGATGTCCCAGCCTTATTTCTATGTCCTTGCAGGTACCAATATCGTAACCAAGCGGTGCAAGTATGCGACCTTTCATATTCAAAGCAATAATTACAATATAATTAAATACTATGTAATTAGGTTACATTGTAATTAAATTACTTTGTATTTAAATACATTGTAATTAATTTCATAGCACATCCAAAGTAATCTAATTACAATGTAACTCAATTACTATGTAATTCAATTATTAATTAAAGTACTAAACTGCATGCATTCGGTAAGTATGCGTCAAGTCGCAACACGCAGTCAAGGACCTAGCGACTCCACAGTCCATAATCATACGATCACGGAACACAGAAAAATAGTGGAAGTTGTGCTGGTTGCCGAGAGTGGCCTAGAGGTCCAGAACAGATCGGAGGTGTGGTGGCACAGACTGGAAAGTGTTGACCTGAAATTGAGTAGAACCAAAACGGAGTACTTGTGCTGCGATTTCGGCGGTCTCTCCACTCCAGTGCCTTTAGCTCTCGCCGGAACGCCCATACCGATCTGTTCCGACTTTCGGTACCTCGGGTCGCTTGTCCAAGGGGATGGTGAGGTAGACCGGGACGTAACTCATCGAATCAACGCAGGATGGATGAAATGGCGACAGGTCACGGGAACAACTTGTGACCCACGGATGCCCCTCCTAGTTGAAGGGTAAAATCTACAAATCCGTGATAAGGCCTGTTGTACGTATATGTATGGATCAGAATGTTGGGCTGTGAAAAAGACGGATGAAAAAGATTGCATGTAGCGGAGATGAGAATCTTAAGATGGATGTGTGGTGCGACGAGAATGGATAAAGTGAGAAATGAGTAGATTAGGGAAAGTTTGTAAGTGGCGCTAGTGACTGAAAAGTTGAAAGGGAATCGTTTTTCTTGGTATGGTCATGTAAGGAGGAGAGATGAATCGCATGTTGCCAAAAGAGTTATGAATTTACATGTGTGGACGGATGGAGAGGGAGAGGGAGGTCAAAGAAAAGATGGATGGATTGTGTGAGAAGTGATATTGTTACGCCGTTAAACTTCAACACGTCATATTTCCGACAAAATAAAGAGTGGCAACGAATAATTAAAACGCATTGCTGTTCGAAAGCTCTAGAACCAAAGTACCTACCTAGCCTGGCAAGATCTGGAACATTCCTTCATAAGTACTCGTTGTACCTACTATTTAGTAGGTATGTAATCTGTAGGTATCTATAGGTGGATAAGGGAAATGGTACTTTCCGCCATTAACAATAGAGTCGAAATTCGCGTGGAAGTGACTCGCGAAGGACAAAGTAATAAAATTGATTTATGGCCCCGCGACGCGACTCTATTGTTCTGGATCTATCCTAAGACGTCAGTATCTAGAATTTTCTTTGCTCCGCGTATAAATACGAG
This sequence comes from Mythimna lalbum, assembly GCA_949319445.1. Taxonomy (NCBI): domain Eukaryota; kingdom Metazoa; phylum Arthropoda; class Insecta; order Lepidoptera; family Noctuidae; genus Mythimna; species Mythimna lalbum. The sequence goes on from OX439361.1 coordinate 2,596,417, forward strand.
CCCCCGAACGGTAGTGAGTCTGTTTTGATTTCGACTGCGATCAAGAGCGATCTACCTAAGTGTGCAAAGTGATTTTATCTAACGACCGAGGCGATAGTGTAACGGAACTCTAGTGCTAATTGTGATTTTGGATTATTGTTGACTGGACTAATTACTTATTGTTTGTGGTAAATAAAGTTCTTTATTGGTAAATCGGCATTTTGTTACCCACGTACGTAACAATATGAATGAAAAGGGAGTTAATGATAGCGTGACGAGCGACAGGACAGAATGGAAGAAAAAAACGTGTTGCGCCGTCCCCAAATAAAACGGGATAGTGGCAGGAAGATGATGATTGCAGAGACCTGAAATTTAGGAAAATAGCAGATAGAATTTATAAAAAAAAATACAAAAATATATTTAAAATAATCCTGTATTTATATTTTAGGAGCACTAAGGCTAAAACACCAGGGTCGCGCCATAGAAACTGTGAAAAATTAGTTTTTCACCAATATTTTGCTGAAAAAGCATTGCAGACGTCTAAAGTTTTTTGTAAAACACAGATTTAAAGATCATTGGGCACCTAAGTATGGAAACCATACCCACGGCAGACACAAACGAAATATAGCAGTATATAATGATATAAGGCTCTGATTTCCTATGGCAGTAGCCTCATTAATGTGAGCCACGGGGATCTAGATAAATTCAAGTGTCATAAACTGATTTGGGAAATATGAATAAAATGCTAATCCATTTATAATTTTTATTAAATTTGATCCAAATCAAGCATAAGATCGATAAAAAGGCAGCGGGCGCGTCTGTTGCTTCCTGATGTCTGGCCCAAGACAGATAGATATTATGCTAGCGATATGGGCGCAGCTCCCTACAGTGCGGCGGCCGAGTATACATGAGCAGTAGTACTCTTCTATACTTTGTCGTCCTTGTTGTGTTGGATTTAACAAAATATATGTATAGTACTGTCGTAAAAGCGTACGTGAGTGGGCGATGGTTTGTGATGACCACGAAGTTTCGTGCCTCTAGCATGTGACGAAAATACCTTAAAGCTTCGTACACTGCCAACAACTCACGGTCGTACGAACTATATTTTTTCTGTGCTGAGTTCAGCTTCTTGGAAAAGAAACCCAGTGATTCCCATTGCAGAAAACTGAGATGGAGGAGTCACCGTTGGAGGCACCAAGATCTCTAACCTCCAGTACGCAGACGGCACCACGCTTCCGGCCGCCAATGAAGCAGAAATGGTGGAGATACTGAATAGAATTGAGCGCAATAGCCTGGAAATGGGTCTCAAGATCAATCACAGCAAAACCAAGATGATGGTAGTAGACCGAAGCAGAAAGCTGCAACTCACGGGAACTCTTGGGCTTGAGGTGGTTGATAACTTTATCTATCTCGGTGCAAACATCAGCAATACAGGTTCTTGTGAAAAAGAAATCCGGAGGCGCATACAAATGGCCAAAAGTGCAATGTCGCAGTTGCAAGGCATATGGAGGGATCGTAACATTTCACGCAAAACCAAAACCATACTGGTCAAAAGTGTAGTCTTCTCCATATTTAGCTACGGGGCTGAGACTTGGACTTTAAAAAGGGCTGACCGCGACCGCATTGATGCCTTCGAGATGTGGTGCTGGAGGAAAATGCTTCAAATTCCCTGGACTGCCTCCCGTACAAACAGCTCTATCTTACGCGAACTGAACATCAAGATCAGACTGTCGACTACCTGCATGCGCAGAGTACTAGAGTTCTTTGGCCACATTGCCAGGAAAAATGGCCACAACCTTCAACTGCTCATCGTAACTGGCATGGTTGATGGCAAACGACCAAGGGGCCGCAGCCCAATAAGATGGGCAGATCAGGTCCGCTCCACACTGGACACCCAATTGCACGTCGCACTTCATGACGCTAAGAACCGCCACAGATGGCGAGATACCATTACTAAGAAGCTAATCCAGCGGTAACTTCACGACCCTCAGTAATGAGGAATACGACTCAAGGAGGAGGAGGATTCCCATTGCTTAACATCTTGTTGCTGCAGCAAGGCCCCTATTGACATGTCAGATGCATTTGTTATTTATTTATTTATTTGGATCTCCAACAAAGGTTACACAGACATAGTATAAATCACTAGGCATGGGGTCCTTCAACGTGTGCTCCTTCAGTTACAGGAGACCACAGCATGCACATATAACTAGGTGAATATAAAAAATAAAAAAGTTGAAATTCACATTAAATACCATACAGATTACACAAAATTTGAAATTCAGAAAGAAAAATCAAACAGATCTCAAAGAAAGAATTATCAAAGAAAGCTCAGCATTAGAACGCGGATGGACTAAAATCGTAGCGTTGGAAAGCGTATCGGGCCGTATGTGTTGATGGCTGACCCAATCGCAGCTGTTAAGCCGTGGGCACGCCAATTATAGCGGTAAGTCCCCTCTTTGAGGCGTGGCTGGAAAGACCTCACGGCGTGCTTACCTTCCGCATGACGCAGGTCCTTACCGGACATGGCACGTTCGGGAGGTCCCTGCACCGGATTCAGGCGGAAGAGACGCCCGGGTGTCGCCACTGTGTGGAACGCCCGGAAGACACGGTGGAGCACACAGTCAAGGTGTGCCTTGCTTGGGCGGATTGCCGTGCCATCGGCGATCGGCGGAGGAGACCTCACGCGCTGGGCCTTAGTTCAGGCCATGGTCCAGAGCGAAGAGGAGTGACAGGCGGTCGGCTCCTTCTGCGAAGCAGTAATGCTAGCAAAGAAAGAGGCCGACCGCCGTAGACGCGGGCTTGCGAACAGTGAGCCATGGATAGCTCACTGACCGACCACCCGGTAACTGTCCGGATCGAGCCCAAGACGTCGAAATAGCGCACTGTTTCCCCACGCCTCAAGGAGTTGTCAGCAACAGCAGGCGCCCAGCTGGGTCAAAGCCTACTGGGTCCAGGGTTATCCGAAAGGGAGCTCAATCCCTGTATGAAGACTAGAAAGAACGGGGTGGCTTTTAGTCAGAGTCCGACACTATCTCCTGCTCCGCCCAAGAGCGCGGGTTGTCATTGGATGATTTTTGACCACCATAAAAAAAAGCTGTTAAGCCGTGTTTTGTGCTCGTGAATGGTGTTTTAACGCGAAAACGCATAAATCGGAACCGGTGTCTATTAAAATAACATTTTCGAATGGTGGTCCGTTACAAAAATACGGCCTTCAGACATTTATATTTATTTTCCTTCATTGATATTTAATTAAATAATTATATACAATTAAAGGTTATAATTTTCCCCTTAGTTCAAAACTATTTTGATTAATATCTGCACGTCGGGGTCACCAATGTAGAATGAGTGTGTGAGTGATTGAAGAGGAAGATAGTGTGAAGAGATGAGTAAAAGTCCGAAGTACACAAGAAGAAGAAGAAAGTTTATTGGACACAGTCACAGGTTACAGTTCACGTACACACAAGAATTCCACTAAGAAGAGATAGAAGGAGTGGTAGAAAGATAGATAGACGAAAGTAAGCGGAATACAACATAAACTTATGCGCGGCGAGATATCGCGGAACAGACATACGTTAGGCGGTAGACTCGGCAAAACGTACTGCCCGGTCATGCATACCGGCTGACCGATGCGCGGGCGCGAGCGCAACACTAAGATAGCGCTGTCTCGCTTGCGCGCGCGGTTCAGGTAGCGCGACTGACCCGCCGGGCGCTGGACGATAAATGTATCGTATAGCTACGGCCGGTCAACTAATAACAAATTAGCTACTAAGGCGAAATTGACTCGGTCGGTTTGTTCGTTGATGTTAGGACATTGTTTGTTTATTTTATTCCTGATTCTATATGACGGCGTCGCCCTCACGAAGTCGAAGACGGCACGTGCAACAAGCAATCGTTCGACTGTCACGCCACTCTCCCCTCCAGAATTCTATAAAAGGCAGCGCACGAGCTGCGGAGCGCTCAGTCTTGGAACGAACGTCGCCTGGTGAACTTGCCGTATTCGAGTACTACGATATATTATTAGAATAATTAATATCCATAAGGTGTGATTTATGAAGTGTGATTTACGAATTGTGATTTATTAATTGCGAAATAAAACTGATATAATTTGGTGAACAATTGGTGTTTTTGTTATATAAATGGAGGAACATATGCCGACATCAGAAGTGGTGGATCCACCCCAGGATCATTCTTCGGGGGGTTCAATGATTGAACAGATTTCATTATTTTCCGCTGGTATGGAAGCAATTTTCAAGAAAATTGCTGAAAATATTACCGCCTGTCAACCTGTTCAAAATACACCTACTAAATTTGTGAACTTTGATCCGGATGAACCAGAGTCTGACATAGAAAATTGGTGCAAGTTAGCCGAGATGATAATCGAGAAGAAAAAGATCGAAGGTATTGATCTGCTACTTGCTCTCACGCACTCACTGAAGGGCCGCGCTGCTACATGTCTGACCAAGATACAACCTGAACAGTTATCATGGCCAAATATCAAAGAAACATTAATCTCGATGTTTTCTAAGCCAATGACAATGCAAGACTACTTTGACCGGATTATAAAATTTCAAATGGACACTAAAGATAGCCCAGCTGAAGCGGGAATGCGTCTATGGCATCTTATCGAAAAAATTCCTGATGCAAATTTACCTGAGAAGGTAATCACTGGATTTACTATCTCCGTATTGTCACAATGTGATGACCAGGTTCGTCGAGAATTGAATTCAGTCGTGATAAATGACAAGCACCAACTGTTTAGAACACTACGGGGATTCACGCTTAAACGTAAAAACGATGAATCCGTTACAAATGAAGCAGACGTGAAACGTTTTAGAAGCTCAGTTCCTTTTCGTGGAAACTGTAATTTCTGTGGACGAATTGGACATCGCGCAAATGAGTGTCGTGATAAACAGAGGCAGCATTCAAGAAATACGAACCCAACTAAAACCGAACAACCACATCAGCCCGCGCCAAGTTCTCGTCCTCGAGTAACCTGCTACGTGTGCAACGATTCTAGTCATGTCGCTTCCGCATGCCCCATGCGCTATAGGAAGAAAGAAAACACCGCCCCAGCTGCTGCGCCAGGCCCTAGCAAACATGTCAACGTGTGCTCCAGAACCTCGCATGGTGTGTTACAGATAAGTGATATCCAGTTACCTTTTATTTTTGATTCTGGATCTGAATGTAGTTTGATAAAACAATATTATAGCCATTTATTGAAAGGCGAACGGTTTCATGAACAGGTTGTTTTAAAGGGGGTAGGTGGTGATAACATCACCTCAACATTACAAATTAAGTGTCCCACTACTGTGCAGGATATTACATTTGAAGTACTATATCATGTTTTACCATCAAATAATCTTTCTGAAGACGTATTGTTGGGGCGAGATATTCTTAAATCGGGCCTAGCTGTAGAAATAAGCGACCAAAAATTAAGTTTTATTAAAAGTAAAACTTCAAACTCCTGCTCCAAATCGGGACCATTCCACCAATATACCATTGATACTGACTTAACGGGAAACGACAGAGACCGACTACATTCTATACTTATGAAATATTCTAACGCTTTTATTCAGAAATTACCAACCACTCGTGTATCAACTGGCCAACTCAAAATAGATCTAATAGACCCCTCTAAAACTGTACATAGAAGACCTTATAGACTATCCCCACCTGAATTAAACATAGTACATGAAAAGATACAAGAAATGTTGGATGCCAATATAATTAGAGAAAGTTCGTCACCATTTGCGAGCCCCATTCTTTTAGTAAAGAAAAAAGACGGAAGTGATCGAATGTGTGTAGATTACAGGGAACTAAACAGTAATACGCGTCCAGATAGTTACCCACTTCCAATAATTAATGACCAAATAAATAAGCTTCATGGTGCTCATTATTTTTCTATAATTGACATGGCTTCCGGTTTCTATCAGATTAGTGTACACTCAGATTCTATTGATAAAACTGCCTTTGTGACACCAACGGGCCAATACGAATTCTTGACTATGCCATTTGGACTTCGTAATGCTCCACAGGTTTTTCAACGAGCAATTAACACTGCATTAAAACCACTTCATGATGACAGAATTTTGGTTTACATGGACGATGTACTCTGTGCATCAGAAACAATTGATGAGGGACTGTCTCGACTTGAAAAACTCCTTAAAATATTATCGGATACCGGGTTCTCATTTAATTTAAAAAAATGCTCGTTTATGAAGCAAGAAGTTGAGTATTTGGGCTATGTTGTCTCTGCCGGGGAGATAAGGCCAAACCCTCGCAAGATTAAAGCTCTCCAAGATGCCCCAAAACCAACCAATGTAAAACAAGTTCGACAGTTGATCGGACTGGCGACTTATTTCCGCCAATTTATTCCAAATTTCTCAAAACTATTAAAGCCTTTATATCCTTTAACGTCAGGAAAGGGACCTATCATATGGACTTCGGAACATGATAAAATTCATAACGAAATTGTCAATCATTTGGTAACAGAACCTGTTTTAAAAATATTTGACCCCAATTTACCTATAGAATTGCATACCGACGCAAGTAGTGATGGGTACGGAGCTGTTTTAATTCAAAGACATGATAATCGACCGCATGTAGTTGCCTACTTTAGTCACAAGACATCAAGCGCTGAAAGTCGTTATCATTCATACGAATTAGAAACGCTAGCTGTTGTTAAATCTGTGGAACATTTCCGCCACTATCTTTATGGCCGTAAATTTACTGTATTCACCGATTGTAATGCTTTGAAGGCATCACATTCCAAGAAAGACTTGACACCCAGGGTACATAGATGGTGGGCGATCTTACAGTCTTATAATTTTGAGATCATATACAAAGAAGGCAAAAATATGGCTCACGCGGATTTTTTGTCTCGTAATTCCCTGAGCGCACCATCTACTGTCGAAAAGGGTTGCCCTATAATCCCAAAAGTAAAAGAAGTAAATTTTTCAGAGCTTGAGAAAGGATGGTTATCCGTAGAGCAAAAACGTGATTCTGAAATTTCAAGTACAATTGCTAAGATTAGATCTAGTGAGTTGCCTTCAGATATCGCCCATACATATGATATTAGACAGGGCATACTATATCGAAAGGTAGAACGTTATAAAACAACCAAATGGTTACCTATTCTTCCTCATTCTTTAATTTGGTCCCTTATAAGTCATGTGCACACTGAAATTAAACATCTAGGATATGAAAAAACGCTTGATAAGTTATATGATCTATATTGGTTCCAAAATATGGCCAAATATGTCAAAAAGTTTGTAGATTCTTGTGTAATCTGTAAGTCATCAAAAGGCCCATCAGGCGCAACCCAAGTACGTTTACACCCAATACCGAAAGCATCAATTCCATGGCATACCATACACATGGATCTTACGGGTAAATTAAGTGGCAAGAGTGACTGCAAAGAATACTGTTCCGTTATTATCGATTCTTTTACTAAATTTGTTCTATTAAAACATACCTTATCTTTAAACTCTGCCGATGCTATTAAAGCTATTAAAGATGCCGTAAATTTGTTTGGGGCCCCAAAAAGAGTTATAGCCGACCGCGGACGTTCATACGATAACGCTGATTTCAAAGCCTTCTGCAAAGATAATAATATTGAACTACATCTGATTGCTACAGGGTCTAGTAGAGCTAACGGACAGGTTGAACGTGTGATGCGCACCTTAAAAGCCCTTCTCACAGTAGTCGAAAATAGTTCCGATCAATCCTGGCAAGAACAGCTGGGAGATATCCAACTTGCCCTGAATAGCACACGGTGCAGAGTAACAGGATTTACCCCCACTGAATTGATGTTCGGTATTCAGGGAAATTCTCTTAATATTTCTAAAATAGCAACAAGTAGTGGTGACCCTAGTAGGATAGATCTTGAATCCGCACGAGCCATGGCCTCTGATAGTATTAAAAAACTAGCCCAAACCGATACTATCCGTTTTAATCGCGGGAAATCTAAAGTGAAACCGTTTTCAGTAGGTGACTTTGTCTTTGTCCGAAGCGAGGAACGACATCAAACAAAGTTGGCCCCAAAATATAAAGGTCCTTTTAAGATTACAGCGGTGTTAGATAACGATAGATATGAATTGCAACAGATAAACGGCTCTAACAAGGTGTACAAGTATGCCCATGAAAACTTACGTGAAGTACCCCGGGGACCTTCTAATTTATTAGAAATATCAGAAAATTACTCTGACGATGACGTGACGGCGGCATGCATAGAAGATAACAATCCTGTTCATGAAGACGATCGCAGTGATACTTTTTCCACGAATAGCGACACTTTGTCCGCGAATAGCGACACTTTGTCTGCGAATAGTGACACCTTGTCCATAATAAGTATCAATTCGGAAGGGTCTTCTTCCTCTGAGAGTCCACATTCAGAACAGATTACAGTTCATGCAATTATACATGGAGTAAAAGATAATTAAAAAAAAAAAAAAAGTAAAATAAAAGAGGATTCTAAATGTGTAAAGAGGGTTATCCCGGTTTAGCACAGTCCAGTCCAGTTTCCAAACTGAAGGGACAATATTTGCACCTGAAGAGTCTGAGAGACTAGTCCAGGAATGCAAAACCTGAAGGGTCTGAGAGACTAGTCCAGGAATGCAAACCTGAAGGGTCTGAGAGACTAGTCCAGGAGTGCGCATAGTCTGAAGGGAATGCTTTCCAGACCAGACTGTATTGTATCATGCAACTAATTACTACTTTGTAAATTGTGATACCTGTGTGAGTGATTGTGTGGCCTGAGTCCCAGCAGTGGGAACATTATAAGGCCGACTATGCTATGCTATGCTATGCTAAATTGTGATATTATGTGAAACAATCCATGGTCAGGATGAACGAACGAATTCCTTTTTTTCAGAAAACATATAGACACGCGCACGAGGACGTGTGCTCGTCAGTATGGCCGTGACGGCGTCGCCCTCACGAAGTCGAAGACGGCACGTGCAACAAGCAATCGTTCGACTGTCACGCCACTCTCCCCTCCAGAATTCTATAAAAGGCAGCGCACGAGCTGCGGAGCGCTCAGTCTTGGAACGAACGTCGCCTGGTGAACTTGCCGTATTCGAGTACTACGATATATTATTAGAATAATTAATATCCATAAGGTGTGATTTATGAAGTGTGATTTACGAATTGTGATTTATTAATTGCGAAATAAAACTGATATAATTTGGTGAACAATTGGTGTTTTTGTTATATAAATGGAGGAACATATGCCGACATATATAATACTAGTTGTTAGTGTATGTACATTATGTAAATTAATTATTTTATTTTGATTTTATATAATTAATTAATTTAATATAATATTAACAATATGTAGGTCACTACAAGTGCTTCACAAAGCGGGTCAGATATGCCCAATGATCTTTATCAAAACTAGTACAAATACAACAAAAATCCTAGCAAAAATATTCAGACGTTATTAAAATTTAAAAAGAAAGCACTGTCCTATCAAACCGAGTAAAAAACACTTATGGACAATTCTATACGATTCCAAACTTTCAAGGTCAAAATCTATTCCTGCTCTCCAAAACCCTTTAAAACCCTTTGGTTATCAAAGGGTTTTAAAGGGTTTTGGACGACGAACCCTTTCAAAGGGTTATTGTTTCAATTGGATATCATACAAGAACCGGTAACCTCTTGAACGAGTTAACTTATTGAAAGGGTTACCCTAACGTTAGGGTTATGAAGGGGCTAGCACTATCAAGAGGTAACCCTTTCCGTTGCTATAGGCGTTCAACCTGTAACCCTTTCGAAAGAGTTAACTTATATTCGGGGTTGTACGGTCCCTGGTTGAAATACGAAATTATCGAATAACCCATCTCGCTCTGAGAAACACGAGAGCGCGAGAGGGAATAAAAAAAAACTAACGTTGTTCCTTAAGTTTGGTTAAGGTTGAAAACCAGCGTCAGCCAACTACCACTGAATACCATGTAGTTGTCTGGAATTTTCGATGAACTTAACCTATTTGGCGCAGCCGTGAAACACACATTATTGTGTCAGTTTTTATCTTTAATTTTGTTTTTACTGTGTGTGTATCTATGTTGTTTTTTCTTTCTTTACGTTCCCCCCGCAGGTTTTGCAATACTAATATAAAGGTAGTTGTACATATATTTTTGAATGTATGTTATTCTCTTTAGACTACAACACTGACAATGACCTATCTTGAATTCTTGAACAATATCAATAGCCGCATTAGGAAAAAATACACGTCATTTTGCAACAAGGTGATTCCACTGACTCATATGATACTATTGTATCATATATGTGACTAGACTCACATAAATCGTTTATATGTCCCCGAGAACATCAACTGATGTTCGTTAAACTGTTCCGCAGCCAAAAAATTATATTCGAACCACTGCGTAAAAACTTCGTGCGTTTAGTCACGTAATCAAGCCTATTGAACGAATCCCTTCTCGTATTCACTTCAACTCAATATCATCTTTATTTCCTTTCTTACTAAAGGTGGAATCCGTATGAGCTGTTGACTGGAGTTAAGTCCTTATGAAGGCTGCTAGGGAGGTCTGATTGACCTTTTACAAAAGTCTATATAGATTTTCTATGGGTTAGCTCTGTTGTTAGTTAAGCTTCTGCATGTACTTAAAGTTTTCTATTGAATTAAATGTTATTTGTTGGCTTTTGTATTATTTCCTAGTTTTGTAATGGGTGGAATAGGTTTGGTAGTTATAGGTATGTCTTGTACTGTGACTGGCATCTTGATTTGTCCACAATCAACAATTATTTCGTCAGGTTTATCAACATCTGCTTATCTTTTTCTCAACCATGTTCAGGTCGGCTTCCAGTGTAGCCAAGTAAGCAACTCAATTTAAAAGTGCCTGTAATTGGTATAGGTATTTGAAATAAACGTTTCTGATTTCAATAACTGGCCAATACGTAACTGCTTGGATAGAAAAATGGTCAGACTTTCTAGCCTTTGACTACTTGTAACGTCTATCTGAAATCTACGAATGACAACCAACGGTTTTACTTGCTTATCGAGGCACAGGGCACTTTTCAAAGTATTAATATAAAAGAGATTTCATAGAATGTAAATAAACCAGTAAATTAAACAGAAAATTCTATCCTATTCCCTCTGAACGAAAATTTTATGACAGCTGCAAAATCTTTATGAATGATTAATGTCGTAACCTCAGGTTTTCACGGCGATGTTATAACATGTTGACACATGACATCACAGAAAATAACATTTTAATATCAAAACAAAATCTACTACTTACAAACTTCATAAAAAACCAAAGCACCCATTGTTTCACTAAGAAGTGAAATCGACTTATTAATAACGAAACAAAAGCTAAAATAATAAAATACAAATAATTTAATAGAGGTGTTATCTTTAGTACTCATCGTTTTAAATTGTGTAGATAGCACTAACATATGCATTATAGAAGAAAATAGCATTTATTCGGAGCAAGCAACACAATTTACCACAACACAAAGTAATAATAAAAACAACAAAAAAAGAGTACAGAAATACAATACAGTTGCATTAAATGTGCCTTAAGCGAAAGGGTCACCAACTCAGCAATTGATGGGCGTCAAACACACAGCGCTGATTTTCAGCTGAAACCCCGCAGTGACGCACTCAATACATTACTACTAATTCTGTTTCTTTTTTTTATTATTATTGATAGGCTCGCGTTTGACCACCATCTCACCTGATGGTAAGCGATGATGTGGTCGACGATGGAGCACGCTTGCCTAGAAGTAACCTATTTACTCTGACTTAAAGACTCCCAAGTTGTAGCTAACAGGAAACACAGACTCCGGCAGGGAATTCCACTCCTTGGCTGTACGCACAATAAATGTATTCCCAAAGCGCTTTGTACGTATGGGTGGGTTGTTTCTTTTAAGCAAGTATAACAGATCATCCTAAATAAAAAAAATAACAGCTAACGTATTCGTCATGTCCTTCAAAAGGTCAGGGGCCTGATGCGCAGTATGGCATAGTCACTACATCTGACGTGTGAATGTGTTTGCAGCAATAAAACGTAATGCCTTTTTTAGGTGTGAAATCTTCCAGTGACTTTTCACGCTCTAGGGTGGGGCGAGAGGGCGTGTCAGACTTTAACTGCCTACCTTCAGTTGCTGTTAGTGGCCTAGAACCTGAAGTGCAACCATGAGCTCTTAACGTGATCCATTTTACGATCCAAACGGACCTTTTAAAGGAAGAGCTACATAGGGTGTACTCCATCCCTGTCTCACTCGCACTACTAATATTTTATCACGTCATGGAAGTCCCCAGGGTTTCCTTTTAATAAATTCCTGTGGCCCTATCAGGCATCGGTCCTGTTGGACCTATGGTTTTGCTGCATCTCTTTGTGGTGTGCGCGGAACATTACGAGCCGCTGACGATTCGGGCTCGATCCTTATAGGACGAGCGGACGGCGAGTTATATAATATATTTTACTTAAATCTATTGGCACACAACACCGTTGCCGAATTCTGTTAGTAGATACCGTCACCCCAAGCCTGGCCAATTTAGAGTTCACGAGCGTGTTCCTCTCGTGACGAGCGACCTCGCACGTTATCTTGTTATGAGCAGTTATATTTGAGTCAGATATTAGTCAGGGCTCCCGAATGACTTACGTGAGTAAAACTGTAAACAAGTGTGTAGGGATCGGTGTATAGCTTACCATATACAGTAGGGAGTTTCATATTTTTTAAATTTACGATTTTTGAATTTGCTCAAATTCTTGATACCACTCATGCATAGTGTTATTGTAGTGGATATTTATATTAATAAAATATATGAAACACCCTAATATACTTTCTTAGACTGGTTCTTATAAAACAGCGGTGTTTTAGTTGTTGATTTAGCAGAAAAAGATTTTGTATTTTGTAGCTAGAAAGCTAGTCCTGTACCATTTTAAGTTGCTGACGAATCGGACGCAGTGTCTCAATTGACACATTATTATTTCTTCGCTGACGATTCGGACACATACTGTATGGGAAAAAAGCGTTCCCAAAACCATTTTAGGGTGAATTGGAGCCGGCAACTTCAGGCAATTTTCTTTAAGTATATTTATTTAAAAACTTTTATCATCTGACTATACTAAACAGCTTCAATTTTGTTGGAGACTAAAAAGTCAGTAAAAAAATATTAAAAATAAATTGGGTCGATTTGGACACTGTGTCGTGTCGCTCGTGTCTGAGTATATTGTGTCCGAATCATCAGTAGCTCATTATTTTTCCCCAGGTCATTGTAGAGTTTATACTATTGTTGACTTAGTGTTAGACAAATAAACGTAAATACATATTTCATTTACATGTTAACGTATACCTGGTGTGTCGACAAGGTACATTCTAAGAACCTTGCTAACTCTGTATTTACTCATATATGTAAATCATTAGCCCTTATTCCTTATTATGAGAAATAAGGGCATTTACATAAACTGCATTTATTTGCATATACCTCATGTCTCAGCACGGATACAATTCTTGATTTATACATGTTAATTGACTTAACATATTTAACAAGAAATCCGTTTCCTTACCTTTTACTTTATTTCAAAAACTCCGTTTACGTAGAGAGAAACAATATGACAATCGTGTTAGTCACCCAGTGGCGTAGTTAAACAATCAGAGGCCTGTAGCAAAATCATTGGATGGGGCCCCAGGAAAATCGTTAACTAATTTTATTTGGTTAAATCACTGAAGTACAGACATCAAATTTTCTTTATTTTTAACTAGCTTTTGCTCACGGCTTCGCCTGCATACTAAAACACTACCCTTATCACTCAGAAGTAAAGCAGCTTTCTATCTGTGAAAAAATTAGCGCAAGCGGACCAGTCCTTACAGAGATAATCTCCTACATACAAAAAAACAAACTTTACCTCTTTAAAATGTTACTGTAGATAAATCGGCAAGCTCTCTAATACACGAGGACCGCGGATATCACGAGGACTTATATTTTCGTCTCTGAATGTGGACTTCCCAATTACTTATCTATAAGCTGGTAAAACTGGCAAAATACCACGGGAAAATCCTTTTTTTATGAAGACGTTTAACAAATCTTTATTTAATTTACTTGAATTTGCATATTTATTTACTTCTTCAGAGCTCAAGGCTTCTTGGATCGAGGGCCCATAGCATTTTCTGTGCCACCCTATGATTACGCCACTACTGCAGTCACCATATCACGACATTACGAGTTTGATTACTTGTCACTCTACTGTAAGGTAGTTTATTGATATTACTATAAACAGTACAGCCTTGACTGCAGTTTGTCACGGTCTATTTTTATCTCCGACTTCTTGATGATAATTGCCCTCTTAAATGGCCTTTTAATTAATTATATCTGTTGTTGATTTATTGTCAGTTATGTCAATGTTTGCTCTTGGGGATTCAAGCTGTTGTACTATGACCTCTATTGTTATATTTTTATCTTTCTTTATTTTAGCCCCAAATTCCTCTGATATTGTTTAATGTTCTGTAATGAGGAGCTCAGTATAATCTCTTTTGCCTCTAACCTTATCTTCAAAGGTTGAGATTAAGTAATGAACTTACTCAAGAACGGCCGAACGGAAGGCCGTGGATTACGGACCCGAGGAATCCAATTTCAACAATACGTAGAATATACGAGTATGTAGACGCCCTGAAATGTTACAGCCAGAGAGAATAATTAATCCAGTCTTTAGTTAAACAGAAAAGTATTCCAAGTAATATTAAGTAAAGTGCAAAAATAGTACATTTTGAGACAAGTGATGAAAGTTGCGACCGTGGCGGAATTTGGCCAAACCGTAGGTGAGGGTGTATGTAGCTATATCAAACGATGTTTTTCAATACACTTACAAAGAAATATAAATTGTGGCGGGGTGAGCTCGCACACTTTTCCGCACTAGTATGGAAAACAGTAAATTTCGTGCATAAAAGCGGTAGATAGGACTGGAGTTCGAGTAGTATTAAAAAAAAAATTCTTCATCTCTATTATATATAAAATCCACTACAATAGTATAATAAGTACACAGTAAAAAAATCTCATTAGATTCCTATCACAAAGGCTCATCTACATTATCCGGTTCATTTACCTCTAAATCTCTCATAGTCCTGCGTAAATCATCCTTATCGACAGCCTCCACAGCCTCAGGCCATGCAATAAATTTACAACCTCTGGGGAAATCTCTATTCGGTCCATATACAGTATATTTTACAACTTTTACCCGTACTCTCGCATATTTTAACGTATTTGGTTATTCATATTTGTCTTTTTTATCAAATACTAGCTTTGCCCGCGCGGCTTCGCTCCCGCTCTTCCCTACTCCACCCTACTATACCCAACTCTACCCTACTCTACCCTACTCTACCCTACTCTACCCTACTCTACCCTACTCTACCCTACTCTACCCTACTACTCTACTCTACCCTACTCTACCCTACTCTACTCTACTCTACTCTACCCTACACTACCCTACACTACCCTAATTTTTTTTCCATAAGAACCTTCTCCTCGCAATAACAATCACAACAAAAAAAAAATCAGCCAAATCGGTCAAGCCGTTTTCATGCCAAGTCGTGACAACGGAAAACGGGGGTCATTTTTATATATATAGATTTTGTAGAATATCATCAAAATGGTTACCACAGCGTTGATCACCATAGAAACTGTATCACACAGACTTACTGCTTTGCATTCATCATCATCATCGTGATGGACATAGGTTTCCCCCAAACCTTGTGCATCTCGCATCCATTGAACTATGTCATCGGCCCACTTTGTGGAAGGTCTTCTAATGCTGCGTCTTCTGGTACATGGTCTTTCCCCAAGCCTTGTGCATCTCGCATCCATCGGATTACCACAACGCTCACTGTGTCATCGGTCCACCTTGTGGATGGCCTTCCAATGCTGCGCCTTCTGGTACATGGTCTTTTGCCAAGCCTTGTGCATCTCGCATCCGTCGGATTACCACAACGCTCACTGTGTCATCGGCCCAGCTCGTGGGAGGCGCTCCAATGCTGCGTCTTCTGGCACATGGTCGCCACTCTAGAACCTATCGGCTCCATCGACTATCTGTTCTACGAGCAATGTGCCCTGCCCATTGTCGCTGTGTTGCACTGTCCGAAACATCTTTTATCTGGTAAATTGCTCCTGGATGCCTCATACTCCTCGAGTTTTCTTTTCATCTGCTTTTATTTTTATACAACCAATCACTGTTTCTTTAAAGTTTTTCATGCGATATTTAGTTTAACTACGCAAATAGCGTATCTTTCCTTGAAATCTCGAGTTGAATCAAAATGCAAACGTCCTAGAAATTGGTTCGGATGTTTACGATTCCCCTCGTAGCTACCTACAGAGCAATCTTTAAACGTACGGAATCAATCCCGTTGCGACCATGAGCGTTCACTCTCAGGGCTGGAATCACATTAAACCGTATATCCTTGACTCCTCTAATTCAAATAAACACATTCCTTACGTAATGGAGGACTGACATTCCTTGTTTCTGAGTTTAGTTTACCTAGTCTTTGTTTTTGTTCTAATTATGGACACGATTTTTTTTTTGTTTTTATACTAGTTATGTTTATTATACTTACATATGTATATAAACGAATTTCAGACTCATTGATGCTTGTGCAGCTTGCGGATGGCGAGCAATGGGTAGTTCGCCGTCCGGACCGATCCCAAGTCTTCGACGACTCGTAGTGTTCCGCGCGCGCTTAAATGTCAGCACACCTTAGAGGCCCAGCATCGTCAAAGCCTACTGGGGTCTACTACATGGGTTGTGCGAAAGTGAACCCCGGGGCTGTGGAACGAAGGCAAAGAAGGAACAGTAGTGAGTTTTAGTCAGTAAAAGTCTGACATGCCCTCCCGATGAGATGTCATTAGATGACTTCCCACCTAAAAAAATGACTCATTGATGCTACGGCAAATATAGCTTAATTATTAAACTTCGAATCTAGTACAGCCTCCGCCCGAATCAAAGGCTAGTAGATAGAGTCATCAATAATAATGAAATGTGACTAACCAATTGTTCACGCATATATCTGGTTCATCATTTGAACGCACCTACTTGCTTAGTCACTGCGCTTGCTACAAAATCGATTTCAACGTCAAATTCCATAGTCGCATTGAAAAAACGCAGAGAAATCGCTCATCTAGGTTTTACGGTCTCGGATTACCGTTTTATGGTATTTATTAAAACGAGGCTACGGAACCACGCACATCGATCTATGTTAAACTGTCGAACTAGTGAGATAAACTTTATTTAGCTTAGTTTCTCCTTGTAATCTAGAGAAAGGAGAGAAATATGGAGTATCTTAGTGCCTCATTTTTTCCTGCAAGAAGTCGGCTTATTTTCTCGCTCGGTTGAAGTTTCTAAGAAAAGGAAGTGCTTGTGAGAACTGTACGAGTATGTATTTTTGATATAATAAATTAATGTTATCTCAACTCTGGTCCCCAAGATACAGGTTATTTTGGGCACCACCATCCAAAAATATATATAATTCCTAAAATAGTTACAAACAGTATTAATGTAAATGGTTTTAAGGGTTTTTTTTATTTATTGTAACTATGAGCAATAAACGTTATTGTTATTTTAAGTAAATTGATTTTGTATAAATATTACTTTGACCTCCATAATTTCTCTAGAATGATTGAACCTCTAATCCTCTCTAGGACTTGGAAATATGTTTTATTCTAAATCACTATTCTTCTTTGGAAAACCACAGGAAACTAGTATTTTTTTAGATTAATATTTAGGCATCCGTTACTCAAACTAGAAACTCGAGAAATCCCAAGCGTAAAAATATAATTTAAATACGGTTATAAAAAATCTTGTCAAAGCTGTTCTGAGTCAAGAATTCCTCAGCTACAGTCAACACACTCCAATTATGTTATATAAAAACTAGTAGTATAAGCTCATTTTTTTTTCCTTCGCCTCGTTCAAGTGTGTATATCAGCTACTGACTCACGGTATTATCCCAGGCTATATCATTAGCATTAAATTGCACTAACGCATCAAGGCCGAATATTGGACCGGTTTAGTAATAAAAGATGAAAACCGGATCGTAGTGGTTTTTTAGATGTTTACGAAGCTTATTCTCGCATGTCTGCCTGGGAATTTTCATATTATCGCCATTAAAGAGTAGTGGTTTTGCACATATATGTTGTTTCGTAATATATGCTAATTAAGTACTAAGTTGGTCTCGTGCAAAGATAATTTTAGAAACTCCAGTGTGGTAAATGTGCGTATTTTATAAAATCACGCGACCTCTTCATCTCATTCTGTTTATATATTTTTATTAATAGATTTATTTTTAAATATCCTGTTTTTTTTTGCACTGTAGACTAAGCGAACTCATTTTCTAATTCGGTCCACTTTTTATTAATATTTCGTTTATTAAATATTCTAACTTATTAAATATATTTTTTAATATATCCTAAAATCCTGAAAAGATGAATAAATATAAAAATTGTAGCTCACCAGTATTGGGATCAGGATTATTATTAATATCTTTATTGTACCTATTATAATATCATAAATATCTACTGAATATACACAGAAATATTGTATAATCAATCATTTTTATAACAGTTTCCGTAGATTTTCTTACCGGTACTTCTGCATAAGAAACGATACACAAAAACCATGCACTAGCTTCTGACGTTTTATAAGTGCCCTTGTAGGCCTATGTGAAGTAAAATGATTTTGAATTTGTATCGCAGTTATTTGTTAGAGTTTTAGATAACTTTATTCTACGAATGTAGGTATTGTTTACCGTTAGTGTTAAAAAACTAGTATCAACCACATTCTCTTAGAAGATAATAGCTGTCAAAAGGCTTAAATGCCGGAAAGATCTAAAAAATTACTGCAAAATTGTTATCACTACACGTGGTTCATAATAAAAAAGTAGAAAAAGTAATAACAATTTCTATAAAAACAGTTACTACAGAAAAAGTGGTAATAAACAGTAACATAAAGTGTAAAAGCCGTAACGAAGAAAAGAGCAACCACATTATTTGAAATGAAAATAAAATTATTCATAAAGTACTTAAACACTACAATATCTTTTGGCAGTAATCTCATATGAATGTTCATGTTATAGAGAACAGTAGGCACATTAATGTTGTGCACGTGATAATACTAAAATAGCTGTAGAAAATATAACAGGCCCAATCATTTTCTAAATAACACAAGCTGCTTAGAAATCAGTCAATCAATGCAAAATACAGAATAACAAAAGCCAATGAAGCAAAGCAGATCATTATTATGATCTCGCTTATACATAATCATGCTATCAACATGCATCTATATCTTCATGTTTACCAATGAGCCATGGTCTGTAGGCGTACCTACACATGTTATTAACTTTGAGCCACAACTTATATATTCATAGATTCTTTTATCTAGATTTAGAAATCTTAGTCTTCTTAATTTTTTGTAAATAACTCATTTTCGTTTTCGTATTCAATAATAGTAGAAAGCAATGTTCAATTTCCGTCTACTAATGAAATGAAGTCAAATATTTTCGTTAGACTTAACTTCGAACAGTGGATTCGTACGAATGTAATTTGTAATTCTTCTGTTATAAATTGAAGCTGATGTGTTAATCCGGGATATAAGCCATCCTGGTACTAAATTTAAACTAAATCCGTGTAACCGTTTAAGCGTGAAAGGTTAACGAACATATACACAGACATAATAAAAACTTATCTTTATAATGTTAGTGTGATGTGATACGAGTGTAGTAGGTATCGAACTCAGAATATACTCGTAGTTACCTATAGAATATGATTCTGAAGGAAATAGTATGAAAGCAGCAAATCTATCATAGCAACGATCCAACGATCCCATTGAACGATCCCAAGTGACAAGGAGCAAAGGCAAATGATCAGTGTGAAATCTCAAAACGCGCAAGCGAATATTACTATACACTCAATTTACAAGGATTACTTTGATGCTAATTGAATGCGTAAATGGCTTTCAAATATGACCCATTGACTGCCTAATACAATCTTTGTTATTCATGTTGACATCATTACAGCAGAACCTCATTAAGCATCAAATAACTTCTACCCTTCTAGGTGGAGTAAGAAGGTATGTCAGACTTTTACTGACTCTAAAACAATACTGCAGCCCAACAGAAGCTTTGTGTTTAATCCGATTACTCCTAATACCATTAATAATCATTATCTGCCTGACATGAACGCCAAGCCATGGCCTAGCTCCATAATACTGCGTTGTATATTAGTTAGCCATGTGCTAATCTCTGACGTACACATGCAGGATAAACAAACCATCTGACACGTACGTCATACGTCAGCATGTGTCTTTGGTTACACCTTCATGTTCAATTATGAGACCATAGCTTGAGCAAAGCTAATATAATATTATATCCGTGACTATGGATACAATGATTCTATGCATTTTTTTTAGATGGGAAATCATTAAATAACTCTTCCCGTTCTAGCTGAAGATTAACACTCCCTGTGTTAGACTTTTACTGCCTTAAACCCATCAGTGAGTTCTGTCAGTCTTTGCGTTCCAGAACTGTGGAAATTCTTTCGAACTGCCCCGCAATCCGTAATATTATGCATGATCGGCGCAACACGTTTTTTTTTCTTTTATGCTAGTCAATCAACCATCACGCTATCACTGATTCTCCTTTCATATCAGTCTTTAAAAATCCATTTGAACTGTACAGAAATTTAACAGTTTTACAGAACTAATGGATACTTAATTGAGGACTTCTACCGTCTAACACCACATTGTAATCGTCTTCGGCAACAAAGAAATTTGCCGAAGACGATTCTAACTTTTCCTGTGTCATTTGCTAGTGTAGTAGAACAGTAACCTCCAACGCCTGCTAAGAATCACTATTCCATCCATATAACTATCATCTCCCTTGATATTTAAGACGGAAGCTTCTGTTTTGCTCCGGATCAATATTAACCTTCAAACCACGCCTGCCCATTCTATTTTATGTATCCCCATAGTACGTTCCATTACACTTTCAAACAATACTTAAACTACTGTCCGGATTAAATGTTTGGCCTCGTTGTTTATACTGCGTACATCGAAGGATTAGAACAATTTTTTTTTCGTTTTATTTTGGATCGGCTCACAATTAATCACCATCTCACCTGGTAAGCGATGATGTGACCGACGATGGACCACGCTTGGCTAAAAGTAACCTATTTACTCTTGACTCAACACCAATTTGCCTGCTGCGGTCTTGCCGTCTTATTACAATTTAGGTTGTCTTCAAGGCTACAGTGAATAGGCTCTCAATAAACTAGTGCATCCTCAACATCAACGATTACATCACTGCTAACCATCAGTAGCACTATTCACGTAATCAAAACCGTAACGATATCGTAGCGACTTACTCGTTTTTGTCATTTTCGTATTCACATCTATCAATCGAGTTTGAACGACACCGATTTTGTAATCGTTCGGTCGAAGAGTCGCTGAAGCGTATTCAGCTATGTGAATCGTCGTTAAATCATCATTCAATCGTTGGCTTGAGGTATTCTGTTAGACAAACGTTGTGTGATCGGGTCGAATGCCAACGACTAAATGTCAAATAAGTAACTACTAAAGTTCAAATCACAGAGTACTTTGTAACATAGTAGTACTCTGTGGTATCTGGCAACAAGTCGTTGATAGATCGTTTAGTTTCGATACAGTTAAATTGTCGTTCTATCCAATCCCAATTAAAGAAGACGTGAATTTGGATAGGACTTTGATCGAACGACTATAAAACTTCAACGATATTTGACTTGTTTAATTTTACGTAAATCAGGCTACACTACGGAACACTAGTTAGTTTATTATCCGCCGTAGAGTCACGAGACTAAACTCCGCGTAACCCTGACCCGTAACATCATCAAGGCCAATACAATTGTGGAATTCGGAATAGTTATTCAGATACACATTCCGCGATTTAGAAAACCGCTTTCTCAATGACGTCACTGTTTGTGGCCGGAATACTGATCCAGTAGTCTGATCTACGTTTATGTAAATTGATTGAGCCATTAGGGATATTTCGCGGTTGTGTTTCGTGTTTCATCTAGCGTGGTATTTGTGAGCAAACATTGTTTAAGCCAGTTTACGCGATAGTGTCATCGTCCTTCATCGTGTCAACATTTAGACTAGCTTGTCCTACTGCTAGCTAATCAGCGTTCGCGTTTCTGTATATGTAATGATGCATGGAACAGTCAATTGAGTTGTTGGCTCAGTTCTTTATTATTATTTGGGTCAAACAGTATTATATCGCAAATAAAAATATTTTTCAATTCCATCCATGATGAATTAGGTTAGAAACCATTCAAATTTAGTGGAAGGGGATGTCAAGTATTAGAATAGGAATGCACATATTGAAATGTGACGTCACCACAATTAGGTAACGTCTGTATAAAACGAGAGGAGATAGCGAAATTTTCCAACGCTGCCACTTTTCTTATACCAATATTTGAAACCTTCTCTTTCTCTCTCTTGGGACAATTTTCTACTATCATACTGTTATACTTTCATACGTGCGAAGCAACTGTTGTTTGTTAGCTTGTTAGCAGCTGTTATTTTACAAAATCAACACCGGATAGTACCGAATTGAATCTAAACGCAGTAATGCCGTTTATGCACATACGCGAGCGGTAAGCTAAACATCCTGATTGCAAACTTGCCCAATTATTTGTGTGAGTAATACATACAAGCGGCTTATATCCAACGGCAGAGGTAACTTCGATGGAACTATAGTGACACTTGCCGCACGCTTTTTTTGTAGGTGTTAAAATCATTCGTCATTGGATGACTTTATCTCCGCACCCTTGGGCGGAGTGGAAGATGGTATCAAACTTTTACTAACTAAAAACTGTTCCGGTCAACACTCCTGTTCCGATCCTGTCCGAGGCCGTATTTTCCTTTCAGAAGCAGACCCTTGGCCCCCGTAGGAGCCCCTAGCCTGCATGGGCCCTTACGGTTTGTTGACAACTCTTTGAGGTGAGCGTGGAACCATACGCGCCATCGACGTCTTGGCCTCGGTTCGGACGGTTACCAGACGGTCGGACAGCGAGCTACCTATTGGTCGCCTTCAGCAAGCCCGCGCCTACGGTAGGACGGCTGCAGCTACCTCTGCAGTTGACACCATACCGCTCGCATGCCGCATGTGTATATGAGCTCTAAAGGGCTTTATCACACTAGTGGTTAGTGAGCGGCTGTGAGACGGGGCAGGCGCGTTGGAAGTGCGTCGCGAACACGCCGCGGCTGCACAGCGAAGACATCGCGGACGTGTGACAAATTCGCAACGTTTTCAACGCGTGTTTGTAGCAAGTTAACGACGTACAATACACTCAGTAACAAAATGGATTCCGACGAGGAGACACTGCTGTGAGCTTTGTTACTTCGAAGACGCCGCAGACCACACCTCGTTGTAGGATCTCGTTGTGCTACCGCAACAAATTCGCTGCGCATGTGCAAACGTGTTCGTAGCACTCCCGTGACGTATTCGTTGCGCACCCGCTCCTCTTTTTTTATTAATATACTAGCGACCCGCCCCGGCTTCGCTCGGGCAACAGTATTTCTCCACTATTTAATGGATGTTATTATACATATAAACCTTCCTCTTGGATCAGTCACTTGCGTAGTTTTAAAGATTTAAGCGTACATAGGGATATAGGGACAGAAAAAGCGACTTTGTTTTATACTATATAGTGATAAACTAGTGCTTGACTGCGATCCCACGTGATGATAAGCAGTGATACAATCGTTGATGGTGATGGCGTTGGTTTGAGGGTGCTCGCAATCCGCTAGTATGACAAAGCCTTAACAGCAGTATACATCGCTCTTTACAATATCTTCGTCCGTGATGTGACCTTCCTCAACAATCCTCTCAGTGAGAGGAACAAACAACAAATATTTTACTGTTATATTAGCTTTTATTTGTGTGTGTTCGAGACTTTGTTTGGACTGTTGAGTTTGTAACGCGGAACGCTGTTGCACACACGCTTGTTTATATGTTTTATTGTATCCGACATCATACTGGTTTTTGTTAGTTATAAAGTTATTTATTTACCAGAAAATATTAAACATTTGTTAGATAGATACCTACTTGGATAAAATCATGTCTGTTTGTATGAACGCAATAAAATGAAAAACCACTAAACGAATTTTCATGCAGTTTTCAGCGATAGACAGAGTGATTCATGAGGAAGGTTTAGGTGTATAATACATGCATGGTGTAGTAAAGAAAAGCCGAGAATTTCTAATAAATAAATCATAAAAAACAGTTCCTGATTAATTTTATGAGTGACAGAAATCCTTAAAACTCTTTGATATTTCTGCATTAGCTAAAGAAACCTCACCACGACTGCAGTACATTATAAAGTAGTAATTCAGTGTAACCTACTTCGAGTAAATATCGATATTTCATCCGAAGCTGCTCTCCGACCTTCGCAAACCAATTACTGTGTAATACCGTTTTCACCGTTTTCACTGAAGGTTAAACTATTATTTGGAATTTCAGGATTCTCACAATCGCCGCTACAAGCTTCATTTTGAGGCGGCCTTTTTTTGTGGCTCGTGTGCGGTGGTGCCGCCACAAAACGCTTGAACCGGCTTCAAGCTTCTCCGAATACAAGGTGTCTCGCGCTTCAGCTTTTTTTTTGCGGCGGCTTCAAATGTTTTTTTGTGGCCGTTTCTGGCGTTTTTTTGAGACCCGTATGTGGGGACAGTTATTGTTTGCTATTATTTATTATAGCGTTCTATACGCTCGATGTAAGCTTATTTATTTTGAACATACAATATTGCAATACCTTAAGACCGAGTAACTATATATAATCATTGATACATTGTAGTAAGTAGTTTATTTCTGTCGTCTAAGTAAATAACTGTGTGCCTTGTTATGCAATAGTTTTGAGACCTATTATTTATCCTCCTCTAAACATATTATTATTAACCAAGTGTTTAGTATCTTACATAATCCATGTTAGGTGGTTTTTTTTCTAGATACTTAATTGCAAAAATACTTTTTTTGAATCTATAGACTACTGTCACAATTTTTACAGGTAAACGAAAAATGATTGTATATCTAAAAAACGAATTAAATTTTGTGTGTATATTTAAGTGGGTTCCTGGATGGTTTGCAAATACAATTGAACCCGGTAGGTGGCGTTGCAATCGAGTTTGCATTTTTTTTTTTTAATGAAAAGCCATCTTAAGGGCAAGACAACGTCTTCCGGGACCGTTAGTTTTTTTTTTTAAATAAATAAGCCATGCATTTTATGAATTCCCTAAGTCCTGCTTTAGTGTACCTACACTGTGTTACAGGAGCTAATGTCTGTTCCTTATCACTAGATTATAATTTGTGGCTCATAATGATACAAAAAAAAAAAATGGAAACATTTAGTGTTTCCATTTAAAAATATATATATAGAAAGTCAAAAATAAAATAAATATACAAAAATCAAATCAAAATAAAAACAAAAATTAATGAAAATGTCTAAAATTAAAATTTAAACCAAACTCATCTATCTATAATATAAAAAATTTATCGCTAAATGTGCTGTTAAGCGCAAATCTCGAGAGCAGCTGAACCGAATTCGCTTATTCCTTGTTGCTTGTTATTGTGAGGAGAAAAAAAAAATGAAAATTAGGGTAGTGTAGGGTTGAGCAGGGTAGAGTAAGGTGCAGTAGGGTAGAGTAAGGTAGAGTAGGGTAGAGAAGTATAGTAGGGTGGAGTAGGGTAGAGCGGAAGCGAAACCGCGGGGGTGCAACTAGTAATTATAATAAAAACTTACCACAATGTTAACAATAAGATAGGAATGCAGACTGTAATATACAAACCAATCATAATTACTTAATCAATTTATTAACATTCTTTATCGTACAGCATGACGGCAATATTAGTGATATCGGCCTATTGTTTTCAAGATGATGTACATAGATAACTAATCTAGCAGAAGCTTCACATTCCTAGGTTATCTTAAGCCTTATTCTTTCTAACATACCACTAGTGATCAACACGTTTAATGTAAACACTTTAAAGAAATAAGCCCCCCTGACATATTGTATTTGAAAACAAATGGAAAAGACGAAATTGAACTTGAATCTTGGTTCTATGAACCTGTGGTGTTTACTAGAATTACTGGTTAGGGATTCGGATTTTTAAATTATCTAGCTGACCCGGCAAACTTCGTACTGCCTTACGAGTGTAATCCTATTAGCTCTCTCCAAGAATAACGCCATCTACAGGCATTACGAGTACCAGAACCAACATAATTTATTTCAATTGGAGTTGCTGATTTTTTTTGTAAATTTTTCTATATTTTATCACTGTTTAAACCTTCCGTGGATTATCACGATTATTTCAAGACCAAAAGTAGCCAAATTGGTCCAGCCGTTCTCGAGTTTTAGCGACTCTAACGAACAGCTATTTATTTTTATACCTTACGTATACCGTAATTAGAGATACTTAAATTGCATGAATTCCCATGCGAACGTCGGCGTTCGCGCATTTATTCTATAGAAGATAAAGCAACCAAATTATCAGTAAGCAAGCACTACTCAAGAATGACGTCTAGTCGTCCCCGAGAAGGAATCGAAAGTCACCACGACGTCGCTACTTGCGTTGTCCTACATCCACACACATGGCCATGGTCTACCACACTACCCTTATCTACAAAGACACATTTATCCATTAGCTACAAGTCCCCATTACCCGAGTGAAATTTCTGAAAAGGAAACTCATGGTCCTGGAACGCAAAGGGCACTTCAAGAATATGGTGTGATTTAGTCAGTAAAAATTTGACACGCCCTCTAGCTTCAGAGAAGCCATAGGATTGTTGCATCTGAAAAAAAATCTACAAAAACTTATCTCATGTGACAAGAATGTTCAAACCGGTTCAGTAGTAAGGTAAACATAAAACCCAGTAACAACCCTTATCACAGCTAACGATTAATTAATAGATTACATTTCTGTAATGGCTTAGACAAGTCACGTGCTTCTGAAGATAAAAACGTGGAAACTAATCAAAGATATTAACTTATCTGAAGTAAAGAACAAGAAAACATCAAATATTCATGTTTTGTCGTCTGAATTCAAATTTCCAATAATATCACATATCAAGACACTCATCAGCGCAAAATGAAAACATCTTGAAATTGTGTTGGTGCTGTTTTATAAGTTAGATGCGGACGAAGTCGCAGGCTAGCATAAATATATGAAAAAAACACTCAACGCCCAGTATGAACCTTTGAACATGGAAAGTTGATGTTTTTCACAAATGAGGAATAAGAATCGATTTTTCAAAATTCGACCCTTAAAGAGGTGAAAAGGGATTCCATGACAGCGAAGCGAAAAAGAAGAATATTACTTTATAATTTTGTGTAGTAGAAAGAATCAAAGCTCAGGTTAATATAAGTTAACTAGCTTATGCTTATTCTTTATCTTGTTGAAGCTAAAAGAAGACTATTTGTCAAAAATTAATATAATCCTGGAAATAAGCTATTTCCTCACCCTCCATGTAATCTTTTTAAATGCTGTTGATCACGAATGTCCTCTCTAAGCCAAAGCAAAACAATACTATACGACGAAAGTAAGATCACAGATTTTACTCGCAAAACTGTTATTATTAAATGGTGTTGGATCAGACAAGTCTGCCGGATGTTAGATGAGCTGTTAGCTAAAGAGCCACTTATTGGGTCCTATTAAACGCAAGATGACACTGCAGTAGACCAAAAGATGATGGAGAGATGAACTTGATTCTTACCGGAGGAACCGAAGACAAAGTCAGAAGAGTCTAGAAGTATAGACGAGAGTGGAAAAGGAGACCTTAGCCCAGCAGTAGGGCATAAAAGGCTGATTAGAATACGTAAAATTAGCTTATGCCCGTTGGTTAACTCATATTGCCCGAACTTAGATTTATTCTATCCTTATATAAAGTTCAATTTGAACTTTCTACTAGGAAGGCTTGACTCTGATAAAATCTTCCTTTCTCTAGACAACCTCAGAAATTTAGGAAATAATTAAAAATAAACAATGTGTTATAAAAACAAGCACGCGGTAGAAGGAAATTAAACTCTGAAACCATAAACCCGTACATGAAAGTTTATAATTGAGTCGTTTATTATATTCTATATCAAAACAGCTATCTTATAAAGTTAGAATCACATTAAAGAATTTACCACATGCAAGTATATGTAATATGTAGACGATCATGATAAAAGTGTAATTTTTCCACTACAATATTTGTTTTTTCAAGGATTCAGTGCGATATCCGATTAGACTAGTTGAAGGTCGTTTATTCATCACTGTGAATTTAGGGCTTTTACAGATGAAATAAAATGTAAACTAAGACAGAAAATATGTTTTGGATAGATATAAAGAAATGAGATAAAGAAATGTGATTAAAAGAACTTAAAAAGGCATTTGATGAACGACAAGGAGGAGTAACAAAATGTTCCGACCCCAAATTACAAGGTATGAAGGCAAGCAGATAAAAATTCGTAAAAAAGGTAAATAGATATTTAGAACAATTTGTTGCTTCAATATTTTGAAGTCAACTTTTATATAAGCAGCAAAATCTTCACAGAAGCCTTCCCCTGTTATAAAATTGTGATTTTATAAATGCGTCTAAGAAAAGAGAAAATGCGAGCAATGAAAATATTGAATTGTACTGTACTGAAGGAAATTGTGTGTAGAACTCGTAAATGGATGAATTTACGAGAATAGTTAGAACGGTTTTATAGATTCGATTTGTTTGGTTTGAAATGGTTTTGTTTGTTGTTCCTATATTTATTGAACACTAGGTAATAAAAACTTGAAGACTTATAAGACCACCGATTTGAGGCTGTTAGGACTGAGATCCCGTCCTTATTGGGGTTCAAATATTTTTTTTAATTACAAAAGTAAAATTAAATGCACCATTATATGCTTGTATCGAATTGTAAAAGTCTACCTCAATAAACCCTAAAACCATAAAAAATCTCATATAATCGATCTTCCTTGACTCGCTGAGCTACAAATATGCAAAACATTGCGATAACTTGAGACTTACCCATTTAAAACATAATACAACATTCGCCAGTACACCTTGTACCGGAGTTTATCTTATCACTATAACATCCTTATCATTGTCCGTTCCAATCTCCTTTATCAAACCTTTGTTAACACTCTTAGCATTAATTGTTCCATTAAGCAATTAATTTGCTGTGACTTCATTATTGTCTTCAACTGAAGTGTTATTTGTTGCTATTTTACCTCATTGTGCCATAATAATTGCATTATGTACTTCATCTTGTCTAACTGCATTGCACTGAAGATAATTGCTTTAGACTTCTTCATTGATTTATAGAATTGTGACATAATATTATTATTTTTCCTTATAAGCGTGTTGTTCGTTAACTTTAAGTACTTTAATCTTAGGTACTTTACCTATGTTAATAAAAGGTACTTTGTTATAATTACCTACGTCGTCACACTAATTGTAAAAGTTTGTTTGAAGAACGTACTCATATGTATCGAATAGACTAAATTGTGCACGAAAAAACTAACACAAGTTATAAACATTGATGGTACAATGACGGTCGCTGACAGCGAAAACTAGCAGAAAACTGTCAGATGGATCAAAGAACTTAAAATAATGCTGGAGAGAGGTAGTCTGAGCTCAAACGACTAAGGGAATTTTGGATATAATTATGATACTTCTTTTTATGCCTGGAGTAAGTTCCCTTGATTTTTTACTTTCTCTGGGGTGGGGTGAAGCCGCTGGCGAAGCTAGTTCTTTATAAATTTTTCATTAACTTTGCTAAGATCGTCATATTTAGTTATTTTAATGTTCCGTAAAGATAAGAATTTATATATAAGAGAAAAAACTGATGGACTGACATATAATGCACAGCCGAAACATGAAACTATGCACAGGGTTTCCTTTCATGACGTAGGCTAATAGAGGATTTGCCGAAATTCACCTCCTAGGTGCATTACAAACTTTGAACCCCCTTTGTTCAAAGTTTGTATGGAGTAACCTATGTACTATTCACGCGGGAATAGTTACTGTCAGAAGCTAGTCAATTATATAACTTGTTACTGTTTTCAAGTAATATGACAATACTTAGCTTATCGCCGTCAATGTCCTTTATAAGGAAAATGGTCAGACAAAATGTGGTGACTACTTCTTTTATTGTATTAAAGCGATCTTTGCTGGCTGTTAGAACTATTTAGATTATAATCTTAGCTATGTTTTGCGAGGTAATTTCGGATAATGTATATGATAGCATTAAACTAATGGGTTAATTATATGTAATTTATCTTCAAAGTCTCTTTCAAAGACCCACTTCCGAAACTAGGCCACAAGCACCTAACATACAATTTCCCTTAAAAAAACACTTTTAAAACCACACTTTAGCATGGCACGCGGACACGTTCATTTTTCTTTTGTCATCATCGATTTTGTGCCAACCACGATTAGTGTTTGTCATGCAATCGTAACTTGACCTAAAAATCCAACATTTTTAATTCAATTTCCTTATTATTTCTTCGATTAGTATGAAAATACTTAATTTGTCTCTATTTTTCTGCATGATTCAATTGCCAATTTTAAATGAATAATAACTGTATGATTTTTGATGAAGATAATGCGAACGACGTAATTAGCAATCAATTGATATCCAATTTATTTTTATGTTTCCTTCTCGTCATTAATTGGGTTTTTAATTAAGGAAAAAGCGATTAAAGGATCCGGTTGTGACAACTTTATTAACATTATGCATACTAACAAAACATCATAAAACTCATCGTCATTTTAGCCGAATGAAAGACGATTGGACATAGGCATCCTCACATCCATTGGATTCCTGCGACCTTCACCAGGTCATTGGTCCACTTTGTTAGAAGCCTTTATAACTACAATCTGGCAAAGGCATTGAAGTTACTGTCATTGATGTTGTGTTCAAGATATTCATACAAAATTTTTTTTTTTTTCAATTTATTGCGCCATACACATGTAATGTGTTAGAAGAAGATTATCATTCAATTAGTATCCAATTCATCATCCATCATGAAATATATCTTCTGCACAATGTATTGAGATTGACTCATTATTCTCACGCAAGTTTCTAATTAATCTGAAACAGTCACTATCTATGACCATAGACTTAATTTAAAAATAAAACTGATCCTAATCACAACGCTCTATGGCTGTCACATGTGTTCTTGTACTGTCTGTATTTACAACTTCGACGGATCTCATGCCAAGTGCTTCCTGTGATGATAGACAGATTAGTCTGATATGATATTTTACTATAAGCATGTTTGCACTCTACACCAATTTACATATTAAAAACAAGTGATTACGCTTCTTAGTCTATAGCGTCACTATAATTCCTTGTGGTGTGTGAATCATCGTCAAATTATCTGGTTATAGTCCAGTTTCGTCCAGTTCTTACATCCATTCTAAGATTGTCTAAAAGATATCGCTGTCAGCGATAAGACCGCCATTGTACCCATAGATTTAAGTTTGTGTACAAGTTGTTTTACTTTTTTGGCGTACTTTATAGTAATTCTATTCTGTCAGTATATCTTCAGTGTTTACATGTTTTTTCTCTGCAGTAACCTACTCTACATCTTTCACCGCATACCTCGTCACCTTTACATGTGAGGACCTAACCGCTGCGTTATCTTATGATGATACAGTAACTGAATACCAAAAATACCATTTTACAAACTTTTACCGTATTAAGATCGGGTTTTTGAGTAGGTGTATTGAAAATGTAATTTTGTATAGTTTGTGGTGCAACGGTAGTCGTCATTGCAGTAAGCATCAACTACTAAGCATAATGGAGGAGATAATTGGATCCAAAATTATTCGTGAAGTCATGTTATTTCGTCAATCTGACATCATCATCAACCGCCCATCGCAATAAAATCCTAGATGAAGCAACAAATCCTGCGCAATGTGTCACTTCTTGCTTCTACATTTATGCTTCTAAATATGGGGGGAAATTGGCACTTATAATACTTAGACCACCATCGTCGTTGGTCTAATGGTTGTCCAAGTAGTATGTCTGTTTTAAGACTAACTAGATTACCACAGAGGGATTGTTAGAAGTATAGTGAATAGAATATATTATACACCTAGGTGTTTCGAATTTAAAGAATTTGGTATATCGTCGGAGTTAACAATGCATTGATTGTCTACATCTCTTCTTATTTTATAACTACGTAATGTATTAATAGATCTGCTTTACAACTACCTATATTACGACTCTTTAATCAAATTGCATAATAGTTATCTCTGTTTATTCGATGCATTCCTAGCATCGATATATACCTCTAAGCGTACGTGGGAATCTCTGGCACTATTCACCGTTTTTGTCACCTCAGCTTCTCCCAAAGAAATTTCTACTCTATCTGTATCTTCTATAGGTTGATTTTTTGTTTACTTTTGTTGAGTATCTACTATCAGTCTATCAGATGTGTGACGTAACATGTCACGTAACAGTTCCGCCCACACCATGTTTATGTTTACGCTTATATTCATCATAATATAACATACGATAGTAGATATCTGTTGGTATCGATTTATTTATTTTTGTGACACAGACCTTGCTTTTCTGTATAATACAGGGTTATTGGGATGCGACCTCCCTGTTTTGCCTCCCAGTGAGTTTTAAACTAAGACGGAACTAAGTTTTGATGATAAGTAAGTTGTATTTGATGACCTGCTTGTAGGAAACGCTTTCCTCCTTGCGTCGTATATCTCAATGCTGAGGGTCGTGGCCTCCCTTATGATATTCCTCCATCTGTTCCTTTCTCTGGCGGTGTGAAAGGCCATTGTACATCGTAGAGTCAAGAGCGGTGCGGATCTGGTCGGACCAACGTATTGGGCTGCGCCCGCGAGGCCTTTCCCATCCACTTTACCGGTCACAATTAGCCTTTCGAGGTTGCCACCGTCTTTCCTTGCAATGAAACGCTTTAGTAACAAGAAAAATGATTTTGATTAGTTGCGCACAAATCTCAAAGTATGAATGAATGACCATGATCAAAGTTCAATATTTTTAAACAACTTTGAAATATTTGCACAAGAGAAGTAGGGCCATTGTCAACATTTAAATGGTTACATTATAAAATGAACTTGATCATAACAGTAATTACCTACACTGCATTATAATACGAGTCTTGCAAGGTTGAAAAACGTTCAATGTCAATATCGGGAGCAAAGGGCATTGCAATGAACCTTTCAGTTTCAAAGTCAGCTTTTATTGCTAGAGAAAAGCACGCATGATAAGTAGCGGAGGGGAGAATTTATCTACTGTTACAGTATTTTTCAAGTTAAAATAACTGAAAGAAGTCATTTTCTAGCGCAGTGCCTTCAACGAACTATTGATCGTAACCTTTCTACCTAGACGTACGACTAAATTACATCAACCTAGTTTAATCTAGTCCAAGCTAGATTAATAATGAACTTACCAAGGGTCACCGTAAAACCTATATTAAGTGCAATAGGTTTTAATCTTCCGTTTTTTTTTTCTATTCGAAGAAGGAAAGAAAACTTAATATTCATTCATTTTGTTATTTTCTTAGTCTGTAATAACTCACTGGTCGTTTTTAGCTGCGCCACCGTTTTAATGTTTGCAGTTATCATTGTTTTTCATTGTTTTTCCTGTCTGTATTTTGTTTTTATTTCAAACTAGCTTTTGCGCGCGGCTTCATCCGCGTACCCAGGATAAAAAGTATCCTATGTGTTATTCTAGGATATGATCTACTCGTGTACCAAGTTTCATCGAGATCCGTTCCGTAGTTTTTGCGTGAAAGAGTAACAAACATCCATACATGCATCCATACATACAAACTTTCGCATTTATAATATTAGTAGGATTAGTAGGATTAATGATAACGATTTATACAAAGAAAAAAGCTAAAGTCAAAACTGTACCTATTTATCATTTTTTTTATTATTTTATAAATTTATTGACTTTTGGTCACCGTAAGACCATG
This sequence comes from Mythimna lalbum, assembly GCA_949319445.1. Classification (NCBI taxonomy): domain Eukaryota; kingdom Metazoa; phylum Arthropoda; class Insecta; order Lepidoptera; family Noctuidae; genus Mythimna; species Mythimna lalbum. Next base: position 2,630,365 of record OX439361.1, read on the forward strand.
CAATCCTCATCATAACCTAATACAAATAAAGCTACCTTGAATCTTATCTACTATTAGGCCTCTAACACCTTGTTAATTTACAAAAACCGACAGCTGCGTTAGAAAGGGGTTCGGACAGTATACTCTGAATAAAACCAACATCAATCAAATTCATTTAGAAAGTATTGATCAGCACCTCTCCAGCAGCTCGTGTCCTAACGCATTCCACCTACAAGTGGTGGACATCCTCCACAGTGCCGCATTCTGCACACCTACATATCATAAAATTGTTGAAGGAGATATAAAAACGAGTGTCATAAAGATTGTTAGTTTTAATGTATGTTAATTTGAAATTGATTTATTTGCAACCAAAAGAGCTGATATAGTAATTTCCTGATCTAAGAATGTAAATAAACCTGTCTGTCCAGCTTAATCTTATCAACTCAATGTGGTAATTTTCCATTTCCTTATTGATAATAGTACAAATAGTATTGTTTGATATAACACACGATGACACTAATATCTATAAAAGCTTTATTTGTTTAGAAAATGGGAGCATGTTTGTCTTGGCACGTGTTGGAAGACCTTTGAGGCGTTTAAACTTATCAGGCTGTCGCAGTTAGATAAATAAGTAATATTAAATTTATGGTGGGTAATCTGTGTGAGATAGGGTCGCGGTAGACGACAAAAGAAATGATGAGGCAAGATGGAAATTTTCCTTTTAGGAATTGGCGTGAAGTGGTCCAGAGTCTGAAACAACGGAAGGAATGGATAGATGCCTCGTAGTACTACCTGCAGTAGAGACTAGATGTAATTTTAAAGTGAAAAATTTTAAATAACAAAAAATGTATGTATATTTATACAACAAATATAAATTAACATTTTTATTTAAGTAATTAACATTTATATTTTTAAATGTTTTGTAATTCTAATTTTTCAATATTTAAAACATAAAATATTTAATGTGAATAATATATCACAAGCGTTCTGATGTCAGACAAATATTTCTACAATAATAGCATCATAGTACTCAACTTTGCATCTCCAGCTCATTTTTGTCTTTTACTATGTTTATATGATTTCTAATTCTTCATTTTCAGAAATATTTGCTAGAATATGAATTTATCCTGCAACTACTATTTGTCAACGAACTTAATAATTATCTTTATAGACCCAATAGTTTAATGACCATCAGTATCTTTTACAATCGAACCTTCAGGGATATCAACCGTACTAAGGGTCGAGGTAGCTTTACTTCGACTAGCTACAATTACAATGAAAATGTTTTATGTCAAAACAAGTGTAAAACTACTTTACTGAAAAAGATGGTGTTGCTCCAAACATTTATAATAAAATACCTGATAGCATTAAGAATGAAAATTTACACAACTAAAAGAAAATTGAAGATGTTTTTAATAGAAAAATGCTATTATTCAATCACAGAATATTTAAATGACAAGTTGTTATAAAACTTCTGACATTTCATAAGTAACAATTATTTATTTTCTATATTGTACATTTAATTTTGCATTATGACATTTAATTTTACATCTTAACATCTAACTTTACATTTTGACATTTAATTTTACATTTTGACATTTAATTTTGACATTACTTTTTACATTCTGACATTTTATTTTACATTTTGACATTATATTTTAAGTCGTGACATCTATCAAATTCATATATAATAATATTCATTAAATAAGTGCTAACAATTTTTCTTTAACTGTGGACATTTGTATTTCAATTGTTTTTTTTTTATTTTTGGAATGATCTAAATTTTATTTTATTTCTTTAATTGTGGTTCATAAAATCTATGTTAATTTCTTGTTTTAATTTATTTTATTATTGCATGATTACTACTTTGTATGCCCTAGAGGCAAAACATAGCGCGCTCAATGTATTAAATAAGAACTTGTAATGTACCTACCTATGTTTTACAATAAATAAACGAATCTGAATCTGAATCTGAATTCGTTTACTACGTAATTTGAAATAAAATTCAACTTCTCAAGACCTTGGCCTCAGTAAAAGAACCTGGAATTCTGAATAGAAAAATATAATGTTAATATCACCATGTGTCGCATGATGTTACGTTTCATTGAAACACTGATATACATACATACATATGTAACTTCTGGTACATACAAAAAGAAGAAAAATACGTAGATGAAATATTGGATCACATCGAAAAAAAATTCAATTCACTGACATGAAGAGGGTACGGGCACCGACGCGACGTAATATTGAATAAAATATTTCGACCTAGATACTATGCTATGAATAACAAAACCCTCCCTTTACAGCAGGGTTCGTTATTACAAAAATGCTTTGGTAATTAACTGTGAATGTGATAAGAGAGCAGTGGTGGCCGAGTGGAAACGACCCCGACTTAAGAGTTGGGGGCCCAGCCAAGTGCATTACTTTGTGTAATTTATTTCATCACCACTGCTCTCAAAACGGTGAAAGAAAACATCGGCATGTTCTAGAATCAAATATTGGAAGATTTGTGACATTTACCAACCCTCACTAGGCCCGCGTGGTGGATTACGAACCATTCCCTCTCCAAGAGAGGAGGCCTCAGTCCCAACAGTGGGAACATTATAAGGCCGACTATGCTATGCTATGTGATAAGATAATATGAGATAAATTAAAAGTATTATTAGAGTTCCATTAAATACGACGTGACATAACCGCATTTTCAATTGCATATTTGATAAGCTATTAATCAAAACACTACCGCTATCTGTAGTAACAGTTCTTGCTCTATACACCAGGCGATCATAACAGCTAAGTATTAGCACATAATTGCATATACCTAAGTTCATCGAGGTCGTCGCCCTCTATCGGGCGCAGTTTGGTCTGCCACCGCCCCAAGGTTTTGCTTCACTGATTTCCTGATGGCTTCGTCATAAGAGAAATGATTTGGACCCAGGAATTGATGTATCGTAAATAAACATTGGTTGTTAGATTGTTATCTGACATCTTCCTCATTGCTCTCAGTTTTCCGTCCATTTCAGGCATATGATTCATTATGTGACCACGTGTTAAATATAGAAATTATAGCTTCAACGAGTCAGGAAATTCCTCAACATTAAAGTACCATCAACGAAACAACATGCTGTGGTTAGTAATTAATATTTATGTCCCGATTAATATTTATGTCAATGCCTCACTTGCTTTGATTTTAGTAAAAATTATGTCTTCGTGCCCTCGTTGCTAAAGGATCGACGTGATTTCTTTTGCTTATTTATTTATTTATTTATTTATTTATTAGGATCGTCAACATTACATGCACTGGGAATTTACAAGATCATTACATTTTATATTCAAGTGCTGCAACACTTATAGACAATCACAACATTAATAATATAGAATTTTTAAGACACATAAACACATAAAATCAGTATTTTAATTTACAATTGTATAATAGGAGATTAATAAATTAATAATTAAGATTCAAATTATGTCAGCAATAATAATAACACAAAAACACAGAACAAGGTATAAAAATGTGAATTGAAAATTACATTAAAGAAATACATTTAAATGTCAAATTGAATTAAATAATTGAGCCATTGAATAAAAGAATTAAATTAGATTACATTAAATTAAATTACATTAAATTGAATTAAAAAAGGAATACAATGAAATAGAATAAGAGATCAAAAATCAAATAGAATCAAATAAAATCAAATAAAAGATCAAAAATCAGATGTCATATGAACTTTACATGTCTGGGTTTGAAATATATGTTAAGATGGTTTTTTTAAACTTTTGCTTCTTGTCATGTAGGATGTCGACAGGGCAGGCTTTAGCAATTGCATTGTACTCGGCCGTTAATCTGTTCAGAGGGGAATACTTGCCCAGATTGGTTTTGCTTTGTCGTGAGCGAAACAGGTAAAAAACAAACAACTTATAATTATATCCTATGAAACCATCATCCTATACACGTATGCAACCTTCACGCACCATCGCAACCTCCTTTCTTATATCTATGATCACAACCGTCAACTATTATACCTACTATTATTGAATTCCTTTTCTCTCGTGTAGATCCTTCTCATAAAATCCATCCCTGTTTTTCTTCGACCAGACGGAGAGAACTTCCTTTCGATCCATCGACATTTATTAATGTAGTGCTATTTAGATAGCCTTGCAGATAAAGTGTGATATTGGAATGTCTGTCGGCATTTAAGTGAGTTTGTTGATGCCAAATATTGCATCGCACCAAGGCTTGACTAGTGCAATAGTGAATGGCGTGATCGATCTTGCTTAGATTACTAACTCATCTTACAGCTAATTGTATAACTGTCTCCTAGTTCTTCTTTGTTATGATAACTAATTGATCGTTTTTTAAAAGACCATTTACATAATATCCTATCAATCCATTAGCATTCACTACAACCAAATGAAGCCAAATAAATTTGAAAGCTTAAAACTCTCAAGCTAAAAAATTGAAATTTATAGATATACAAATGTTGTCATACCTACTCAAATAAACATAAAATATTGCACCAGGTAACAAAACTAAAGACAACATTTCACTCTTAAACCTTCAGGAAGGAATACATTCTGGCACAAAGTAACGGAAATCTTTAAATTAATAGAGTAATATAACATTCTGACAAGTTCAACCATGAAAACTATTTCACCTGTCAAATTATACAAAATTTAGGAGACTGGCAACATTGATGTTTGGTATCGGAAGATGAATTTTGAAATATAAAAATCGTTTAACAATGATTGACATAATATTAATAAGTAAATGGAATCTAAGGTAGATAATGTCATAGACTTTACTAATCGAAACCTTTATATAAAAAATTAAACCACAATTTCAGCTCCCGAAGAAAAATACGCAAGACTGATAAAACCAGTAACAAATATCCTCCTTCATAGCTTGGACATTGTACTAATGAGTATCTACTTTCTAATATTAAGTAAATAGTTTTAGCGACTAGTTTGAAGAAACCTTCAGGAGTCACTGCACTTTATCTGTATTTACGCACGTCTTGTGATAAATTTGACGTGAACAAATCAGTTTGATGCTCAACTTGAAGGTCACCTTAACATTAGAGCAAGCCGACTTTAAGTAAACACTTGAATTTATCTAAATTCAAGAAATTCCGTAATGTAATATTTATTTGGGGAAATGTGTCATACCTTTGAATACTAAAACAACAAGATGATTTTGTGTTGTGCAAGAGTGTAAGTTGATGAATTAATCTTGTTTCAAATAGAATTGTGACTATCAAGATTGATTTAATACCATGAATCATTTTAATTGAGATCTATGGCGATTTTATTACTTTCTTGATTGTGACGCCTGCAGTCATAGAGCAAGTCTTCATTGGCCTACATCAGTGCACTGCTACACCTAGGTACCTGGCTAGCTCCAATTGTATGTCTAAGGACTTGATACTCATCCATTTATCTCTATTTTAGCAACCGTCTTTCAAAAATAGTTGCAGAAACTACAAGAGTGTATATATTTTAATCTAAAGAATATTTACTGTACAAATAGTTGTGCGTATTGTAGATGCAACTGAACAAATATTTACTAGACGATGCAATACTAATAAACATCTACGTCCCTTACCAATAACAATTACTCTGTTGACGCAAACATTAATCTATTTCAATTTCAAATCATTAATTTCTATTTGTTGTGTCATTTCTTCCCTTTGTCTGTTTGCTGTTCCTAATTGGTGATGTGCATTGCATACCAGTCTAGCCATTTCTAGATTCTCATCTAGTCTTATTGTAGTTTCACTATTTTACTGCTTATAAAGGATGAGAATGTCTGAAGGGTAGTTAGTTATATTTATTACTTATTCAATACGTAACACATCCGTAGTCGATGCATCGATGACTCGATGCACTTCCGTGTGCTCTGCCGTGACGACAGAATGTCTATTGTCCAAAATTTTGCCAGTGTAAAAAGTAAAATGTACCAATGACTGATCAAAATTTGACTAAGATTTATTAATATTTAAAACACTTAACATTATGTTCCTCTACTTTTCATTCATATTCTTTCTGAACGCCCATTTTTCAGTCTTTGTAACATCACACTAGCCTAGGTCAAAACCATGACTTCTGCTATCAAGAATCTGAAACCACGTAATAATCTGCGAATATAAACTATGTAAACAAACTATGACCTAGGTTCAATAATATCCTAGAGAATGGTGCCACAAAGCTTGGCAATGTCCGCACATATTCAGAGCTATATCAATATATATTTAATTATTATACCTCATGATATTGTTATACGCAGTTGGCGTTGTTTGAATGCTTTCGATAGCCCTTCGATGTTTTTTATACGAAGGAATGATTAAAGATTTTCTTGACCTTGAATAACTACAATTTGTCTGTCATTCTGACTTACTCGTATAACTACAATGTTAAGCTCTGTGACTAAATGGCTATACATTACCTATGCAGCTGCCATAATAGATCTTAAATTATTGGCTGTCGTACGAGCGTAAAATTTTTAAACAGGTCAATGCCTGGAAGACTTCATTCTTCGGATATATGATAAAATCAGCATAATCATAGCCTTTCAATATTCCCACTGCTGAGACTCAGACTCCTCTCTATGAGAGGGAATAGGCCGTAATCCACCAAGCGGGCCTAGTGCGGGTTGGTGAATGTCACATGTCTTCGAATTTTGGTTCTAGGACATGCCGGTTTCCTCACGACGTTTTCCTTCACCGTTTTGAGAGCAGTGGTGATGAAATAAATTACATAAAGTAATGCGCCTGGTTGAGTTTGAACCCACGACCCACAGCTCGTAAGTCGGGACCGTTACCACTGCTTACTCGTCCACCACTGCTCAAATATTATGATTCCCAAAGGTAATTGGGAAAAGTCCAAATCGGTGAATCATCTACAGTTTCCAATTAATTATAGCTATCTGAAACCATTTGTGTAGACTTATGACATTCATGTTGGCACATTATTTTATTAGTACTTTTATGTATTTATGAGAAATCTGTTTCTTTTCTGTTTACCATTTCGAAAGCTAGGCAATAAACACGCTTGATTTATTTTATTGATTATTTGTTCATGGTACATACGCATTGGTTTAATTGAATGTTGAAGTCCTATTTTAGGTGTAGTAAGTAGCAGTTAGACTATTAGGCCCCACTGCTAGAGAGGCCCAGCTTAGTCGAAGCTTAATGGGGCCGGGGTTATCTGAAAAGAAGATCAATATGAAGAGGTTAGAAGAAATGGGGTGGGTTTTTAGTCAGTAAGAGTCTGACACTATCTCCCGCTCCGCCCAAGAGCGGGAGTTGTCATTGAAAGATTTTTGCCAGCCAAAAAAAAGGCTCCACTGCTGGTCTAAGGCTTCCATCTCGCTTTTTATTGTCCTCGGTCATTGCGGGCCAGTCCCTCCAGTAATTATCAAGCTCATCTCTCTTCCTTCGTCTGGTCAAAAGATATCCAGTTAGAAATTCAGTAAATATCCAGAGTCCAATTAGGAAATTAATTATGACCTGGATAGAAAATAAAATCATCAAGTCCCTTTTATGATGTGGACACTCATCAATTGACTTATCCTGCTCTAGGGTGGAGCGAGAGGGTGTGTCAGACTTTTATTGACTAAACACCACCTACGTTCCTAGGGTTACGGCAACTTTTTCAAACGTTCCCATCACTTTCTAATTTAGCTATTAGAGTTTAGTTTTTAAAACCAGAGAAGATATGACCTCCAATTTTAACATCACTGGCACTTTTGGCTTATATCAAATCAATGTCCAACTTACTAATCTTCTTCTTCTTCTTCTTTTCGTATCGATGCTCTCAAACTATACTTTTTCTGCCCAATATTTGGCAACCTGTACGGCTCTATTGTTGCCCTCATATAGATCCTGAAAACTGCAGGTGGTAATGCACGATGGGCAGCATAGCAGGTGGCGCATGTCCTGTGGAGAGACTCCACATTGGCACTGTGCTAGAGATGGGTCGAGGAAGCCCCACTTGGCCAGATTGCTTTTACAACTTACTAATAACATTGATAATGTAATAATAATGCATTTAGTAAATACTTGTGTAGTTATACTAGAAACAAATTAATTACCAAACTTTCCAAAAATGTTCACCTTAGCACTGTCTGTTCTATTTCAGTATCTATTTACATAACAATCAACAATTTGTTTTGCCCCACAATAAACTACGGAAAATTTTGTCCGAACAAACCACGATTGTTGTTATCTGAACCTTATATTCTATTTATAAACACAATCAATAACAGAGAGGGTCAAATATTTATTTTGTTTTCATTGATAACGGACTTGGCGCATAATTAGTCTTATTTAACAACGTTGAAAGTTCCAATGCGAACTCTATCTCTAAATAAATAAAGTCCTTGTAATTCATGATGATAATTGTAATGAATGCTATTCAGATGCGTTTGATAAAGTTAACATATTCTAAGAGTGATGTAAACCTCTTAAGTGGTTGTTGTGTGACATAAGTGTGAGACAATAGTAATATAAATAAATATGTAGATGTTATTGCGATCGCGATCAAAATAGACGATATGCATGCATTGGCTTATGAACTGTACCTACAGATATAATTACAAGCAAATGTTTAAAGTACGCTAAATAATTTCAGTAATTATTAAAGCACTACTTGATAGTAGTACTCGAAATGAATATTAACCAGGAATTAGAAATAGGAGAATAACTTCCTGGTTTTATAATTACTTTATTATCGTTGTTTATTGATATTCCATTCACCGTTTTTGCATATTAAGTTCATTCCGCATCAGATGCTTTTTACGTTAGCCTGTAAACTGAGAAACAAGACAAACAAAATTGTTTTTTATAGTAACTTGTCTCCAGTTTTATGAACATCATACATAATAAACCAAGCCAAATTATTTATAGAAAAATCAATACATTTATTGGTACCTATTTAAGTATGAAGGTCAAAGTAGTACTACTGTTGATCATTCGTTCGGTATCATGCACAAATACCATCAGGTTTTCCATAAATATACTTACTTTTTATTATGCTTCGGAAACGATGACATGATACCACATAATATTTTACTATCCCTTAATTCCCTTCGATATCAGGTATATGAAATAGCATTTGTACTTTAATGACTTGCTATTCTGGAAAAACCTCTTATCTAAATCCTAAAACAAAATTTGGCTTTGTCATTCTTTCACATTATCACTTTTGTGTCTACTATCACTTTTATCACCAGACTATGATACCACTCTCGTTCTTGAACTTTGCTCGTTGTATACATTCACGTTAATTAATTAAATATCAGTATGTTGGGGCTGTGGCTGACCTAGAACAATAATACACGTTCGTGAATTAAAATTACACGCGAGTTTTTCGTGGTTTACTGTTTAACATGCTCTGTCATTGTTTATCGCTTCGTAATGTTTGCTATTTCTGTGGAGATGTCTTCCGGGTTTTCGAAATGGCATAGCCGAAATATTCAGTAGTATAGGGCACAGTATATTACCTTGTGGAACGCCTACATTTGTATAGTTTCCAACCAATACCAGAAGTTTGATGATTGTATATTGGAAAGCATGTTAAATTCGCTTATAATGTAAAAAACCCAAGCCATAAAATGCTTTGACAAATAATGTCTCCATAACCTCTAGCATTTTACTGACAAGATTACAGAACGATGGGAATTGTACGAAGGCCGACTTATTTTAATTAAATTGGAACGACTGCAGACCACTTATACTAATTATAAACACAACTATAGAAACCCGCTGGGACTTCCCACAATATTCTGCAAGCATACGAATAAACTGAACTAAAAGAATATGCTTTAATATTTTCGATCAGACTCGACTAAAGCTTTTGAAGAATTTATTGTCTAAATCGATTACGAAACCTACATGTGTTCTGAAATAGTTTTCAGAAGTCAGTATCAATCAAGGATCTCATTGAAAAAATAGCAATAGAATCAGGTGTCAGCTGTGTGATTAGTTGAGAGTGTGTTGGGCGATGTGGCAACAATTAATCATAAATGAATTTTTGATTGAATCTTTTCTCAAAAAGAATTCAATCAAAGAACTTTCAAAACTGGTATATCAGTAACAGAAATCTATTGCTTGTGAAAGATGTAGATTCGAGATTGGCTAAATAACTGGGATTGTTATACTAGAAGGACGACAGTGCATTGAACTGTAGGGTGACAGAAGATCGAGAATATTTTGCTCCATTATTTCATTGCTATAAGTCTATTTCGTGAATTTGATTGTTATTTATGGGAGGTCACGATCCTGCTGAACCGTTTAAATGGTCGGAAATTTTGGCACTTTAATATTCAGCCAACAATCGAGCTTCCTGTGTGGAGAATTTCTACGTCCTCTTAAAACGTCTTTATCTAAATTAAAGATTCGAGTGAGAAAAACACAGGAGATACTTCATTTAAATAATTAAGAGGTGACTTTTAATGACATTCATGTCTAACTAATATGAATCACTGAACACATGACTTCTTCATAGATGCATGACTATAAATTAATATTAATGCACTTAACGTTGACACAGAGCAGTGTCTTAATCATTAGAATTTATGCTAAAACACCACAATATATCTTATTAAAATATTTATGGAGTTAATCATTAATTAACAATATTTATCGTTTTGTTTCAGGTACTAATACCGTTTTCTACTTTAGAAGTAATAAAAAGGAAAGGTAAGTACCGCATGACAAGAGACATGACTCATAAAGTTCAACGGTTTTACTTTAAACATCTGCCAAGAAACTATTAGCCATTTGCACCGGATCGGGTTCTGTGATGTCATCGTAGAATCCCTTTTTAGCTGCGAGCGAAAGCAGTGAAAGATTATCTATATTTGGGAAGACTGGACTTTCGAGTGTTTTTGTTTTCTTTGGGATATTTATGAAGCGCATATACCTTACCGTTACCTAGTTTGATATTTATTATTCCTCCTTTAGGTTTTTGATTGACTTGATCTATCATGTCATTCTACTTGCTTGTTGTCGTATCAAGTATATCGTCATCATTTTTATTGACAGTCTTATTCCAAACATGTTCCCTCTTGGTTTCTTCTTCAACCCTTCTATTTTTTGTGCCGCGTCTTTGGGAATCTCATCCAGGTCTTACTCTCAATCTTTCTAGTTATTCCGTCCGTCTAACTATACCAAATGAAAGTACAAATTATTCATATCAAGTTACTACTCAATTAACTCAAGAAATAAAAGAGAATTAATGATCACGTGACAGGGAAAATGGAAGAAAAATTTGTGTTGCAGACTACTAGCAATATGAGTAGAGACAGGGAGATAACAAATATCCTAATAAACCTTTAATCCCGCCATTACTAACTAATGACAATTTCGTACGAAATATCGTATATCGCACGTGCATCGTTATCCACTGGAGATTAATATTCCTGCATTAACTCACGACCCTAAGCCTTGTTTCGTTCAACTATTCAAGTCGTGACCACTATTCACTTAGCTGTTTACTTTCTACGCTCAAACATGGCGAATTGAGACATACGTATATACCATGTAGGACGGTTTTTTTGGTAATGCGATTTATAAGATAACTGCTTTCATTTGTTGAGTGAAACTTTTGAATCTGAGTTTCATGTTTATTATTACTACGTTTTTCTTATCTTTGTTTCATGCAAACTTCAATTTACATAAATGAATAGAAAACTATCGTAAGCTTGCCTTACCACGCAGTAAAACTGAGCCAAATAAATATCCTACTGATAATCTACTCTAGCTGCAGAGTCAGAATACAATTGCATGGAATCTAATCAAAACTCAATTTAAATACAGCTAAATCACAATTTACATTCGGATCCATTGTTCAACTTGCTAGACTATCCAATAGTCTGGTACGATTAGACAACACAAACTAATTAAAAAGTAGCTTTGATTACATTCAAATTCGTTCCATTGTCTGTAGGTGTCTGCGTTCTCGATCCAAGTGCTAAGCCAAGTTTACAGAGATTGATTTACCCTACCCAGTTTGTGATTCAGTTAAAGGGATGAAACCATTGTTTTGATAATTATGTTGAAACTGTATTTATCTTTATTTGTAGGATTCATGAGTATCTCATTTGTCAAATGTCTGCTCATAAATTCTCAGAAACTTAATGAAATTAAATCTATTCTATAGATAAGATGAACATCTGAAATAGCAACAAACACTTTTGGATATATGAACACAGATAGGCTGGTTCATAAAGCAAAATGTACTATTTCTGCAAAATCATTGAATATTCAGTAGGTTTTTTAAACTACACTACACAATTGTGAATGTTTCGCACATTGTAAATTATATTGTAGCTATAGTAAACATTGCTTGCATTTACAATTATCCCCAAGTGCAAAATTTCTCGCTTATTTATATAAAGTTTGCTATAAAAAATCTAATTGTGGGTTAAGCTCACTTGTGTATAATAAATAAAACTCGTATAGAAAAGACAGAATAAAGAATTGCTGAATAGGATCAATTTTAATTATAACTGATGACATTACTTGACCATAATGCCTCTTGCATCGCATTTAAGATATGCAATCGCTGTTTTCAAATTTTCATCAACTCCTCCATTAATATCGTCGTCCCAAATTCTTAAATTTATTTCACATCTTTCAATTAAACGTTTATTCTCATAGACGGTCTCATGTGCCGTATGTAGTACATGAATTTCATTAGATTATAGTCGGGCCACACTATGTGCAACTATAGAAGGTTGACTCAATACAAGTAGCGAAAACTATACGCGGCGAATTGAAACAAATGCTTGCCGCGAATGCGCTTGCACTTACTGTACGTGAAGCATGGTCGTGCGTTTTCGCACGTTGTATCGAGCCGACCCTCCGTAGTGGTACTATTGTATGGCCTGGCTATGTTTAGTTGCTTAGACAAGTCGCCGTTTTTAGCTCGTGGGTACCTATGCAGTCATCGGCTGCATTCTGGTTTCTAGTCTCCTTGTAAGGTACTAGTCAATGCGACTTTAAAATAGCAAGACTAGTTGTGTACGGACAGAAATAGGTAATACGTCTTGTAAGTGCTATTGTGGATTTAGTTAGCTATAACTTAGACGAGGATAATTTATTGAAAATACAGATAAGTCTGTATAATGATGACTTAGTTAATATTGATGATATGTACACTAATAAAATCTTAAGAAGTATACAGAAACAAATTCGTTGAATAACAAACGATGCATTTGTAATAGTAGATTTAAAGCTAATGACAAATTACTGATAAGATAGTATTACAATTTTGTTTAAATGTCCTGAATCTTTTCACGGAACTGTGTCCTCCACATTTTAAAAACAAATTGAATCATACTTTGCTCACGTTTGTGCATGTTTAAATTACCGTTATTACGAATGAACTTGTAAACAATATTAATCAAGTGTCATTGTCTGCCGATCAATGGCAGTGTCCAGAAATAAATTGATTGTAGTTCTTTTTATCTCTTGCATTCCAAGAACGATTGATATTTGGTCCAATTTGAGCTTCTAAGGGGGAACGCATACACCAACTTCTGTCTTGATTAATCATCGATATAGCTCCTGCAAATTTCATTTTACCAATTCCATTTTACACGTTCAAATATCTTATCGTATTAGGTGTATCTTAGTCCTGTATGTTTTGTCCACCCAGAGAAACTGCAATCTTATATCAGTATCTTACTTAATATCACAGCGGTTATATCGTATTACAGATTTTAAATGCATCCAAGTGCTTGGAAATTTGCTTCTATGGGCCACACTAAGATGCTTACACAACGTTTTCTTTTATATTATGAAATATCACTGCTCCTAAATCCTTAGTATAATTATTAATGATGATGTCCGTTAGTCTTTAAAACGTCGTTCTTTGGCAGGTGCAACAAAAACATAAGTTTTGATATTATTTTAGCGACTAGCCGAGCGGGGCGCCTTGTGGCGATCTGCCAGCTCCTCTTACAAACGCTTTAAAGTGTTTATATTTTTACTATTACCTCCAAGTACATAACAACACAAAATACAAGTAATTCTGGATCGTATAGAACGTAAATATTTTTGTAACCCATAAGATATTATGGATGAGCAAGACTTCAAAGAAAAGTACTTTCAACAGTGCTTTCACGTATTTATAGACTGGTTGGTAAAGCTCAGACTACTTCGTTAAAGTTTTAATAGAGAAACTTTGTTTTCAATGTCATTACTAATCCTCATCTGACGTTAATAGACCCTCTTTTTCTCTTTGCTCTTCAGGTTACTTCTCAAAATCAAGTAATACTTTAAGTAGGTGAACATTTTGAGTAGTCCTGTTAATTTAAATTGTATATGGTTCATATTTTATTACGACTTTGTTTCTAAACCATATTGCATTATTTTTTTATTTTATTTTAACCCAGAATTTAAATGAAACATGAATAATTTCAAACCAAATATAATACTTCAGACTAGCTTCTGCCAGTGGCTTGTACCGCGTGTTTGTAGAAAATATATGCTGCCTTGGTCCCTAAGTGATGAAGTAGCATTTTACTGATAAAATAATTTTCAACATTAGTTCAGTACTTTTGAATTTATTCATTGTTAAAGAAAAGTACAAGTCTTGCTCTTTATAATATTAGTATAGATACACCTATTTAAAGTGTAAAAAAGATAACTCAAACAAATCATTCAATTAAACCATTCAAACTGAATTACATTCTTATTCTTAAAGAAAACAGCGCACAAAGCGTGTCTTCCGTCAGTGCTCTCACAAGATTTATATACCCAAATCAACAAAAGAAAGTCATCTGTATATTTAAGTGCAGTTTTAAAATTGTCCCGTAATTGGCTTGGGGCCAAAGATGTGCGTGTCCTACGTAGGCGAAAAACCGGTACTTCACATTTTTCGCGCAAACATCATTATTCGAGTTGACAAGCTGTTCAGGCTCTTGATAACAGGTCTGCCATTTAATTGGCATCGTTACATATTTTCTTTCTTCATTTGCGTGTATATTTGCGTTAAGTTCTTCGCTCTCAACGATATGATCAGAACAAATTTGATTTGATGCAAAAGAGACACTATCCGGCTCGAAGGTCCGACGTAGATAATTCTAAAAAAATCTACTACTTCATTGTTTTCGTCTTAGGCAGTATTTAAATTTTCGGCACTGAAGAAGACGAGGCAATACTTATTCTGAGTCAATAGTGAACCGGATCTTTCATCATGTGTGTATGTGTCTAATGCTCTTACACTCGCTCATTCTACGTAAAATATCTGTTATGTAACTAGCTAAATATTGAGTTTAAATGACACAAGATGTACCATCAATAAAAAACACAAAGAATCATCACTATTTTTAATGCTATCAAATAAATGAATCTTACCCAAACTCCTCTTTAAGGAACAGACGACCGTGAAACGCTATCACTTGACGCGGAACAATTTCGCACAATTTGTCAACACACCGTTTAGCACGTAGTGTGTGCAACAATGCCCTGACGCGGAAGCTAAGGAAGCACGTACGTTATACACATGCACTTTAGTACCTACCGCGTATGATGCACTAGTAGCTGTTTTTGCGGAAGTGAGAACTGGGCGAAATTAAGAGGCAAGTTTAATTTTGGAACCGTATCGGTTTTTGTTATTGTATATTAAAGTTCTAATAGTTATTATACACATGCACCTTTGTACCTACCGTGTAGATGCACTAGTAGTTGTTTCTGCGGAAGTGAGGACGTATTGAAATTGAGATTCATATGTCATTTCCTCTATTCTTACCAAAACTTTTATTTTTGGAATATAGTGTTTTATTAAAGAAATTGTGAAGCATGAACGTGTATAACGCACTTGTGGTTTTTGCGGAAATTATAATGCAGAAAGTGTCGTTTTTTTTTAAACTCAGTTTTTCATCGACTTGATACTCGTGTGGACACATCCACACCACCAGAAGTGGCGCTCTACTGAGCCCGTGGAAGCTAAGGCCCTATGATGTGTGCAATGATACTTAGATAGCCAGCCGAATTCTGCCTGCAAATTGTGCTTCCTCAGCTGTCACCAAGATCATCACTTGTCAAAGCGTCTTCCCCCGTGCTATTACCTGTGTCGTCAGAGAGTAAAAGCTGACTTTACCAACACGGAAGAGCCCATCGCACATCACCCAACCAGTTATATCCGTTTCAAAGGAATGGCCCCAGAATCAAACCTTTTGGAACACCGCTCGTCACATTTCGTCAATACCATCCTTCTCAACCCGTTTATTTGTCTTTTTACTTATTATTTTATTTGGTTTATCCGTCTTTCAGATAAGCTTCCGAAATGAGGCGCAAGTAGATGGCAACACATGACATAAAAGAACCTTCCTAGGGCTAAATGATTAAGGGATTGGCTGACGGGTAAAGATGACCTCACCCCGAGCCGCAGCTTGCTCTATCGGGAACCTTTCCAGAAGCTTATCGAAGTTGTATCGAAGTTTGAGAGGTCGAAGATATAGAGCTACTACTGGGTGTCCATAACTATCGCCTCCTCCTCAGCACTTATTCACTTAATGGTAGTGGCCAATGGGTACAAGAGACCTCTTTTCCTTTTTGAATCACCTTTTCTATTGTTCGCATATGACTTTGTGCTCGTCTGATGGACAGCTAATTAACGAAGCGAAATTTATACGTTGTTTTATTTTTAGAACATTTGTTTTATTCAGCAATTCGTTATATGTAATGAATTGGTGCTGTAATGAGGTTTCCTGAGAAAATACTGATGTGCTGCGGAAGCGAAGACCAGCGAAATTAGCAGCAATTTGTAAAGTAAAATTAAATATTGCTTGGTTTGCTTAGAAAATACTGTATATACACCTGTAGTTTCGCTACGACTATATCGGAAGTGAAGACGCAGCTAAATTATCATATAGATTTATTTAGAACATGGTTTGGTTTAGTTTTTAAAATGTAATATGTTTTGATTGTGGTTCACATGCACTTTAGCACCTTATATTTAGAACAGCTTTTAGTTTAGTTTGCAAAATGCAATGCTTAGATAGAAAGATAATGAGAGAGCGAACACCGACGTTCGCTTGGGGTTTAATGAATTAATGCACTTGTCATTACGGAACTGAGTCTAGAGTAGATGTACATTTATTTTTATTTTTGTGACTGAGTGGCGTTATTTTAAGACATAAAAAAGATAATTAATCACCACAAGACGTGCAAAGCTGATGTTCGAGCATACGCGCATGTATTTTGTTTTCATCTGAAAGATGAAGTTATCGATGATGAAACCTAAAGAATGTATTTATAAAACTTCGGACGAGAAGTAATATTGATCAATCCTAAGTGCATGATTCGTGTGATAGTCTATGAGAGCGAAGCCGCAATATAAAACCTGTTTAGTTTTACAAATGGGCTCGCCTTTGACGATATTGACGCAACTGCCAAAGGTAAGAGATGATGTAGTCGACGATGGAGCAAGTTTTCCTAGAAGTAGCCAATTCACTCAAAATAAGGGCACCTTGGTTATAGCTATCTGGAAGTACTGCCTGCATCAGGGACTTCCACTCCTAACTCAAGAAGAAAGTATTCCCAAAACGTTTTGTGCGTATGGTTCGGATGTTCACCTTGTACCGATGGCGCTTCATCGTATATCTTGAAGTCTGATGAGGGAACGTACTTGGTGAAGTTAAATTGTGTAATTCCGGAGCTTATTCCCTAATATGTACAATTACATTGACCTGTGTGGTACTTTTGATTGATTGATCCAGGCATATACGAGTAGCTGGCGTTTCTATTAATCTAGTTACTTAGCAGTGCCCACACACGAGATATCTCTTAATTAGACACCAGCAATTTTAATACTTTTCAGAGGCCATCATCATCTTCCTGCCTTTGTCCCATATTATTTGGGGTAGAAGCAACAAGTTTTTTTCTTCCATTCTGTCCTGTCACCCGTCACGCGATTATTAACTCCCTTTTCTTTCATATCACTCATAACACAATTCATCTGTCTTATCTTTGGCCTACGGAGAGGTAGGAACCTCTTCGTCCGTCTAAATGTATATTCATAACTGTTTTAATTACATGCGTTTCATTCCTCCCCTTTACTTTTATTACAAGCCATCTATGGGAACACTCGTAGTATCCTTGCTTATCACCCCCATTCAAAAGCTATATCTATATGTTTAACATCTACGATCTGCAAAAAAAATATCTACGAGGTATTTCGTAGATGGTATACAATAATATGTCAATAAGAATACGTAGTAAATACGAATCGTCCGCATGCATGCACCTTTACGTGCCTTGTTTATGATGCACTAACAGAGATAATGGAAGTGGCGAGGACATATTTCAGACGTGAAATATGAAGAGATTTGAAGTTGTTTGCAGTTTTTATTGCGATTCTGCATTATCTATATGCTTTAGTAACTTGTTTGTGTAGTGAGGTATCGTTAAGTTCCTGTCCTTGTTTTAAGATTTCCTTGTGCAGTTAAGCTTGGGAAACTAATTTGCTAAACCTTTTGACAGATGAATGGATCGACATAATCCTCTGAAGGTTACATTGCTTCATTTTACATTCTTTTTTAAGATGTATCAATTTTGTCTTGCTATTTTAGTCTGTTTCTGTCAATTTAATTGACGAATAATTCCTACAATATCTTTTAAAGCCTTTCTTGACGATTCGTAAATCTTGCCAGACTCTTAACATCTTTTGCATTCCTTCAATTACACTCCCCAAGATACAGGCGCCGCCTAATGTGGGGGGTATTATAATAATTCTGCTAAATTATAACTCCTGTTACCGATAAGCAACTATGTCATACCTATGGTAAAGAAAATACTTGTAACAATGATAAAATAAATAAATTACTCTTTGCAGTTCTAGGTCATGGTAACTCTTTCGAAAAATTCCAATGAGAGTTTCCTTTGCCTGTTCTCATCTTGTTCTATAGCAGCCCGGAGTTTGGAAGTTTGTAGTGTGACAACCCCATGCCTCAGAAAACACGTAAAGCCGTTGGTCCTGTGTCTGATCTCTCTTCGGTCGTGTCGGATTACCGTCTTATCCAAACTGTGAGAGTAAAGAAAGAGAGTGCACCTGTATTGTCTCCTGCGTACTTGGCTAATAATATTATTAATTTACATCCAAATCCTTTCAATCAAAAGGCAACAATTAAACAGACACAAATACTCTCCCATAAATAATACTAGTGATAAAGTTTATATTGTCGTGCACCGACCCCAAGAAGCGTGGGACAAGGGCAGAAAGATGGTAAGTGATATCTTACTCAATATAAATAGTTTCTGCAACAAACGGCCAGTCATAACAAACAACAGCCAATCAGTCTGTATCAGCCGAACGGAAGCCTTGTAGCATAACAACTGTTGGAGCTCGCGATAACACAGTTATTTTATGCATTTCCTATTCTGTCTGTTCTGCAATATTAGCTGAGAATTACATACCAGAAGGTGCACTGAACGACACGACATCAGCAATGGCAGCTTCACAGATTTTCTCTTCTGAACTCATATTCATCATTTTGGCTGAAAAACGCTCACAGCTGGTTCACCTTCCCCAAGAGTTTACACATCTGCCAGTCTTGTGCTTGTTGTTTGACAACAGAGTCTCACAGTCCTCACCAGGAAGCCAATGGTACGTCTTGCAGTACGAGTTACTGCTTCAGAACCTTTTAGCCTCATCTGCCATCATCACCGAGCAATGTGCTTGCACTACCTGTGTGCACTTAAATTTAACAATTCTTCGAGTTATGACAGGTACCTCCTCTCTCTCCAATGGATCTTCTTTGTCCTTTAGCGCAGTCTTCACCCTTTTAAAACATATTTTAGTCCCTACTGCTGGCCACATTAATTGCCCCTTCAGTGCCGTTCATCAGGTTCTATACTTTAAGGGCACTTCAGCATGCTCAGGACAGAAACACCGCACACATAAAACCAATTTCCCAAATTGTCATGTAGTATGTAACGTAGATAGATTTCTGCACACTATGTTTTGTGGTAATAAAGTGCCGTTCATTTAAATATGTAGTAGGTACTTTGTCTAATATAGTTTTCGCCGGAATTTAATATTTAGTTAGCTTATTACTAAGTTAATTAAAAATTGTTAAAGAACAGTAGCAGTGTTTATAAACTGAGGCATGTTATGATGCTGTGTAGATATTTTTTGGTAAGAAAAGAAGCTCTTTGTATTTAATATCTTAATTGTGACATATTTAGTTCCAGAATCATATTCCTTCCCTTGTTCCTTGTTACTTAGTGATCACCTCAACACATTCATCAGTTGTCTAGTACTCATAACACAAGCTCTGCTTAGCTTGGGACTAGACGGCGTTGTGTGATAGTTGTGGAATATTATATTATATTTCTTCTTCCGTTCTTTTCTGAGACCGTCATGCTATCATTCCATTTCTGTAATGTTCGTTCGAACAGCACAATTGCCTACTGCGTTGCGTGTGGGGGTCCGACTCCCTCACGGAAGAATTATTGTATGACCTAGAGATACCTATGTGTTCCGGGTCTGGGTGTCTCGTGAATTGAAGTTTATATGTCTATGAACGCACCCACGAAACAGGAGTAACTCTTAGTGTGGGGCAACGTTTTTAAAAAGACTGACTTTTTAAGAAGACTGACTTTTTTGGCAAAAGGGAAATCTTAAATTAATTTTTCCCGTTCTGGATAGAGCGAGAAATAGTATCAGAGATTTACCTTTGCGTTCCACGGCCGCTGCAGCTGCGACTCTGTCAAATACCCGCTTTTTTTGCTGCTAATACATAATCTATCGATCAAAACGTTCGAGACAGACATATGGCGTCGTATAATTGGGAAAGGCGACCGCACGTAACAGGATAAAGATGAGACAGAAGAAGAAAAAGATCTATCGTATATTGTTTATTGTTATTTTTTTATCTATACTTTTTTTTTCATTTAATGTCGTCTTACATGGGCTATGAATCAAATCGTTACTAATATTATAAAAGCGTAAGTGGGTTTTTTTGTTTGTTTGTTACGTCTTCACGCCTAAATGGCTAAACCGATTTTGATGAAACTTGGTACACGGATAGACCATGTCCTGAAATAGGACATAGGATACTTTTTATCCCGGAAATATGTTCCCTTAGAATTGTTTTCAGCTAGTTACGAATAATTTGTAAATTTACTGTCTCCGGAGGTTTTTGCCTAGTTTGGGAGACAGCAGGCTTTGTTTTGTTAAATTAACTGTTCTTGTTCTAGTTACTAAGACCAGATTTGTGGTTGTGTTCCAAATAAATTATTATTATTATATTATATCTTAACGCTTCCTCTATTCTTCTATTTTGACTGGCCTGTTGGTCTAGCGGTTATTGGCCCTGACTGCTATGTCGGAGGTCGTGGGTTCGATTCCTACCCTGGACAAATGTTTATGTGATGAGCGTGATCATTTCGAGCAAAAAAAAAAAACAAAAAAAAAACATCGTAAGCGACAGTGAGCGTTTTTGCAGTACTAGTAGATTTTCTCTTCCATAATTATAAAGTATTTACGAAAATATGCAGTAGCAACAATTCTATTAGATCGGTAGTTATATGAAGTTATATTTTTTTTTTATTTATTTATTATCATGAATTAATACTTTTTAATTATGGAAGAGAAAATCTACTAGTACTGCAAAAACGCTCACTGTCGCTTACGATGTTCTTCCTGAAAAGGCTCGATCTGTTCTGTGTCTGGGTGTAATTTATCTATAATATGTATGTATTTAGAAATATAATAAGTATGTTTATCAGTTGTCTAGTACCCATAACACAAGCTCTGCTTAGCTTGGGAATAGACGGCGTTGTGTGATGGTTGTGGAATATAATTATTCTTACCTCTATACCTAAAATAGAAAGCCTTATACAATCCAGCTATATTTTCTTTTGCTCTAAAACATTAAAAGTAAAAGTAGCTAAGCGCCACCAAATCAATTACGTACTTACCAAATATGAAAGCGTACGTTCACAAATAAGCATAAAAGCTTACAAACGACAGACAGGGCAATGAACTTGTTCATATAATGCTTACTCATATGCCAAAGGAGAAAAACGTGAAGCACATGAGTAATAATAACATATAGAGCGCCCAGTTTATCTTGATAGACGTCAGAAAAAGGATCTGAAAGGATCTGAATGCTAATGTTCTGAAACCATAGATATAATATATATCTTCTATATAAAAATGAAGCCCATTTTTCGTTGTCACGACATAGCATGAAAACGGCTTGACCGATTTGGCTGATTTTTTTTTTTGTTGTGATTGTTATTGTGAGGATAAGGTTCTTATGGAAAAAAAAATAGGGTAGTGTAGGGTAGAGTAGAGTAGGGTAGAGTAGGGTAGAGTTGGGTATAGTAGGGTGGAGTAGGGAAGAGCGGGAGCGAAGCCGCGCGGGCAAAAGCTAGTATATAATTATGATACCTAGCGCTTAGTTTTTTCTGGAATAAATCCGTCCGGTGAGTAAAAAGGCTCTTAATAAACTAGTGCGCCTCACCAACAACGATAAACGAAAGTGTAAAATAATTGTCAATATAGGTAGGTAGAAAATGTTGAGGTTTTTATGTTTGCGGACACAGGAAGAAAGACTGGTTTTATTTTATATTACTTTTATTTCACACAAGAAGAAATACTTCGTAGTACAGCAGCCATCTTATATTCTATCATAGACTATATATCTATAAACCAAAATAAACTTTTTAATTCTCTATACTCTATGTTACTAAAATACCACAGACATTCTAATATGTTAACAGAAAATAATAATAATGAACGAAAATGTTATTGTGATGCATGGGGCGCTTTGTGCCATATTTTTCGTAAATCGAGCATCTCACACTTTTTATTGATATTGGAAGCGTTTTTAACATATTAAACAGACAAACAAACAATTTGGCTTCTCTGATTACTTTTCAATGAGCGCTTTCAATTTCAAGTTGTTATATTATGTTTGTTACCTAGTTTTAAGATTGCGTCTTTTTCGCGTAAATATACTGTTTTTCTTTCATTCTTTCTTTCTTTCTTATGCATACTTAGTAGCGCCATTTTAAGATATCAAGAAGTACTGGATGGTTGGCGCCTTGTACAAATAATCGTACGCACAATGAATGAGTAATATTTTTTTATTAACGACTAGCTTTTGCCCGTGGCTTCGCCCGCGTACATAAAATAAGTCAGGAATAAAGCAGCTTTCTTTTAGTGGAAAAAACTTAGTGATCGGACCAGTATGTCTAGAGTTAACTTATCTCCTAAAAGGTTCTGGAGTGGCGACCGCGTACCGGAAGACGCAGCGCGGAAGGCCTCCTACAACGTGGACGGATGACCTGGTGAAGGTTGCGGGAATGCGAAAGATACTAGACGCACAGGATCGATCATTGTGGCGACACTTGGGGGAGGCCTATGTCCAACAGTGGACGTCTGTCGACTGAAATGATGATGATGATGACTTACCTCCTAGAAACAAAAAAATAAATACTTTACTTTTTTATAATATTATTGTAGACAGATACTGTTTAGCGTATTGTAGGAAAGATTTATAAAGAATTATTTGGTGTATATGAAACATTGTTTACTACAAAACACGGGGCGAAAACTTGGAAGCATCTTGACGGAAGCAAAGTTTGGTTGGAAAAGTTCCGACGATTTACTCGTCAACACGGGTATTTTTCTTGCGTTTCAAGGTCCCATGGCCTGACTCTTTCGAACATTCCCGCAGCATTTTCTGTGAGTAAATTTGTTTATTGTTACATTATATTACTTATAAAGGTAATCTATATATATAAAAATGACCCCCTTTTTCCGTTGTCACGACTTGGCATGAAAACGGCTTGACCGATTTGGCTGTTTTTTTTTGTTGTGATTGTTATTGTGAGGAGAAGGTTCTTATGGAAAAAAAATTAGGGTAGTGTAGGGTAGAATAGGGTAGAGTAGGGTAGAGTAGGGTAGAGTAGTAGGGTAGAGTAGGGTAGAGTAGTAGGGTAGAGTAGTAGGGTAGAGTAGTAGGGTAGAGTAGGGTAGAGTAGGGTAGAGTAGGGTAGAGTAGGGTAGAGTAGGGTAGAGTAGGGTAGAGTAGGGTAGTGTAGGGTAGAATAGGGTAGAGTTGGGTATAGTAGGGTGGAGTAGGGAAGAGCGGGAGCGAAGCCGCGCGGGCAAAGCTAGTAATAAATACAATAGGAGCGTTTCAAAAAACCGTTTGCGGAAAGAATTTTATAGTGATTTATAGAGTTTAACGAAACTCTTTCATCATCATCATCATCATCATATCAGCCGAAAGACGTCCACTGCTGGACATAGGCCTCCCCCAAGCGTCGCCACAACGACCGGTCCTGTGCGTCACGCATCCATTGGATTCGCGCGAAACTCTTTATCTATACTTATAATAAATCTGTAGAGAGGTCAATTCTGTACATGAAATATATTTCCAAAATAACTAACAGGGGGTGATTAGTGATCGATACTGATGCTAAAAATGCAAACAGTAAAATTTTTGTCTGTCTGTCTGTCTGTATGTCTGTCTGTCTGTCTGTCTGTCTGTATGTTCTTTATAGAAACAAAAACTACGCGATGGATTTTAACGAAACTTGGTACAATCATTCTTCATACTCCTGGGCAGGTTATAGTATACTTTTCATCACGCTACGATTAATAGGAGCAGAGCAGTGAAGGGAAATGTTGGGGAAACGGGAGAAATTACTCCATTTTTTAAGCTTCCGTCGCGTTTGCAGCCTTAATGGTTAAAGCTACACAGAAATCATGTATCACGGAAATATTTTCCTTAAAATTATATAAAAAATATCCCACGACAGCGTATATCTATCTTTTATGGTTGACTCACAATAACACGTGTAACTCCCGATAGCTTAGCAGTTCGGAGCTTTCTGTTTATTTTTGTCTACTCTTAAGTTTATAACACTCTCACTCACCCCTAATATTAAAAAGTTAACATTATTATCTATTCAATAAAAAAAGAATCATAGAAATCGGTATAGAAACACCAAAGTTATACATGAAATACGCTAATAAGCCATCGCGCGTGAATACTGAATCCAGTCCCCCGGCTCTTAGAATTCGATATCAGACGTTTCAGATCTTTGATTTTGACGACCCCGTTGTCGCTGGCATAAGCAACAGGATCCGCGTACGAAGTCGCTGGCAGAAACTAGTATTACTATAAAATTATTTCCGCCTATCGGCTTGGCAGCCGTCCTAACGTATCGGACATAATATCTATACCTAATATAAAAATGAATCGCAAAATTAGCGAAATCGGTCCAGGCGTTGTTGAGTTATGCGCTTACCAACACAAGCGCATAACTTTATAAAGCGGACTCGCTAATTCTTTTTTTGTTGTGATTGTTATTGTGAGGTAAACATTCTTATGGAAAAAAAAGTTAGGGTAGTGTAGGGTAAAGTAGGGTAGAGTAGTGTAGAGTAGGGTAGAATAGGGTAGGGTGGAGTAGGGAAGAGTAAAAGCGTAGCCGCGCGGGCAAAAGCTTGTATATTATATAAAAAACAATCTCCTTTTCTTTCTATCAAATATGCAAATATAAACCTAAAAAACTAACATTATCTTGCCAATTTACAAGTTAATAAGAGCAATAACAACATGCGACCTCTTTAGATGCCACAGTACCGTGTCCCAAATTATTTCAACGTTATGGGTGTACTTATAAATCTTAGTATCCATTAACCTAAATTACATCAATGGGCTGTCCAATATTCCCTCAATTTCTTCTCAAAAGATATTTTGAATTATTAAAAATTATCGGAAATGGGATTAATAAATCTCGGCCGTTCGCAAGCATTTACCATGCAGAGATGGCGAACCTATGGCGCGCGGGCCAGTCCAGAAAAAAAAAAAAACAAAATATATCTATATATATTTTTATTATTATTGATAGCTTTGCGTTTGATAACCATCTCACCTCATGGTAAGCGATGATGTGGTTGATGGAACACGCTTGCCTAGAAGTAACCTATTCACTCTTGGCTTAAAGACCCCTAAGTTGTAGCTATCAGGAAACACAGACTCCAGCAGAGAATCCGACTCCTTGGCTGTACGCAAAATAAATGTGTTCCCAAAACGCTTTGTGCGTAAAGGTGGAATGTCTAAATTAATCAATGTGATTCGTGCTCTTGCAAGCACAAATCACATTGATTTTTAGATTGATTTATTCCAATATATCGACTTGCAAATTAAGTATGAACTGATTTGGTTTTCTATCTAGTAAACCCAGTCAAGATCATCAGGTGGGATCGCAGTGAAGTACTCGTTTTACTTTTTTGCTTGATAGTCAGCTCGCTAATAAAGGTTCGCCGCCGCTACCATAGTGCAAAACAACGTAAATAGGTCATGTTCACAAATACTCAAGAAGTTCAACGTTCTTTATACAACTTCTTTGGATCGTGTCAAGGTCAAGTGTTTAGATAATAAATACTTTATGGCTGAAGTTTGGCAAGAATTCCTTTAACAAATGAAATATTTGATGTTATTGATGTAATATTGAGAGTGCAATAAAACTAGTTATTGTTCCCTTTAATTAAAAACATCTATTACATATACAACATTCGTTCATGCGAAACCTGTATATACGAGTAGTTCAGTATCAGTAACTGAATCGATTCCAATAATTTTTACACAATGTCATATTTTTTCCCAAAAATATTTAAAAAAGATCACAAGTTGGACTCCACCAACACTAAGTACAAAACGTGTCATGGCAGGTCATAGCGGGCATAAGGCGCCAGCGCACAGCTAGGTGCGGAAGCAAAACAACCCTTCAATCGCTCGGCTGGCCCAGTGACCACGAATTTATGTCGCCAACCAGGTACCATACTTTGTGATTTTTCATAATACAGTTTTGAAATTTCCTACATAGATTCTTTACAAAAAAATACTAGACTGGTGTTTCAGGTTTTGCATATACTATAGCAAATATAAGGTAATCAGAATATGACTTTTCATTGTACGTCCTTGTAACATTCTGTATATGACTTGTAAGAATCCCATACCAATAAACTGCTATGAGTACTATGACTCAATAAACCATATAGAAAGAAAACATGTTTATTTGAGCACGCAGTGAACCACACAAATGACGGAATTATTTGAAAGAATTGAGGGCTTCGGAAAAAACAACAAACGGAATGAGCTTTCGCCAGCTTCAAGAGTCCGCTGAACTGGGAATGTAGTTTAATTTCAACTTGATACTTTCACGCGTTCCTGAGATAAAGTGTCTTGACAGACAGACAGACGAACGGACAATAAAGTGATCCTATAAAAGTTGCATTTTTTTCTATTTGAGGTAGTCTTTCTAAAACGTCAACTACTTTTGTTACTTTTAAATTAACTTTTATGCTTACAACTGTCGTGCTGTGTCTGTTCTGAATAAAAGTATTTCTATTCTATTCTATTCTATTCTACTTGGGTAATTATTAGAGTAAAATGAAATCTGATGTAGTCAACACTGCAACTGGTTCAATAATCAAGGTTGATTAAGAGATCTTGATCATTGTTATATATCAATAGAAGAACGTTAAGTGTTTTACAAGCTTTTATTTGGTCATCAAATCTTATAAATTAAATTTGACCTACTTCCCGGTTACCGATTGAGCTGCAATTTTGCATGCATGTGTAAATAAAATGACAATGCAAAATTATTATGACGAAGTTGATCTGATAATGGAACTAGAAGGTGGCTATAAGAACTTGGTAGTTTTTATAACTCAAGAACTTGAGTTATAAAATCCATCCAAACCAAATTTTTAGGCTTTGTTCGGACTATTTAGTAGATGGTTTATGTGAAGTTTGGTAGGGTATAGTAGGATAGAGTAGTGTAAAGTAGAGTAGGGTATAGTAGGGTAGAGTAGTGTAGAGTAGAGTAGTGTAGAGTAATGTAGAGTAAAGTAGTATGGAGTAGTGTAGGGTAGAGTAGGGAAGAGCAGGAGCAAAGCCGTGCGGGCAAAAGCTAGTATTATACAAAATTCCCAAGTCTTTTGACTTTTTAGACAGACTACAGAAAACACTAAAAATGATCTAAACACTGCACAAAATTATTATAATAGGAAGCGACTTCCATAAAAAATACAATAACAACATCCCAAGTGTGGAAAACAAGACTGGCATTTCTATCTTATAATTTTGGCATGTTTCCAAGCTCAGAACAATTGGCAACGTTTGTAAATACTTGTGCCTAGTAGAACATAAAGTGGTTACTTTATGTGCTCCTGAAATGTTCAGCAAATTGTTTATAACACAGCATTCATTTGTAAAGATTACTGAGTTGACATACTTTCTTGTAAACTTGTAATTGGGATTGGACGAGATTTTCGGATACAATCAGCATAGTATTTTTTTTTTTGTTGTTGATAGTTTTGCGTTTGACCTTGTATCTAGTGTGTATCTGTTTATAGTATACCTAGCTGATTCCAACACATTTAAGAGAAATCCCAGTCTATCCAAATAGGTACAGCTAAGTACCTAGGCCTAGATATTCCTATTGCAGATCAAAGGCCTGCCCACTCTTCTCCTACTTCAATTTGTGGAGAGGTGTATGAGACCAGTCCTTTATCAAAAAAGCAATAAGATCCTACCCATGCGCACAAAACGTCGTGGAAATACATTCATTGTGCGTACAGCTAAGGTGTTGAATTCCCTGACGGATTCTATTTTCTGATAGCTGGGTAGTTTCCTAGATCTGGGTGGAGCGAGAGAGAGTGTCAATCTTTTACTGATTTTCTTTTTTGGTAGGTGCTCTTACTGGCTAAAAATTCACCCCGTTCCGTCTTGCATTTTGTACCGGGGCCGAGCTTCCCTCTCGGATAACCCTGGCCCCAGCATGCTTCGACCCGGCTGGGTCCCTGCTGTTGCTGACAACTCCTTGAGGCGAGCGGAACCAGTGCGCGCCGTCGACGACTTGGGCTCGGTCCGGACAGTTACCGGACGGTCGGACAGCGAGCTACCCATTGCTCGCCGTCCGCAAGCCCGCGGGACTTTTAGTAATTAAAATCCACCTGTATTCCTCCAGTTATACTTAGCGTTTCAGGATCACAGTAACACTTACTCCCTTATGTCGTTGCTTTAACAAACTCAAATAATAGGTTTATTTCTTGATGCCAAAACATCCAAACGTAGATGTTAATATCTATAAACTGGGGTGGCACAATATTCGTCGTCCTCCCCCGCCTTTAATCGAATTCCTCAGAGCCGAAGATCGTGACCAGAACCTTAAGGTGCGGTGCAGACATACCAGCTTTGATACTGAACTATGCGGTTCTGTCCCACACCATGAACCTAAATACATACCAATACCCTTTTTAGGGCTATGCAAGCTATGTTCCTTGAAGCTGTAAAAAAAAATCGAGTTAACGTAAAAAAATTATACTGCCGTTTATGCCGCAAAAAACGTATACTTCGACAATTTCAAGGGAATCAAAACTCATAGGGCATGAAGCGAAGTCTCATAGCCTAATTATTTGAAGACATCTGAAAACTGTAAATTTGTAGTTAAGTCACAAAAAATGCAACTCAATTCAGAAATTGAACTTTTTACGCAACCCTCAGTGCGCGAGTCTGACTCGCGCTTGCCCGGTTTTTTTGTTCATTTATTTATTATTGACGTAAACCACTTCTAAATAATTGCATAGAACGCTTCAAACATTATAAGCAAACATTGGGTAATTAATAGTTATTAATCTACTATATTATGTATGTATAAGCTAATGCTAACTAATTTTAACGTCGACCGCACCGTCGATTTCCATTAAGTGAAATAGCTGTCGAGCGCGAACTTATCAACAATTAAAAATAAAACATATAAATTCAACACATTACTTTATACAGAAAAGTGCATGCGCACCACAAACGCATTCTATTTTTAAACTGCTTATCCAAGTAACGTGCAACACATGCATAAACAGTATAAAATGCATGCGTGTGCAGAAAATATGCATACGAACACTGTCTTTTGATTTTATTTTTAAATTGTCCATTCTATTTTCAAAACGTTAAAACGTTTAGTTGAACTTCATATTTCAACACGCAAGGTCGCGTGTCTGAATTTCTTTTTTTTTTATCGATATCTATTTAAAGGTGAAGTTGAAGGTTATACGTCATGTTACCAAACAATTAAAAAGCGATTTATGAATATAGAAAGGCTGAAACTGTGTTAATATCTTTGACACACGATTTTCTTTGTTCGGGGATCACGCAACGAAACCGGGTACAAGTAATTGCTAGTCTTTGTAATTCTTAGAATAGGTACCTACCTAATAAAAAGCACATGATAATTACAACAGAGGTTTTTTTTAGTGGGCAAAAATCATCTTATGACAACCCCCGCTTTTGAGTGGTGCGAGAGATAGTGTCAGACTCTTACTGACTAAAAACCCACCCCGTTCCTTCTAGCCTTCATACCGGGGCACGAGCTTCCTTTTGGATAACCCTGGCCCCAGTAGGCTTCGACCGAGCTGGGCCCCTCCTGCTGCTGACAACTCCTTGAATTACAACAGAGCCTCCTTTTTTAAGTTGCGAAATCATCCGATGATCTTTGAGTGACTTATCAGACTTGTACTGACTAAAACCATACCTATGTTCCTTGTTTGCCCTGCGGTCCGAGACCCCGGGTTTCTCATTTGGAAGTTAACCCATGACCCCAGTAATCAGTAGGCTGCGGCCCCACTAGGCCCCTACAATGTTGCTGACACATCACAGCCTCTCAGGGTTTCTTCAAATTTACAGCAAAGGGTCGCACGTGGGCAGCGCTGCTTTGTTATTTCATATAAATAAAAGACGCACGACTGCAGCGCCACACCCACGCTGCAGCCGCGCATCAACAACATTATCATGCTGGAACCTAGCCATTGCAGCGTGGCGGCAGCGCTGCAGCCGCGCTTGCACCGTACGGCACTTCGCCGCTAATTTGGTAGAAACGCCTTTAAAGTAACAATATGAATCCTAGTGCGTCGAGGACGCGGTAGACCGCGAAGGAGATGGCGCGACGAATTAGATAGATTCCACCGGAATTGGCAAGAAAAAGCCCGGACGCGCGAAAGATGGAAGGATTGGAGGGAGGCCTTTGCCGAGAGTGGGACAGAACAGGCTAACAAAAAAAAAGAATTCTAGTCAAGTGAAATAATGAAAAACTCAACACTAAAATGTTTGTGGCCGTAAAGTGAAGAATTTCAGATAAAAACATTATAACAGCATTGCTTTATTTATCTCCTGTTGTTTGTGACAAACGCCTACGTGACAAGATAATGTTAACAGCCTGTGTTATGAGTACTTACCTTTTTTATTTTAGCAATCGATGAAAACAAGACTACTTTGGTTTATTTTTTTATGTTTGTTACCTCAGAAGCTTTTACCCGCTGCTTGCGCCCGCGTTTTGTATTGTATTTATTTATGATATACTTTATTCTATTTTTTTAAGTGGCTTTTTTTTAAGAGAAAAACAGGTTTATCCCCCTTTCTTCACTCTTCGTCTTTTTTCACTTAAAAAAAATCTCTGTACCAATATTAGAGATAACATATAATAAAACTATGTACACAGATACTGCTTATTTCACAAAGAAATTCCTTCCAGCAGACCTGCGAAAAGGAAAGATTAGAAGAGATGTAGACAGTAGTGTGCAGAAATAAGTAAAGAAGAGTTAATGAAATCCTAAATCAAACTAATAATTACTTATATAATTAAATATCCATACCTTATACTAAAAATAAATACATAATATATATATATATATATTATATTGTGCAGAAATAAGTAAAGAAGAGTTAATGAAATCCTAAATCAAACTAATAAATACTTATATAACTAAATATCCATACCTTATACTAAAAATAAATACATAATATATATATATTATATGATAATCACACAAGAGAGGAAAGATAGTGCTAATTCTTCATATTACGATTCTCATACTACTTTAGTAAGATCGTGCGTCGTCAAAGGAAAAATTTTGACGCATACTATTTATGTTACTTAAGACGAACATAATATTTACAGTCTTATCCTAATTTATTTGCACATAAAGAAATTAATAGAATCAGACGAATAACAACTGCTCTCTATTCATAGATGACCTCGGAATGTTCAAGAAAGGCTTATTTTTAGCACAAGTTAATTTTGTGGGCGAAGTAGGTGGGAAACAACAATTTTTTACCGTGCTTTTGAGTCATAACAATGATACCGGAAAAATACAATTTACTTCTCTGTGTCAGTTCTAGAACCTTTTTTTTTTGCTAAAAAAGGCATTTACAGAGCGCTACAAAAAAACAAATTATAACACAAAAATAAAGTTAATGTAGATAATGCTACAGACATCAGAAACGTTTATTTCAAATAGACCATTTACTGGCACTTTTGAATTGTCAAAATGACGGTTCGTCAAAATAAAAGCTAAATTGCACGTTCCAAAACTTAGATCTCTATGGAGAAGAATGTGCAAGAAACTCCATGGACACTCTTTTTTACAATCGATTTGGTCAATTTAGGATAAATTATGTGACTCATACATATGCTGTTGAGACTAAACTGTTCTTACTGCCACATATTGTATTACTGGAATAAAGATACTAGCTGCTGCCAGCGGCTTCGCTCGCATGAAAGTAGGGTTCTCCATACAAACTTTGGTCCCTCGTTTTATTTCAAGAGTAACCATAAAGTTTCTTGCCGGTTATTCTCCATAGGAAACGACCAATTTGGAAACTTGCAATAGCTTCTGACGTTTTATAAATGACCATGTAGGCTTATCTGAAATAAAATATTTAGAATTTAGATTTTTTAATTTTAAAGTCCCTTAAGAGGTGAATTTCTGGAAATTCCGTTCTTCTTCTTCTTCTTAGCGTAGCGATGGCAAAACTAGTCAAATTCCTCTCTTGCTCGCCTACGTCATAAAAGGAAACCTTGTGCAAAAATTCACACTCTTCGTCTCAGTAGTGTCTTCGGCTGTGCGTTGATATGTCAGTCAGTTTCTTCTTTTATATGTATAGTCATCATCATGATATTAGCCGAATGACGTCCACTGTTGGACATAGGCCTCCCCCAAGCGTCGCCACAACGACCGGTCCTGTGCGTCACGCATCCAAATTTGTCAATAAGGTATAGTAATATGTATAGTACTGGAGTCCAATATGGCGATAGGGAACTGTATTGACATATTGAACTAATATTCCGCATCCAAAGCTGGATCTAGTTTTGGTAGTATGGGAGCTAAATGTTGTGTAATATACAGGGTGTAAGGGACAGCCCTCAACAAACTTTAAGGGATTTTATTTCAGGAAACGAAATAAAAAATCGGCCTCTCCATACAAACTGTCAAATCAAGTTTTAAGTTGTGTATGCTGGGGTTGATTTTTTTTTAGTTTTGTAAAAAAACCTAGGTGATTTAGTTTCGTCTACTGAGCAAGCCCTTAAAGTTTATGAAGGGTTGTCCCTTACACCCTGAATTATTAGTATCATTCAATTTAATCACTGAAAAATGCACTGAAAAAGATTCATAACATTTGCAAATGATCCATGTCTTACTTATTTCTTTTAAATTCAAAAGAAATTGCATTGTTTTGTGTAGCGTGTGTTTAGTAATACAACCTTGACATTGAAGCAATTTGTAAAGCATCAAAAGCAAGAAATTGATTTGAAACTAATCCATATTAATATTATAAATGTGAAAATAACTCTGTCTGTCTATCTGTCGTTCTGTCTGTTACATTACGGTCTGTTCGCGACTTCGAACGTGGTGTGGCGAGCGGCGTCTCGTAGCGTGCTTCAAACATTTTCTTGATTTTACCGCTCGCCGCCCTGCAGTTTGCTACCGCTCACTGAGGCAGGATCGTAAACGTTTCGTTACCCTTTCACGGCTAAACTACTAAACCGATGGTGATGGTATGGAGAAAGCTTGAAATTCAAGGATAGACTTAGGCTTCTTTTTATCCGTTCAAACTGGTGTGCACTTATTGATTTGGTTTGGCTAGGTCATTTAATCAGGTTAGATTTTAGTTATCCGTTATCACCATTGGTTACAATGTTAGGATGACTAGGATTTTTTTTTAATTCTTTTTTAATTCTTTTTTTTTGGACTTTTATACTTGTAGGTAAAAAAGTAGGATAACTAGGATAAAAGCCAAATAGTTACCCCCTGCGTATCAGGTACATGCATCGATTTATATTCTAGTGTGATAAACAAACACGTTCATGGAAACTATTTGTTAAAATACTGAAAAAGTTAAAAGTTCGCTGCAGCGCTACAATGGCTTTATGTCGTCTAACAGAACTATTAAAACACAAGCTTTTGCGCGCGGCTTCGCTCGCGTTAAATTCGGGGTAACATGGTTTTCCTGGGAAGTGGGGGTTAGAAAGAGACAAAAAGTAAAGACGTTCTTTTTCTAGACGAAACCTCAATTTATAGTACAATTTATAAAGATATTCAAATTCAAAATATTTATTTCAGATAAACATCTATGTGTTAGTTACTACTAACACATAGACAACAACAACTTAGCCTAGTGTTAGTATTTAATTAAATAGTAATAATAAACAACCAATGAACCATTGTACGAACAGTTCAATGGTTCATTGGTTTATTTCGATAAGTGCGTCTAAACACTTATCCACCTTTGTAAGAATGGGAGTCCCACCTGTCTGAAAACACATTCAGGATGCCATTGGAGCAGGAACGCAGGCGCTCCAGCATGGAAACGCGTCGCTTCCGTATGATCGCCACCCATATAAAATATATATGGCAACCCATATAAATTGCTCTCTATGGGAATACTGCAAAAAGAGGTCCAAAAAAATTGCTAATAACTGGAAATAACTAAGTTAGTATATTTTTTAACATTTTTGCCCTCCTGTCTGTTTGTTCCACCTATCTCCTAAACAACTAGACTTATTTTGACAGGACTTCTGGTAAACAGCTGATATCATAAAGAAGAATTAAGGCTACTTTTATTTAAGAAAAATAATTAGAGTTCCGCTCAAATAAAAAAAAAACTTGAAATTGTGTTCAAATGGCATTGTGCTGTTTAACGAATCTGACGCGGACGAAGTCGCGTGCCCTAACTAGTTAATAAATAAATATTGGATTTATAAAGAGTAACTTGGGCTACTTTTATTTTAGAAAAAGAATTAGAGTTCCGATAAAAAAAAAAAAACTTTTTTGTTGTTTGTGCTGTTGAACGAGACCTTGTAATGTCGAAGCTGCCATCCCCAGCTAGTAAATAAATAATCATTTCATATAACACAGCCCTACTCAAAGAGAACGCTGTTGCAATTGAATAGTTCAATGAAACGTGAGACCCTCGCACGCTGCTAAACACGTGTCCAAGCACCGATGCTGGGTGGCCTTTACGTAACTTTTATATAATGTCATTATAGAATTAAGCTAGAACCACATCAGACCGCACACGTGTAACACGCCTGATTTGTACGTAGAACGATGTCGCGTGGCGTGGATCTAGTGTAGCTCTACAAGTCTAGTTTCCATATTGACGCTTGAAAGGCAAAAATTACTAAGCGACTTTGAGTAAACTTTACAGATGAGTGATTTAAAGTTTAAATTTTTTGTAAAATATAGTTAAAAATTACAAAATAGTCGGATTTAGATATTTCAATATTATGATATTTAAAATTACTCCGACTTACCAGTTGTTGGTCGCGGGTTCAAACCTTGCCAGGCGCAATACTTTGTGTATTTTATTTCATAACCACTGCTCTCAAAACGGTGAAGGAAAACATTGTGAGGAAACCGACATGTCCTAGAACCAAAAATTCGTAGACATGTGACATTTACCAACCCGCACTGCACCCGCGTGGTGGATTACGTTCCATTCCCTCTCCTAGAGAGGAGGCCTGAGTCCCAGCAGTGAGAACATCTACTCACTACATCAAAAGGCTGATGATGATGGTATCTAAATCCGACTTTTTTCATAAACAATATTTTTTTTCTAAAAATTTTAATTTTAAATCACTCTTCTGTAAAGTTTACTCAATGTCGCTTAGTAATTTTTGCCTTTCAAGCCTCAATATAAAATGTATGGAGATCGACGCGCCCAATTCGGCGTACGTGGCACACGTGTGCGCAGTGTAGTTCTACCTTTAGTACGCGTGGGGGGCGCCCCACTATTTCCCCTTACGAGGTGAAATACTTCGCGCAACTATCTCTTTTACACCTGTTCATGTTTACATACGTTATGTCGACAGCTGGTGGATTGGAATGTGTTCGTTATCAAACGCACCGAGTCCCTGATGAGGTCTCACAAACTGAACAATATACTAATAAATATATATTCCACAAATATCACACAGCGCCGTCTAGTCCCAAGCTAAGCAGATCTTGTGTTATGGACATACAACTGACTGTATACAACTGATAAACATACTTATATATTTCTAAATACATAAATATTATAGATAAATTACACCCAGTCACAGAACAATGATCATGCTCATCACATAAACATTTCTCCTGGGTGGAAATCGAACTCAAGACCTCCGGCATAACAGTCAGGGCCACTAACCACTAGACCAACAGGCCAGTCAGTAATATAATTATAAAAATCTTGTTTCACAGTGTTTGTTATCGATCTCCTCCCAAACGGCTTGGTCGAGATAATTCTATTTTGCAAATATGACAGTAAAAAATGACAGTAAATTATAGGGAACAGGTTCAGTCATATTTTACAATGTAGGCATGCAAAAGACATACATTACTCAACTCAGAATTAACCCCATAATTTATTTAATTAATACTTCATGCACACAAAAGTACAGAGGCGGACTTAATGCCTTAGGCATTTTCTTCCAGTCAACTTTTGGGTGAAACAGAGAAAAATAGTGGTAGATGCAATAAAAGAAAGAAATAAGATGAATACAAGAATCGATATACTAATAAACCATAAATATAATACAATTATATAATACTAGCTGCTCCCAGCGGCTTCGCCCGTGTGATAGCAGAAAATTATCCCAATGTCTAATCTGAATTATGTCCTATTCCAGGACATGGTCTATCCGTGTATCAAGTTTCATCAAAATCGGTTTTGCTATTTAGGCGTGAAGACGTAACAAACAAACAAACAAACTCACTTGCCCTTTTATAATATTAGTAAGGATATGCTCAAATTAATAAAGTACATATCTACACGACTATAGTCAAACAATTGGTTGAAATCAACAATTCTATTCAACGTCTTTAGTCTAGTTGTTTAGTTTTTTTTTTAGTTATTTACATTTTAGGTTACGATGAAATTGGAATATACTACCACGTATATAAATTCCTTAACCCTTCAGATACCGTCAATTAGAGACACAATAGAAAGACAATAGATGCGCGGCCACCGGGTGTCGCTTGGGGATTCATGAATTAAATAAATAGAAATAAAAACGCTAGCAGACGTTGATCAGCTGTTGTTTTTTCGACACGTGTGTGTTTAACTGTGAGTACAGTCTACGGCATGTCACTCCGACTATTCTAACCGTTCTAGCTGATACAGAAAAAAGGCAATGTGTATATAAATATGCTAGTATTCACGTTCGTTGACCGTACCTTACAGGTGGCTAGAGTCACGAGACGTGCCGTAGCGTAATATGGCAATCATAGCTTCAAGACCTTCAACTGCGGGAATGTTCGAAAGACTTACCGTGGCCCTGGAATGCAAGGAACAACTGAAGGAACACATGTGGGTTTTAGTCCGTAAAAGTCTGACACACCCTCTTGCTCCACCTAAAGCAGGTTGATTATTTCGCACTCCACAAAAGGGGGCCAATCTTTAATCATAATCATCATCATATCAGCCGAAAGGCCCCCCTTTGTTGGACTAAGGCCTCCCCCAAGCGTCGCCACAACGACCGGTCCGGTCCTATCATATTAAATAATCATTTTTATTTCCGGTAAAGTACACCCGGTAAAGTACACCCTTGTATAATGATTAAAACAAGTAAAAACAACAATTACAAAAAATCGAATCAAACTGAAGCAAAAACAATTTCATTAAAATCAAATACATTAAAATTAAATGAATTATTTATATAATATATATTATTTATAATTTTCTAACTCCAAATATGATTTAAAAAAAGAGACTATGGAGTTTCTTGCACGTTTTCATAGCATACCATAGCATAGCAAAGAGATCTATTTTATATATCATTTTTTTTTATAACTGACCGACATTTTGACACAAAAGTGCCTATAAATGGTATATTTGAAATACCTAAACGTTTCTAATTAAAATCAAAATTTCCTCTCCGGCCTTAGTCCTGGAACATGTCTACCAGAACAATGCATGATAAAAGGACAATCGAGTCTTATTGCAATCGAGACTTTGACTGATGTTTAAATTTGACAAGTTACTCAGACTCGACTATGCTGCTACGACAAGCTATTAGCAAACGTACCCAGCCATGAACTTTAGTATCGTGTAGTTTATTAGGAAATCAATATTGTAGGGGCGATCCAAGAAGCAAGCAATAGGCAATGTTTGATTTACGTGAAAGCTCTTTTACTATAAAACTTTCTTTTTGTGACTTTGTTTGTTCTCAAATAAGTTATTGATGGGTTCTCGCTTGACGACTATCTCATCTGATGGTAAGCGATGATGTGGTCGACCATAAAGTACACTTGTTCAGAACTAACCAATTCACTCTTAAAGACAAGACTGACTGACTGATTTAAGACCCCCTGTATGTAACTACTGGAAATTCCAGTCCTTAGCTGTACGCACAATTAATGTGTTTCCAAAACTGTACTGTACGCACAATTAATTTCCGATTGCACAACGCTGTACGTTACAACCTAAGCATCTCTAAGTCAAGAGTGAATGGGTTACTTCTGGGCAAGCGTGCTCCAACGACTTCACCATCGCTTACCATCAGCTGAGATAGTGGTCAAACACATCATCATCATTTCAACCGAATAACGTCCACTGTTGGACATAGGCCCCCCAAGCGTCGCTACAACGACCGGTCCTATGCGTCTCGCATCCATCGGATTCCCGCGACCCTCAGCAGGTCATCGGTCCACCTTTTGGGAGGCCTTTCAACTGCGTCTTCCGGTACCTTTCGTCCCCATCGACCATCTGTTCTGCGTGCAAACACATAAAATAAAATAGATACCTATAAGATTTTATCTTGCTGCGAAATTCAACGTTCCCTTCATTGACTTCTGCACCGCCGTGGGACAGCCCTGCCTGATCAAGAGGCCATTAGAATTGACTTGTTCATTGTAACGCTAAACTCAGCTGTGCCACGTTGGGGCACACGTGCTGCAGACCACGGCCTTTGCGTAAGAGCCTTGTACGATTTCATTTTTATAATCTGTATCGGTAATTTAAAAAAAAATGGTTTCTTATAAAATTATGTGGTTTGTAAATGGTTGTTTCTGAAATCTGCGTAAAAATGCGGAACGAAATTATATTTTATTTTGAAAATAATAGCCAACTTGAACAGCGTTGTGGCTTATACAGGTTATTTGTAAAACACTAGCAACCTCTCAGAACTATGTTAAGGACATCATAAACAACAACTTTTGTTCTATATCTTACAAAACATAATATATTTACCAAAAACAAATTTTCAAGATTTCGTTGTTCTATTTAACACATTTTAATTCAAAATTTTGGTGTACCCAACTACGCCCCACGCGCACGATCCCCACTCCCCTCTGTTATTATACTATCGCTTGCTTCGCATAGACTTTGTAATATTTAGATTCAATTTAAATACTTTTATTTTTAAATATTAGCCTATGTCCGTCTCCAGGTTTCCAACTATCTCTGTACCAAAATTCATCAAAATCGGTTTTGCCATTGAGGCATGAAGACGTAACAAACAAACAAACAAACTCACCTTCGCTTTTAAAATATTAGTAAAGATTTAGTTCTCTTCAAGTCTAGCGTGAATATGCTCTTAATAAACTAGTGCGCCTCACCATCAACGATTGCATCACTGCTTACCATCAGGTGGGATCGAAGTCAAGTTGAGTCGAGTCATCCTCATAGTTCTTTTTTTCCTCTTAATCATTCTGATTCGTTAGCGATGTTCTAAATAAATTCTTAGCTTGACGTCATAGTTATAAACTTATCTGATGTTATTTGCATTTTGAAACTCGCTGTCTAACTGCAGAAAACAGGCTGCTCTGACGTCCATTGGCTATATGATATCTCGTTTCCACTTGAAGCGAAAAATGTATTTGTTATGACATTCAAAAAATTTTGCAATCGGAAGGACATCTCCAAAGTCCGTAAGATAAATCAGTCATTTTCTAATCAATAGCGTCTTCTGCACTGTGTTTTGTGTTTACAGCCCAAGAAGATCATATTTGTAGTATTGTCCCACATATTTATTAAATTATAATTATGATAGCGGAAATTTGTTGAATAATCTAAGGTAAATTGTATTTTAGAGATAGCAACACCACACCGTAACGACCTCCACAAATCTAGCGACCTTTACATCACACCAATTCGACCTTCGTCCGTACCACATAACAACCAATTTTTTCCAAAATTTTAGTTTTATTTGTTTAGTTCTTTTTATTGTTTCCAAAATCATACTAATGTTATAAAAGCAAAAGAGTGTGTGTGTGCGCATGTTTGTTACTTCTTCACGCTAGAACGGCAATACGGATTTGGATGTTTGGTACATAGGTAGACTATGTTCTGGAGCAATCCCTTGAAATTTTTCTTTCACGTGGGGAAAGCGATTTGCAGCACCCAAGTAAAAACACACTCTATAGGGCTCTAAAAGGGGCCAAGTGACAGATGTAGATACCTGTAGTGTAGTCTCCCACAAAAGATTAATTGTGCGTACAGCCAAGGAGTGAAATTCCCTGCCGCAGTCTGTGTTTCCTGATAGCTATAACATAGAGGTCTTTAATTCATGAATCCCCAAGCGACCACCGGTGGCCGCGCATCTATTGTCTTACTATTGTGTCTCTAATTGACGGTATCTGAAGGGTTAAATCAAGAGTTAATAGGTCACTTCTAGGCAAGCGTGCTCCATCGTCGACCACATCATCGCTTACCATCAGGTGAGATGGTGGTCAAACGCGAGCCTAACAATAATAATTTAAAAAAATTATGTATTTTCTTAAATATAATGTTAGTTTGTAAGGCATCATTGTGGAAGATAGGTAAACGGAACAGAGAGTAAAGTCCCGCAAACCTCCGTAGAAAAGGAAGGATCCTCCGGCCAAACGGGTGTTATGGTTTGGGGGGCAACTGCCCGATAGATGATTTCGGGCTGTTGTATACACGCCAATCGCGCAGAGAACTGATGCAGGATTTCGTATTTATTTCGTAGTTCTTATGTGGCGCCATAGATGTCGCTACATACCCATTACTCGAAACGCTTCAAATGCACTTTTAGTTTTTTTGAAAACTAGAATAT
Source organism: Mythimna lalbum (assembly GCA_949319445.1). Classification (NCBI taxonomy): domain Eukaryota; kingdom Metazoa; phylum Arthropoda; class Insecta; order Lepidoptera; family Noctuidae; genus Mythimna; species Mythimna lalbum. The sequence continues at coordinate 2,671,719 of OX439361.1, forward strand.
AAATGATCGTAGCACTTAACATCGAATGGTAAGCAGTCATTGCACCTCCACCCACATACACGCGTACGACTGTGTCCATGACCAAGCACAGTGCAATGGCAGCATCTCTGTGACTCATTTTATCTGCCTTCTAAGATCTTTCTTGGCTTAAGCATAAATCAGCCTGTAATGGTCCCACTGCTGGGACAAAAGCCTGACTTCTGTAACCAACACATCACCCTAGTAAGGGTTTGGTGGATATCATCCCGTGATTTCTCCCGCTCTAGCCTTCCGTTGCCTCACCCACTTGTGTCCTTTAGTTCCCCTTTGCCTTTCAAGACCACGATATCTCTTTCAAAAATTCCCGTGGGGTAGATATTTCATGGCTTAAATTTTTTAGTTCATGGACATCGTGGTCTTCTCATTAGGTTTTCCATCACCATTAGTTGAGGTTTTCCTTATATTTTAAAAGCCTGTCTACTGTCCAATCTAACACCACAACAGCATTAATTAATTAAATTTAATTATTATACTAATAATAATAATAGAGTTAATAATAAGTAAATAACTAATAATTAATAAATAACTGCCCTTCACTCTTAGTAAGGGTCTTTTGAAAACCCAGCGTCAGGCAACTACCACTAACTACCATGTAGTTGTCTGGCATTCGTACTGAACTGGACCTATTTGGTGCAGCCGTGAGACACGTATTGTCAGAGTTTTTCTTTTTTTTTATATTAAGTTGTCTAAAATTGTGTGTATATGCATGCAAATGAAATATTTTTCTCCTTTCTTTTTCTTATTTGATGGAACTGCAAATGGTAATTTCTTGATCCAAGAAAACAAACTTGTTTTCGAAGCTACAGATGCTATATCTCGTGTGATATCGACCGCAGTATCACCTGTAGGCGCCCGCGCATCTGCACGTGCGTGTCCACATACGGTGATCAGGCGACTCTGAATCAATGATCTTATGTAGGTGGTATGGTTTGCCAGGCTTCTAAGGCTTGGCACATACAAGAGGAGTTAGAATTATGAACTTTATTGCCTTTGATTTAAAGTGCATATGAAAGACAGCTTATGCTCGAGGTCGTCGATAAACACCGTTGCGTCCAAATAACCGATGTCTTTGTCCATATTTTATAATGGACTTTATGTAAATTAGAATAAAGTGTATTATTCAATGACAGAAGCTCTTCAAAGTTTAAAAGAACCTTAACATGAAACTTGTCCAAGCATCAAAACTATAGTGTGATTCATAGACTGTAATCTTTTACGACCCAATTAATACGCCACTTAAGATAGTTGTGCGAACACAATGAGAATTAAAAGATATCTACGATGTTAAACAGAGATTACATATCGTGCCTCTTATCTTAAGGATCAGAATCCGTTCTAATTGAGACGCAGAAGCGTCAGCTAATAAACAAATAACAACCTGAGATAGTGAAAATATCCTCCTTTTTTAAGGTGGGAAATCGTCTAATGAGCTTTCTCGGTCTAGGGTAGTGTGACAGGGCGTGTTAGAATTTTATTGACTTAAATCACAATTTTTGTTTCTTTTGCTTTCTAAGACCACAAGCTGCACTTGTCTAATTTATCTAGGTTCCGCTTATGAAGTATTCCTCTTTCGTGACAAATGGTTTCAGTACAAAGCTATTCCTCTGTTGGCATCAATAGGCATATTAACTTGTTAGCATGTGGATCTAACATACCTATTGGTGCCGAAAGAGGAATACTTCCACTTATACGACTTCCTCTTTGCTTGTCTTGTTTGCATCTCTGATAGTGATCATTTCTTTAAGAATTTACTCTCTTTCTAGCCATATCATCTTTCTTTTCTATCCATCGTTATATTTACTTAATCTTTGATCTCTAAACCTATTCACGCCTTTAAAGCTCTTAATTCAGTCACGTAATGGTTTCAATTTAGTAAACTTCTTGCACATGAGGACAATTAAAAGGTCAAATAGGACTGGTCTGAACAAGCATTCTACAGATTCTAGAAAATTCATCATCACCGAGATTTCAACGGTCATTGGCACAAAAATAGGTTTGACTCAAACGTCTAACGACTCCTCATTTAATTCCTGAACACATGGCGTGCGGTCACGCACGTGGTCACAGAGGCGCCGGACGTCGGCGCCGGCGCATGGTCGCTTGCTGTCGTCTCGTATGACACCGGTCTTACTGGAGACAGACACCTGACTGTTTTGAAACATGAACTGTTTTCTGTTGTGATCAGGGTGTGACTTCATGTATGGGTTTTTTTCGAAACTGTCATTTTTAAGAAGTTCTCCATAAACTGTACTACTAGCCAACTGTAGACGATTACTATACAATGAATATATACATATGTACAATACAGCCAGAATCAATTTTAATACATGTCGAATGCAAAGCTCAAGATTGGCACTAGTAACTTACTTGCACCAAGACTGGACCCCAAAAAACATGATCCTCAAAGCATTTTATACTTCTAAATGGATTAAATACCTCCTAACTTAACGCGGACAGATCAATAACTTCCCAAGTATTTTCTTAATCTTTGATTTAGCCTTCAAACCACTTTAGAAAACCTTTGCAGATACTTGTAACCCCCGCAAGATAAGAACGTGACCTACCCACAAGTTTGAACAGGACCTAAATTACTGCACCTAACCTAAATGAAATACTTAGCATAACTTGACACAGGTCTATATACTAATGACTTCATAAACTATGTTAAACAATTTTCAAAGGCAAATAGAACCAGTGTTCTAGATCCTTATAAAGCTGGTTTAATAACTAAGTACTAAATAAATATACGAACAAATCTAGACCACATATGGCATATGGTGGGACGAAGAGGCACAACAAAGAACCAAATATTCACGTTTGCCTTGGCTTGTATAGGTATATGGGAAGTCATAAATTAAAAACCTCTCTAGATTTTAACCAACAGTGGGATGATGTCAGTAGACAGTAATCCTTAACGGTAAAGATTTAACCTAAAGACGAAATGGTCTACTATGTCTAAGGTACTGACCCACGCTGGCAGAAGATAAAGAAAAAGGAAAGAGTAACAGTAATCTTGATAAAAATCTAGACAAAATCTAACAAAGTTACCACTAGATCTGGTCATCCTTGACGGTAAGGACCTAACCTATGGACGAAATCAATCAGAAGACATAGAAAAGGGAAATAATAAATATGGGATACGGTAACCTTGAACAAAATCTAGATAGATTATAGATAACAAAGATACTACTAGATTTTCAGAAAAACAAGGTGATACATACGCCAATGTTAACAAAATTGAGTTGATTCATGACCCTTATTACAATATGTTTAAGGAAGTAGCGTTTTAAGATGAATACATATTTAAATTGGCTGCCAGCGTTGAATACGAACAAGTAGGCACGCTTTATGTTTTTTTTTTTTTTCAATAGGAAATGACATTTTATGAGGAAGCGTTCTTCGGTGCTTTATTTTTTTTTTTTTATTTGTATACGTAGTAGTAGTAGGCTTTGGTATTTTCTAAGAAGTAGCTATTGTATAATCTGTTGCACAGTCTTCCTCCCTTGGCTATGTCATCTTCTATTTGTTTTTAGGTTTTGGTATTACTTATTAGGAGGCACGGCAGCTCCCCCACCAAGGCAAGCAAAAAAGTGGCACGGCCGTACTGTTTCGACAAAAGGATACTTCTTTAAACAGTTCCGGCCATTTTCGATCCCCTATAACTTCTTTGTGTATAAAACTAAAACCTGAATTTCAAGTCATAGGTCATCAAGATCCCTTAAGTACGGACTGAATAAATTAACTGACTTGGTATCACATGGATCTCACATCTTGAGAGCCTTGGTTTTTTTTACAAGTTGATAGCAAGGGCAGGAAGATGATGATGATGATGATGGCATTTGGTAGTTTTCTAAGACTTAGTAATTGTAAATATAATCTATGGCACATTCTTTCTCTTATGGCTTTACCTATTTGTTTTCATCTCCTTTTGTATTGGGCTTAGTAGCATTTTCGGCTTCTTGTAGTTGTCCACAATGTTCTTAGCTTACTTCAACTCCCAGTTAGACCCATTAAGAAATCATCTGCCGTATGGTTTTCTTCTTCAGTTATTTATTCTTCACGCTGTCTGTCAATCTCAGTCATTCAGACGCGGAAGCGCTTAGTTGTGTTACTCGTATGTAGATTGTACTACTGAATATATTTATTGAGTCTATCTACGGCTGGTGTGGATAAGTAAAATAAACATATGTTAACATACTGACTGACTAGTCACTCCTCACTTACAGTTGAGAATGCTTGGCATTCACTATATCCCGTTGCACCGGTATAAAATGTTCCAACAACATCCAACGGATTATAAATTCTATATTAGATTGATTTCTCTAACATTTTTGAAGGTAGATATTTTATATGATCGTTTGGTTTTTACACAAGACTTCCAGTTTCAATCTCGATTGTTTATTTACATTAATCATCTTATAGTAGTATTCATTAACTTTTTTTTTATTGATATACAACTAATTGATTGCTTGCTTGATTGCGATGCCACTTGATGGTAAGTAATGGTGCAATCATTGATGGTAAAGTGCATACTAATAATTTGTGGGTGTGTTTTGTTTGTTACTTCTTCACGCTCGAATGGCTGAACGGATTTCGATAGGAAACTTGGTACACGGGTCCACATTTTACCCCTGGAGTATATTCCCTTAGTACAATGTCCTACTCTCTCACAGACGAAACCGCTGACAGCAGCTATTATCTTTTGTCTTTATCAAGCTGGAATCGAGCAGCTGGCTTAATATTCCCTAGCCCACAATTCTTAACATTGAAACTCCACTTTCCATTTTAAGTATGCAAATGCTCTTTAAAACAGTTCTCGTCGTCTGGCCAACATATCGCTAATCATGCTGTCACTGCTTTAATGTCAACCGACCTCTATATAAGTGTGTCAGCAATATCATCATCTAACAACGGAGACGGTAGTAAACTTTTATTCACGGTTGTAATATTGCCATCAGCGATTATCACGGTCAATCACAGAGAGATCTGTGGAGCTATTACGGGAACAAATTGTTGAATTGGAGCGTTTGTTTATAATGTTGAAACGAAGTAATGCTTTAATTTGATTAATTGAGGTCCAGTTCTTGTTACGTAAAAATAATCTGCTAATAGCCAAACGCGGCCGACATAGCTCGAAGAACCGTCAAAGCTACTAAGTGGCAGCGGGTAGTGCGAATTGCTCAAAACAGATGTCGATTGGACCGCGTACTGGAAGGCCTCCCATAAAGTGAACCGATGTCCTGGTACGAGCTGCGGGAATCCGGTGGATGCAAGACGACGCACATGACCGTTCGTTGTGGCAATACTTGGTGAGGCCTATATCCAGCCATTGAAGTTATTTGGCTGAAATGATGATGACGATGATCATGATGAGCCATACGCGCTTGAATGCATTTTCAATAGCTTTCTTTATTAACTTACGTAAGAAAGCTGCCTCCAAGTTTAAGCATAAAAGACATTAGATACCTATGTAGTGAGATAGATCGATAAAGAGATCGAGTTATCAAGCCCATACCTTATCAGAATTCTGGGATGTGTAGAAAATCATCAATCATTACTCCTCCCGCTTTGGGAAAATCAGGATTGAGTAGACTTTTACTGATAGATAACCCAGCTGTATTCCTTCAGTTATACTTTGTGTTCTAGTCCGTATGTGACCCATTGGAACTACATCTCAGACCAGCAGGGAATGATGCATTATATTAGTCAAAAAATATTTTTTTATTTTTTTCCTACAGCTGGGCAAAAGCCTCCCCCAACTTCCAGGTCTGGTTTTTTCGAACCAGTCCTTACGATAGGTGTCTGGGTCATCTCGCCACCTTTTCCTAGGTCGACTGTGACTTAATAATACGAGTAATATCACTTTATTTCTGCACTCATAGAATGGTTAGTAACAATATTTACTTAAAACTATGTTAGTAGCTATAAAATTCTAAATAAGTACACAAAAATAAATTAATTACAAAATTTTGAAATGTCACTAAATAAAATGTCATTGATCAAAATAAATTAAAATAGTATGAAAACAACAATTTAAATGTCGTGGAGTATTAAACGCTATTTAGACGTAGAGTAATTTTTGCATGTCGTCTATTATCTTTTGTTTTGTTTTTTTTATTAATTTTCGGTACGGCTGGTGCAGTGTTAAGCGGATTATATCTACTATATATATAAAAGAAAGTCGTGTTAGTTACACTATTTTTTAACTCAAGAATGGCTGTACCGATGTGGCTGAAAATCGGTAGGTAGTAGGTAGCTTAGAGCCAGGTGACGGACATAGGATACTGTAGAGTAGGGTAGAGTAGATTAGTTTATGTATTGTGTATATGTAAATAGTACACCACGAACTACCTGCGTATCTTTTTCTCCTCCTCGGTCAAATCCATCCAAAGGTTGTCTGTAAAAATTCGCTTTTAGCGATAAGACCGCCCATTGTGACACCCTATTAATTTTAAGTTTCTTATGTAATTTTTATTTTTGGTGTACAATAAAGAATTTATCTATCTATTAGAGTAGAGTAGAGTAGAGTAGGGTACAGTAGTGTAGAGTAGGGTATAGTAGGGTGGAGTAGGGAAGAGCGGGAGCGAAGCCGCGCGGGCAAAAGCTAGTATATTTATATAACCTACAGATAGTTGTACCGGTTTGAGTGTATGGAGTTCATATAATTACCTACATGTTATTTATCGCACCCACAAAATTATAGGAAGTGTTTTTTTTATTATTAATGATAGGCTCGCGTTAGACCACCATCTCACCTGATGGTAAGCGATGATGTGGTCGACGATGGAGCACGCTTGCTTAGAAGTAACCTATTTACTCTTGACTTAAAGACCCCCAAGCTATCAGGAAACACAGACTCCGGCAGGAATTTCCACTCCTTGGCTGTACGCACAATAAATGGATTAGGAATTGCCTCCTCAAACACAGACTTTTGCTCTGGATTAGGAGGCAGCAGTTCACATTTATATTCCTACTAGCTGCTCCCAGCGGCTTCGCCCGCGTGATAACAGAAAGTTATCCCAAGGGAACATACTTCCGGGATAAAAAGTATCCTATATCCTATTCCAGGACATGGTCTATCCGTGTACCAAGTTTCATCAACATCGGTTTTGCCATTTAGGCGTGAAGACGTAACAAACGAACAAACTCACTTTCGCTTTTATAATATTAGTAAGGAAGTAAGTATTACTCCAATCGTATCGTAGGTGCGTGTGGAACAACGTTTAAAAGAAATATTTGCTATGCCATGACCTATCGCATATCTAAATACATTTATTGTTTTGACAAGCCGACGCCGTCAGTTTCCCAAGCCAGGTTTCTTCGATTGTGAAGCGAGGTACTGTGTTGATGTCACCCGTGTTTTGACGGGCGACAGATGACATCATAATGGATGGATGTTAGGACCAGGTCGCTATGTGAGCGAGTAGTTACTGTAAATATCTTTGGCTATTAAATACATACATAGTCGTAATTTGAAGCTATCATGCAGCAAAGAAATATATTGCTTGAAATTGCTTTTTCTGCTCTTAATCTTACTTTTACTACTCTGTCAAGAAAGTACCGGGAAAAGATCAATAATACACAAAATGTCTGTTATTCATCCAAATTTATTTTATCACCTTTAAAGTATGCTCCTTTAGAAACGATACACTTGCGCCAACGAATAATCCATTCATCAAAACATTTTTTAAACGCTGCTTCCTGAATTGAGTTCAGTTCTCGCCGCGAATTCTCCTTTATGTCTTCTATCGATTGAAAACGGGTGCCACGAAGTGGTAATTTGAGTTTAGGAAAAAGAAAAAAGTCAGCAGGAGCCATATCTGGTGATGGTGGTTGCTGGATGGTATTTGTTGAGTGTTTGGTCAAAAATTCGTTCACAATGATAGCCTTGTGCGAAGGCGCATTTTCGTGGTGCAAAATCCAAGAATTTTCTTTCCACAAATCTGGCCTTTTTCGTCGAATTTGCTCTCTTAAACGCCGCATAGCGCTCAAATAATATTCTTTATTTACCGTTAGACCTTCCGGTAAGAATTCAGAGTGCACAACACCGCGATAGTCAAAGAAAACAGTCAACATGACTTTGACTTTTGATCGACTTTGGCGTGGTTTTTTCGGTTTCGGATCAGTTGGAAGGCGCCACTCCGAAGCTTGTTGACTAGTTTGCATGTCAAACTCGTAAACCCACGTCTCGTCACCAGTAACAATGCGTTTCATGAATGTTGGGTCCGAACTGACTCGTTCTAGCATGTCCTCAGCGACTTTCATGCGATTGAGTTTTTGGAGAAAATTCAGATCTTTTGGGACTAGCCGAGCAGCAACATGTTTCATACCCAAATGATTAGTTAAAATGGTACGGATCGACTCGTGAGATACAGAAAGTTCGGCGGCTATCTCTCTCAGAGTTGAATGGGGATTTTCAGTCACTATTTCCTTCACTTTTGCGATGTTAACTTCAGTTGCAGACGTTGACGGCCTACCAGAGCGAGGCAAATCTTCCATCACATCTCGACCGCTTTTGAACGCTTTGAACCACTCATAAGCACGAGTTTTTGATAAAGTCGATTCACCGTAAGCAGTGGCGTGCCAGGTGCCTTTAGAGGGGGCAAGCCAAGGAATCTTGACTCATCTACCTACCCACACCTAATATCCCGAAAAAACAAAATTTCTTAATGTAATGCTGATTTTAATAGGTACATTTGATTTTTTTTACTGTTAAAAATTAAGTAAATATATATTGGTACTTAAAAGAAAAGAGAAAAAGAGCCATCTATTGATATTTTTGGCAACTCGCTCAAAACATTCTAGTTGATTTCAGAAAAATCCACTAGATGGAGCACAAAAGAATGTATTAATCCGTACGTAGTTTTTAATAAAAATTCATCATTAAAAATAATTGTTTACGATATGTAATATTATTGGCAAATACTCACAATTTAAACAGCAACACTTAACTGTCAAAAAAGAGAAATTACCTTTAATGAGGTTTTAGACTCATCCTGAATTCGTGACCTCGAAAAGGAAGTTCCTGTAGCGCTAAGAAACACACAACATCGCGAGCGATTGTGTTCTACACGCATAATGTACTTAGAAATTTCGTCACTTAACTGTCGAGAAATAGAAGTTTCTATTCGCGTTTTACCAAAACTGCAGAACGAAATAACTGAATTCAAGTGCTTTTGAGAATTCTGATATATTTTCATGGCACCAGCGAAATTATTTAAGTCATTATAACCTGAAGTATTCCAAGTATTCTTATCGTTTGAGAAAAATATGCAACACTAACAGAATAATTATTTATTTAAATGCGAGCAACCTACAATCCACTGTAAACTGAGCGATGAAATTGCCTACTATGTGATTTAGTTTTCTGAGAAATATTCAAATCAGGGGTAGGTTTAGGTGAAGTTACGAGATCATATTTATCTTTAAAACTCAAAGGTTTTACCTGGCTAAGTATTTTTTCCACACATTTTAATCCGTCACAACTTCACAAGGAACAATTGCATGTGTTTCCGAATTCATTTCAAAGATACTTTAACTTTAATCACTTCAAAACCAAGTAAGTTACAGCAATAACTAATTATAACACTTTAAATGACAGAAAACTAAAAAAAACAATCAAAACATAATCCGATAACCGCTCAAAGCAAATTTGAACTGATTATAGTACGCGCGTCATAGAGGGCGCCTCGCTTTCGCAACATGCGTAAAAATTTCATTGATAAAATTTCCGAAGCCTGGCATTTTTGACCTTAAAACTGTTCGACGAATGTTTTCACACATTATAATATTTACTCACACAAACTCACATTTTTTGTGTTTTTATAGGGAAAAGTGAAATGGAAAAGCAAGCCCGGTAAATGCCTTATGCGTTAGAGCGAGATCGGAGATGGCAACGTTGTTACGTTCCATCACCCGTGCGTTTCGGATTGCGGACAAAAGTGACCATACCGCGAACCCGACCAACGCGCAACGTCACAATTATTATTCAATTGTCCTTATATGTTGTGACTATTTAATTTAGTCGGATTCGCGATTCACTTTTATCTCGATTTGGAACGCTGGGTAAGTTGCATAGAACTTGTATTAGCGTATCGTAACTAATGAATGAATTTTCAATTACGCGCGAAGTTTAAAGTTTAGATTTTATTTTAAATAATTATTTTATTAAGTTCAATGACTTAGATGTTAGGTGTCATGAAATTTTACCGCAAGCCGGGCTTTTTTGCTTGTATTGCTCGCACGTCCCTGACCTAGCCTTCTGTAACATTTTCAGTGACTCCGAACACGAAATTCCATTGGTGATGCAAAATTTAAGACAAACTCTTTGTTCGATATTTTTGTCCATTATGAAATTCGCAATACACACTATATATGATATTACTAAAACCAGCACTGTATTTAATATAAATAACAGATGCAACTCAAACTCCGCGCCAAAATGGAAAACAGTTGTGCCAATCTAACAACTACAAAAAAAACAAAAATTTGAATTTGGAACCATAAACAAATCATCCATTCCCGATACTTTTTTGACTGAATGTAAATAGAAAAATCAAATTTCAGTCAGCCCTCATACATAAAATATAGCCTATGTCACTCAGGTATAAAGCAGTTTGCAGGTTTTTTTTTTCTGTAACCGGACCAGTCATCATCATCATTTCAGCCAATAGACGTCTGTTGGACATAGGCTTCACCCAAGTGTCGCCACAATGAACGATCCTGTGCGTCTCTCATCCATTGGATTCCCGCAACCTTCACCAGGTAATCGGACCAGTACTTTCAGAGATTACCTCCTACAAACAAACAAACTTTACCTCTTTATAATATTAGTGTAGATAGGTAAACCGCTGCCTGTGCGACCCTTTCCTATACGCTATAAAAGCACACACTATCAGTTATAGAAATCAGGACTCAACCTTGACATAGTGAGCATAGACAAAAGATTATAAATCGATTTATCAACGGTGGCCTGAAATCATTCAATGTGTTTTATCTACAGACATACACAGTTGACATTTTCATTGACGCTAATATATGATACTCACGCGATTTGGTCGTAGCCTATCTTAATGATCTAAATATAATATATTCTCTTGCTGATTTCAGCAACAGTGACTGATTTCTGAGCGACTAAGGATTGCAAGGTGTATCCACAGGGCGGACACGTCAAAGCCTAGATACTAGGAGACAATTCCCCCAATATAACGCACAACGTTGTCAAATTGTCCAATAACGATTATAATTATTTTTTTATGATAACTCGCTTAGCGTCGCGTTCTGTATTTCCGCTGATCTTCAAAAGTACCTATTAACATTTTGTTTTACCAAACATCTTTGAGATATATCCATTACCCCACTTTGTTCTAGTGAGAAGCCTCTATTTGCATTTCTTCATGTCTTTTTTGAACGTTCTTATACCTGAGAAACTGGCTGCCATTTTTCTACTAGCCGGAGTTCAGAAGAGAAAAGAAGGATGGTGGAAGAGAGGATGTGCCTAGACACCCTTCCGACGTGAACTTTAGCCCCCCTATGAAGGGCATATTCTCAAAAAAAGCAAAAAAAAAACCCTGATGATAGACGGATCGGGAAGGGCTTTCTTAAGGAACACAGGTGAATTTTAGTCAGTACAAGTCACACTCCCTCTCGCTTTTTTTTATAGGAAAAAATCATCCAAATGACATCCCCCGCCCTTGGGCGGAGGGGAGATAGTCAGACTCTTACTGACTAAAAAACCCACCCCGTCCCTTGCCTTGCCTTTCGTACCGGGGCCCCAGTAGGCCCCGAAACGACTGGGCCCCTGCTGCTGCTGACAACTCCTTGAGGCGCGCGGGAACACTGCACCCATCGACGACATGGGCTCGGTCTGGACAGTACCGGACAGCGAGCTACCCATTGCTCGCCGTCCGCGAGCATTTCCTCTCGCTTCACCCAGAGCAGGGAGAATTTGATGATTTCCTATTTATAAAAAAATCTACTGTCTTGATTCAATCCCTTTCAAGTAACATGACCAGTTTCCTCAGCAGGTACTTATCTAGTTTTAACCGTTATGGTTAAAATCACTTTACAGTTAAGTGTAACACTAAAAGATCACTGCACCATTAAATACCGAGTTGTAATAAATAAAGATGAGTCATAAAATCTAAACTGTGTAGTAAAATTCTATGTGTAGTAAATCACCTGTAATAGACGAAGTTCGGTGACTTCAGTTCAACGAATTTAATATAACTTCTCGTTTAGGTAAAATGCTTCACTAAAATTCTATGTCACTTGATAGTTTTGAGATTTATGAAATACCGGCCAAGCGCAAGTCGGACTTGCGTAGGAAGAGTTCCGTACCATTGTCTATACAACATATTACGATATTATATTACAAGCTTTTGCCCGCGGTTTCGCTAACATTAAATTCGGGGTAACACGGTTCCCCTTTCGGCTTATTTTTTCCCGACATCTTCAACAAATATCGTTAATGTACATTAATCGGGTCTAGGGATCGAACCGCAAAATTAAGATTGTTTTTATTGTATATCCTTTTCCGGGATAAAAAGTACTCAGTGTGGTGCCCAGGATATTAAAGAATAATTACACCAAGTTTCATCATAATCGAACCGGTAGTTTTCGCGTGATGCCTGAACAGAGAGACAAAAATTTTGGGTCTTAGTAATACGGTCCCGTTTTTACCCTTAGGGTATATTTTTTTTTCTGTCGACGGGGAAAATCATCATTGACGAAACCCGCTCTTGGGTGGAGCGGGAGACAGTGTCAGAGTCTTACTGACTAAAAACCCCGCGCCGTTCCTTCTAGCCTTCATACCGGGGCTCTAGTTTCCTTTCGGATAACCCCGACCCCGGTAGGCTTCGACCCAGATGGGCCCCTCCTGTTGCTGACAAGTCCTTGAGGCGCGCGGGAACAGTGCGCGCCGTCGACGCCTTGGCTCGGTCCGGACAGTTACCGGACAATCGGACAGTGAGCTACCCATGGCTCGCCGTCCGCGAGCCCGCGTCTACGGTGGCCGGAAATCGGGATCGGAATCCCAGCGGCGGCGGCGGGGGCGCCGTTGCCTGATGCGGTCTTCCTCCTCCTTTGCTAGCATTACTGCTTCGCAGAAGGAGGCGACCACCTGCCACTCCTCCTCACTCCGGACCATGGCCTGAACCAAGGCCCGGCGCGAGAGGTCTCCGCCGCCGATCACCCCCACGAGGGCACGGCGTTGCTCCGCCCAAGCAGGGCACACCTCAACTGTGTGCTCCACCGTGTCCTCCGGGCGTTCCGCACAGTGGCGGCACCCGGGCGTCTCTTCCGCTCGAATCCGATGCAGGAACCTTCCGAACTTGCCTTGTCCAGTGAGGACCTGCGTCATGCGGAAGGTAAGGACGCCGTGAGGTCTTTCCAGCCACGCCTCAAAGAGGGGACTTACCGCCATAATTGTGGCGTGCCCAACCCTTAGGGTATGGAGCCCTAATAATGCTTTTAGTTATGAACTTCAGGTATTCGATTTGAATAGTTGATAATTAATGCACAAATAAATAGAGTCCTGAATCTCTTTATAGCTGCCATCTTGAACAACGCTTCCAATATTGAAATCTGAAATCTGAAATTATACCTACATTTCAAGTACAGTATTCCCAATCAAGAGAAAACTGAGTTTCAATTCGATTGGGACGATTCAATTTGAAATCCAATAACTTGTTAGATTTACGTCATTTGAAAGAGTCTGAGTGGTAATTTCGCACGAGTGCTTTACGGTTGGACTCTAACAACTGTCAGACGTCGTTCTGTCCAAAGCTAGAATTGACAGCTAAATATTAGGAAATATTGACAGCTAGGAAAAATTTGAATGAACAATGTATTTTTAGGGTGCCAACGGAACGCTATTACTAAGCCTCACCTGTCCGTCCGTCTGTTAGAGGGCTGTATCTCATAAACCGTAAGAGGTAAGTAGAGGCTTGAAATTTTCTATTACGGCTACAACAACAAACAAAACAAATTCAAGAATAATTACAAAATTTCTTTTACATTATAAATAATAATAATATTTAAAAAAAAAACTTAAAAATGTATATAATAATGGTTTTCATAGAAAAACCTGAATTTGTTGGCGTTTTGTTCTAAATTTTAATAATGCAATACGGAACCCTTCGTGTGTGAGCCCGACTCGCATTTGGCCAGATTTTTACGGTTTTCGTTAGTTTCGCAATTTCCTTTTCATAAAAACCTTCCTGATACATCAAATAATTTAAAAAATCTCCATCCAGTTTGGTCAGTCTTTCTCTAGTTTTGAGCTGAGCAACACATGCAGCCATTTTTATTCATATAAATGTAGTCCTGTACTGAATATTTTTTATTCAGCATATTAACGTGTTATGTTGGTAGTCATTCATGATCTTAAAATATATAAATCCATGTTGAATTTTATATTGATTTCATTAACTGTAGCCTGGTTCCCTGTATTTATATTTTCACTCCCATTTAGTGTTTAACAGTATATCATTAGTATGAGATCCAGATCCAAATAACAAAATAAATAAAGCAGGAACCGACGACCGACGCACACGTAAACTATGCCTGATTTGTACATGGACTCGCGTGGCGTGGATCTAATGTAGCTCTACAAGTCTAGTTGCCCAAAATGTATGGAGACCGATGCGGCCAGATCGGCGTACGTAGTACGTACCTTTCATCGTCATCATCATATCAGCCTAAAGACGTCCACTGTTGGACATAGGCCTCCCCCAAGCGTCGCCACAACGACCGGTCCTGTGCGTCACGCATCCATCGGATTCCCGTGACCCTGACCAGGTCATCGGTTCACCTTGTTGGAGGCGTTAAAACGCTTCGTCTTTCGGTATGCCACGCCACTCCAGTACCTTTCGTCCCCATCGACCATCTGTTCTGCGTGCAATGTGCCCTGCCCATTGCCACTTAAGTTTGGCTATTCTTCGAGCTATGTCGGTAAACTTGGTTCTCCTGCGGATATCTTCATTTCTGATGTGATCACGCAAGGAAACGTACCTTTATGAGTACGTACATTTAGCCTTTCAAATTATGGAAGAACATCTTTTTCCTTGTAATCTCATTGATTTATTCCCATGTGAATATATCCGCTCAAGTGACCATCTAACTGATTACACGCCTTAGTCGTTTCCTCTTTAATCTAGCCAGGGCAGGGATGGCGAATCTATGGCACTCATGCCAGTGGTTGCACGCGACAATATAATTTAAGCACGCCAGTGTAAGATGCTCTACTCTGTGTAGTGTATGGTCGTGATTCGATTGGTCTGTTTTGGTCATACTTATCTCTTTTAATTACGAATTGTGGGTTGCAAATTAAAAGTTAGCATTTAGTTGCTAAGTTGGTCCATTAAGAGGGTCCTTTTCCACTCGCCTATCGTAATAATCGAAAATGATTTTAAAGCTTGTTACTTCATTTAATGCAATCCAACGCGATGTTTGTCGAAAGGGAAACGCAAAAATAGAGAGATTACGCCTGAAAACTCTGTTAGTATTCGGTAATTCCGAGATTTACTCGAAAATTTCACAAAACTTGCTCCAGGAAATAGCTGTTTTTTTGAAACCCTTAAATTTTTTTGGGAAAAAGTTGTTGTTATTTAAAATCTTAATAAAATTTACAAAGTTTCTATAGTTTTACTTTTTTGACTTTTTAAATTTTTAGGCAAATTATGAAGTGTTAAACTTCATACAAAATAAGAGATTTTCAGAGGTTTTTACTGGATTAGTTTTACACAAATTTAGAAATTGGTTTCTATAGAAACCTAGATAATATCCACAAGATACTGTGTTTCCGAAATATCTAATGTAAAATGTGTAATAACGTCATCAGTTATGAGCGGTAGTATGAAAAACAGTGAAAATGTGAGTCATGATCCACCACCAAGTTACAAAGTTAAATTCTTTGGTGGCACATATTTATTTATTTTTCTTATATTTTATGGCACGTTCTCCAATAAAGGTTCGCCATCTCTGAGCTAGGGTGTCTAGGGAATTTATTTTGCCATTTTCCTCAATAACCTTTCTCCGCAATCTAAGCTCGATTGCGCGACAGCCGTTGGACCACCATCGTCGAGTTCCGACATTCTGTCGTTTACTATTATGTAAATTGATTGCCTCCACTTCCTCGGCGATTTGTGGCGATTATAGTTTATTGCCATTTAGTGTTACGTGAACGTTTGTCTGCCTTGTAATTTGTTCGCTGGAAAGCGTTTAGCGTGTTTGTAACTTTATAACTGATTGTAGGTCGATTAAGCACTTATTTTAATACTTAAATCTTTTTGTTTTTTATTTTGCATATAGGCTTTAAAAAGACTTTTTCATTACTCATACTCTGAACGTAGGTCTGAAGTTGCCTGAGGAGCGCGCTGAAAAGTATCACACTTTTAATCCCTAGGGAGTTTTACTTTCAACTAACAGCTGTCAAATTATTTAAAAAAAAAACTAGGTCTATCTTCTAGTATTCGTAATGAAAAGCACAGTGCTTACCTCGGGGTTAAAGTTACTTATTTAGTCAGTCAAAAATCAGCCAAATCGGTCAAGCCGTTTTCATGCTATGTCGTGACAACGGAAAACGGGGTTCATTTTTATATATATAGATTGTATACAAAAACATAATGCACGTTGATACAGACAGTTCATGTACAAATCAAATTTTGTTTTAAGTAATTATTTCTAGATACTTATTGTAGCGACATCTATGATGCCGCTTAGGAACTAAAATCCATAATCCTGCATCGCGGATAGTGGTATTAGAGTTCTCCACAAGATTAGAACATATCCAAAAGTGCAAAATCAACTATCGGGCAGTTGCCTAGACCAGACAAAACGCCCGTCTGGTCGAAGGATCCTTCCATTTCAACGGAGATTTGCATTACTTTTTTTCTACGTACCGGCCTGACTGACTGACAAAAATTGTTGGAATCAACTCAGTTGTGATCAGTGATTCTGAACACACAATATTCAAGTTTTGCATACACTAAAAATAATGTTGTATTGCATCTAGTAAACACCGTAACCTTGGAGATGAAGGTTATTCATGTTTTACACGACGTAGTATGCGTGGTCCCTTTCAAGGTCAAATACCTTAAGAGGGTCCTTCTCCACTCGCTTATCGTAAACATCGAAAATGGTTTAAAAGCTTGTTACTTCATTTAATGCAATCCAGCGTGATGTTTGACGAAAAGACAACGCAAAAAAAGAGAGATAACGCCTGGAAACTCTGTTAGTATTCGGTAATTCCGAGATTTACTCGAAAATTTCACAAAACTTGCTCCAGGAAATAGCTGTTTTTTTTTTTGAGCCCTTAAAAGTGTTTTGGAAAAAGCTGTCGTCATTTAGAATCTTAATAAAATTTGCAAGGTCTCTAGAGAATTACTTTTTTGACTTTTTAAATTTTTAGGCAAATTATGAAGTGTCAAAGTTCATACAAAAAAGGACATTCTTAGAGGTTTTTACTGGATTAGTTTTACACAAATTTAGAAATTGGCTTCTTTAGAAACCTAGATAATATCCACAAGATACTGTGTTTCCAAAATATCTAATGAAAAGTGTGTAATAACGTCATAATCAGTTATGAGCGGTTGTATGAAAAACAGTGAAAATGTGAGTCGTGATGCACCACCTTAATTAGTGTATTCTCATAAGTGGGCTAAACTATGCGGAAGTTGGAAGCTGTTGATGTTTCCTAAACAAAATGTAAAGATTTATGACCACATTATTTTAAAACGAGTCTGTTTACTGTTTAAGTTTTTTATAAGGTTAACCTCGAAAAATGGTGACTCATTAGCTATGAGATTTTTACTCCTATAATTCATATTCTGGACTAGAAAATGATCCCAAGTGTGACTAGACAAGCATCCCAATCTACAACTGTAAAATGCGACGCAAGCGCATCAAGCACCCCTGCTGTCCGAGCCTGGCTACCTTCTGCTATGTACTATCGCTTGCTTCGCATTATTATCATTACGAGCCCATTGTGTCCCACTGCAGGGCAAAGGCCTCCCTTCCGTTATTCCATTCTTTTCTGTCCTTAGCCACTTCTGGCCAAATCGTCACGCCATCTCCTTCTGGGCCTACCGCGTCGCCGGCTCCTGCTGTTTGAAATCCAGTCAGTAGTTGCTTTCGCCCAATTCTGTTGCGACATGCGGCAGATGTGACCTGCCCAGTTACATTTTATGCTTCGCATAGACTTTGTAATATTTACTACGTACAATTTCAATATTTTTATTTTTGTTTGAAAATCTGATGGACTAAAATAAGATACATTTTTCAAAGTCATAGAACGAAAGTTGTTGTTTATGATGTTAGTAATACAGTCCTGCAAGGTTGCCAGTGTTTTACAAATAACCCTGTATAGCTCGACCTTAGATAGTCTATATTGGAAGCTTTAAACTTTTAATCGCGAACTTTCTTTATCGATATAAAGCTCGACCTTTGATCGAGATTATCGATATTTTAAACTAAGGTTATCACAACATTTTTGATACAATTCGGAAGTAATATGCATCCGGATCAGAAAAGGGAGAATGGGTATTTAAAAATGTCAAAGGACGTCTTCCAATTACTACCTCATTTTTCGGTTTACCAAAGGTTGCTGGTGGTATTTTTTGTATTTGCTTGTTTCTATATTTAGCATGTAGTAATTGTGTAACAACTATCTGACTCAGCAAACGTTGCTCTGCCATGTAAATTATCAAAGAAAAATGGGGGTTAGTGTAGGAGGGTTGACGGCGTTTAGTGTTCCACGCGCGCCTCAAGGAGATATCGGCAAACCGTAGAGGCCCAACAGGGTCGAAGCCTACTCGGGTCAAGGATTTGCTGAAAGGAAAACTCAGCCCTAGTATGAAAGGCAACGAAGGCACTGTTCCCGCGCGCCTCAAGGAGTTGTCAGCAACAGGAAGGGCCCAATTGGGTCGAAGTCTACTGGGGCTAGGAGTATCCGAAAGGGGGCTCGAGCCCCACGATGAAGGCTAGAAGGAACAGGAGTGAGTTTTTAGTTAGTAGTACATACACCCTCCCGCACTCAAGAGCGGGCGATGTCTTTGAATGATTTTCCCAACTACAAAAAAGGGTAGAAGGGTAAACATAGCCTACGACCTATTCTCAGATCTACTAAATATACATGACATTTGCTGACATCTTGAGGTGCACACAAGCGGCGCGGAACGCTACGCGCCGTAGACGACTTGAGCTCGGTCCGGACGGTTACAGGACGGCAAGACGGCGAACTTCCCATTGCTTGCCGTCCGCAAGCCTACGCCTGCGGTGGCTGGAAATCGACATTGAGATTTCGGCGTGTGGGCCGTTCCCTCACGCGTGCGTCCGCCTCCTTCGTTAGAATTACTGACCTAAAAAAACATCATCATCATCATCTTATCAGCCGAAAGACGTCCACTGTTGGACATAGACCTCCCCCAAGCGTTGCCACAGCGACCGGTGTGACCGACCAATAAAACATAATATAATTATTGTTTTTTAACTTTTTTTATAACCAAATTTTTTTTTTGTAACCATATTAAGCTCAAGCAATCTCTGTCGACACTGTAGAGTTATTGTCACTTCATCGTCAACATAACCCCATCAGGTAAATCACCTGACGTACTGACATACATACATAGTATTACCTTGTTGCTTGCAATGCCATATTCACATATATTCTCTGTGGCTGCATAAAGTCTTCGCCTTGACACTGTCACGTCAAGGTGCTTACCGTGCAGTATGTTTTACTGGATAGCACGTTCACCAGGTTCCGCTTATCATTAAGGCTTATAATCCTTCGAACATCTGGGCGAAATGAAATGGACACAACACGCGGCAGTACGAGTATCCGTGCATTTAATTCCGGCTAGCTGCGCCCGGATAGAGCGCCGCTGACTTTTAAATCCATTTTCTTTGCGAAATATTTATTGATTTACATATGAAATGTTTATTTATTTATTTAAACTTCATGTACAGTAGTGGTACATAGACGGAATTAATGCAAGAAGGCATTCTCTCCCATTAAAACATTTGTGCAAATGTTCACATTGATGAATATTTAACCACCAATTATGGGCAAAAATATTTCTAAAGTTCGAAGAAGTAAGTAGGGAAAAGTTGCGATTTTTTTTACTCAAAAGTATTAATAGCAAGAAAAGATCACTTGTTGATAATGTTGGTCATGAATCTATAATAACCATAAATTTTTTTCAAACCTATTAAGCCTTGAAGCGTACTCCTTAGCCTGGCCGTTACCAAGGAGTAGGCTTCAGAAAGTCATTGTTTTATGGCACTTCTCGGACGCTTGGGCTTTAAGTTACATGTACTATGGATTGCGAGATTGTTAGAAAGGCAAAGGCCGCTGCCCAGAAACACAAAAGTCAACTGAAGGAACACAGGTGGGTTTTAATCGTTAAAAGTCTGACACTCCCTCTCGGTCCACTCTAGAGTGGGAGAAGTTATGTGATGATTCCTCTTTTCTAGACAGCAGGGTCAATTGGGTACCTCCCTCACATTAAAATGCCTTACAAAACAGGGGAAATTCAGTTAAAATATTTGTCAAGAAACCAACAACATTCCTACTCAACATCTGAGGCGCATTTTCATAAATATTGGAGATGGTTTTGAATTGAGTGACAGAGTCGCGATGGATGAGATTTGAAAATGTTATTTTAAAAGAGTAATTATCCCATGTCTTTAGTTTCTGATTTTGTAAATTAGCGCGTTTAAAACAAATATATTTGTTACTAGCTTTTGCCCGCGGCTTCACCCGCGTACATAATCCCAGGATAAAAAGTATCCTATGTGTTATTCTGGGATATGGTCTAGTCGTGTACTAAGTTTAATCGAGATCCGTTCAGTAGTTTTTGCATGAAAGAGGAACAAACATCCATACATCCATCCATCCATACATACAAACTTTCGCATTTATAATATTAGTACGATTTTTTCATGCATATCCAAAAATTTTCTGAGACACCCAGTACCTATCTTTTATCTTCGTATTCAAAAGTCAAAAGATACCAGACACTCCTAAAACGACTTATCAAATTACAATACTAATTTGACACTTACAAGTACCAATTATCTTCCAAATGTTCGTTCTCAACCAAATAAGTTAAAATTATCGTCTAAATTAGGTCTCTTAATGGCTTGCTATAGTCAAAGTAGAACAAGTTATGATAATGACTGAAGTTTTAGACATTTTAACGCTACATAACTTGAGATTATCCAAATCAGAGTTTTTTATTTATTTTTTAATATTGATAGGCTTGCCCGATGATAAGAGGTTACATAGAACACACTTGCCCAGAAGTAACTTATTCACTCTACTATTAATTCAAAATTAGATTAAAGTTACCTCTTCTATTCGTACTTACGAGTATTTTGTATCTTTTTAACCTGCTTATTTTCATATAAAAATTCCAATTCCCAAAAGCCACTGTCCCGAAAGGCCAATGTCTCAAAGCCCAATGTTTCAAAAGCCAAAGTTCCAAATGCCAATGTCCCAAAAGCCAAAATTCCAAATGCCAATGTGTCAAAAGCCAATGTCTCAAAAGCCAATGTCCCAAAAGCCATCATGATTCTTCGATAAATGTAGCAGTATCGCTACTAATTGTATTATTTAGTTTGAGGATCAATAAATCAGACTTTCAGATAACAGAGACACAAGGACTTCGATAGTTTGTTACATCCAATTGAATTTGCACCATCAATTTCAATTTTGGTTTCGATAAATTTTAATCGGCACTACAATGAAGTTTGAACTTTTTGCGCGAAGAGCCTCCATCCCCTCATGCCTTCAGGCGACTTCTCTTTCACTTGGTGTTTTATATTTAAATTATTGCGATTGGTCTTCATTTATACTTATCTGAGTTTTTGATTAGTTTTAGTAGTGTTTCATTTGACGCTTCTGCCTCGGCCTCTGTCTCTGATTCCGATTTTGATTCTACAAATCAAATTTAAAAACTCCGATTCCGAATTCGGTTCCGATATAAGTTGTTGCAGTTGCGGATGGTGAATGCTGCGGGATTGTTCGATGGAGTTACCGTAACCCTGGAACACAAAAGATAACTAAAGGTCTGACATGCCTCTCGCTTTCCCAAAAGCGGGGGAAGTTGAAGAATCCCACATAAAAATAGAACAAACTTGGCCTTTAAAATTCTACTTGCACTCAAGAAAGGACTGTCTCATAAAAAATCTTCAAAGGTCACCTTACTCATCAATCTTCACATTGCAATCTATATTTCTTGCACACATTTCTTCCAAAATCCTCCCCCCTTATAGAGTAATGGGATCCATTGTTCACTATATTAGAGCAGGGTCAGCCACTCATTATTATCCGTTTGTAGTTTAATGAAGGCGTGCACACCTGCCGGTCTCATTTAAAGTGGCGGACAATTCAGTATTTATAAAGATGCCAGCCATCCTATGTCTGAATTTCAATCAGACGGTTAGTTGAATGGCGCCCTTTAGTAAAAGGCTAGGCTGTTTACTGATTAAGCCACTAAGCTTCAGCATAGATATTTTAGGTTTTCTATTTGTCTCTTCTAATATGTGGATTATTATGAAGTGCTCCAATTGTATTCATGGCACGGTTTTTGCAGGATTTACTATAACTTAATTGGTAGATTTACTAATTATTTATTCATTCATGGTATTTATTAATAGGTGCTTTAAATAATTTCTTTGTATATAATGTAAATGTGAGAAAACTCCGCAGACTCACATTATTGTCTATTTGAATCCAGATTCAAAAAATTATAATATATAAATCATAATATATTTTTGTAATAAATATAGTAGTAATAAATAAATAAATTACACTATTCAATTACACAGGTACTATGGAAATATTGTGAAACTCAATGATTTTTAAAAAAGATTAATCGTGGAGTTTCTTGCCGTTTTTCTCCAAAGAAAAAAACCAATTGGAATCGTGCACTAGCTTTTCCGACGTTTTATAAAGGCCCATGTAGGCCTATGTTAAATAAAATATTTTGGAATTAATTGTTGCATCTTTATCTCAATATACAAGAATTCTGTAATGCAAATATCTAACTTTACATTGTAAAGTAAGCTCCGGACATAACAATCAAGTTATTTCCTGACCATAAACAAAAGCGTTATAGTCGGTAAGTGAACGATTCATTGAACTAACGTTGAAACTACATAATTAGCATGTCTATTTTTAGAAGCTCTACATTGTATTGAACAATCCATTCCAAAACACTAGCATTTGTAAAAATTTAGTATATGCAAAGAAATTAAGACAAACAAATATTTTACTGGAAAATATACATTAAATACTTCAAAGTGGCTAGTGCAAGCTTGATCTACGTTAAAGCGATCGACTCCTATCAAGATCAGAGACTGTACACTCGAATTTTAGACGAATACATTTACCTGTGACAGACTGTCCAATTAGATAGATCTGACTTTAAGAAAGAGGTCAATCGTCGACTCAACTGGGCAGCGTTCGGGAAGCTAGAGAACCATGGTTACTGACATAGCCCGAAGAATCGCCAAACTTAAGTGGCAATGGGCAGGGCTCATTGCTCGCAGAACAGATGGCCGTTAGGGCCGAAAAGTTCTGGAGTGGTGACCGTGTACTAGAAGACCTCCTACAAGGTGGTTCGATGACCTGATAAAGGTTGCGGTAATTTGATGGATGCGAGACGCACAGGATCAGTTGTTATGGCGACACTGAAGGGTAGCATATGTCCAATAATGGACGTTTTTCGGTTGAAATGATGATGATGATGAAAAATTTACTAGAAAGCAAACGTAAAATAATTCACAGTGCCTAGTGCAAATTGTTTTACGTCTTCGGCGCTCTAAGCTCTTATCCAATCAGAGAGGCAGACGCGGTAAACGCTTCGATCGCATCAACGTAAAAACAACTTGCAACTCAGTGAACAGAGGCATCTGATTTTTTTACACATACTTCACGCTAAGATATACCTGACAGGTTTGCCTGTACAGTTGAGCTTTACAGGTAAACCGGAGCGTGTAAATTGCACAACACTTAGATCGCAAGTTTGCTATTGGTGGTTGAATTATGAGCATCTTTGAGCATACTTTGTGGCACGTCTGCTCCGCCCTTCTAACTTCTTTCATCTGTTCTGTGAGTGATAGAATAACAGGAGAATGGAAGAACAAAACATGTTTCGCAGGAAAATGATGACGGTGACAGCATTCATAACATTGTGTTACAACGAGGCGTAAAATTGTTCACTGGTATGTATCTGCTATTTTGACATATACGTGCTTCTGAAAGCACGTTTAGTAGCACGTGTGTTGAAATGTGCTATAAACATGTGCTCATGTGTGATTTGGTAAAGACATCTTTGTTAGTTTTGGCACTGTTGACTAGCTCGATGTCTTTTAGTAATGTAAATATTTTTCAAATTAACTGGAGACTTTTAAATCAAAAGTGAATAGTTTACTTCTAGGCAAGCGTGCTCTATCATCGACTGCATGATCGCTTTCCATCAGGTGAGATAGTGGTCAGTCCATAGCCAGTCGCCCCCATAATTAGAATATCAGACTTTTAATGACTAATACCCACCTTCAGAGGCCCTTTGCGTTCCAGGACAGCGATAATTAATTTCAAACAATCCCGCAGCCATAGCAGACATCGACCCTAGCGAGCCTCGTCCATTTTACTGACATCTCTTTGAGACATGGGTGGAATACAATGCGCCTTCGACGTCGGGTTTAGTTCTTACCAGACAGCCAGACGGCGAGCTACCGATTGCTCACAGTCTACAAGAGCGCTTACAACATATAATTAAGACATGATTCAACTCCCGAAAGCAATTATGCTTTTAGTAACTAAATTACTTCCTCATTTAGTTCTAATTAATTAATAAAACATTTAAAGACTCGTTGCTGCAACCAAGAGGCTGACAGGCTGCATAAAATAAAATAAAAACTGGCCAAGAACGTACGAGTGGAACACAAGGATTCTGTACCATAATATTAAAATCGAGCAACAAAACCGATAAAATAACGTTCTTTGTACGGGAATCCCTTTTAACTCTTCAGGTACCGTCAATTAGAGACAATAGTAAGACAATGACAGCGCGAACGCCGGCAAAAATCTGTATTGAGGGAAGCCTATGTCCAGCAGTGGACGTGTATCGGCTGAAATGATGATGATGATGATGATTTTTAGTCCCTTCTACCACAAAATATATATAAATGATTTTTTATTGTAGCAGCAATAGAAATACATATTCTGTGAAAATTTCAACTCGCTACCTCTTATAGTTTATGAGATACAGCCCGCTAACAGATGAACTAACAAACAGATGACGAACAGGCAACAGACAAACAGACGGATAGTGGAGGTTACTGTCCCCCACACAGGCCTCAAAAAAACGCCGCCACATACCGGGCCGCGGCGGCCCAAAAACACTAGAAGCGGCCGCAAAAAACAGCTAAAGCGCGCGACAGCGGAGAAGCTTGAAGCGGCTTCAAGCGTTTTTTTTATGGCGACTCCGCCGCACACGAGCCACAAAACAAAGCCGCCTCAAAATGCTTGAAGCAACGTTTTTTTGAAGCCCGTGTGCAAGGGGTCAGTTAATAATAGGGTTCCGATGGCATTCCAGATACGGAACTCTAATACAGAAAAACTAAACAAAATACTTTTAGATTACGTTCCTCCAATTACATCCGCTGCGAACGTTACACAACAAACTGCAAACAAAAATAAATAGGAAGCAGTCGGCGTAACTCCGGAAACTGGTCATAATTCACTCCGTCAATTAAAAAGGAAAGGCCCTCAGCGAGCGTATATCTGAGTGCAGAGCCACTCCTCTGGACGGAGATATATATCCAATTATGGTGCAAACACGCTCTGTGGTGTAAACAGTAGGTAGATACTACCTAACACCAACGTAACTCCGTTAATTGGGTATTTATAGTATTATTATAGCTAGCCTGCATTGTCCCTCTGCTGAGCAAAGGCCTTCCTCTATTCTTGGGTAACTGAATATTTAGCCGTGCTTATTTTTAACCGGATTAAAAAAAAAAATTAAGGTTCCTTATCTCAAATAGAAAAAAGGAAACCCTTATAGGATCATTTTGTTGTCTGTCTGTCAAGACCACGGAATAAAAAAAACTAGAGGAAGTGCCTCTTAGATATCGCCCGTGTGTCAACAGTAGGCAAAATTCGCCTATTACATATTATATACTAGTGCAGGTGAATATGGCATCTATTTCAAAGGCACTAGCGTTCTGAATAGAATAAATTGGTTACAGCGCCATCTAGCGTTGAGTAGCCGAACTCGTTGTAAATTGGTTTTTTTTTTTTTTTTTTTTTTTTTTTTTTTTAACTAGCCATTACTGTCCCACTGCTGGGCAAAGGCCTCCCCCAAGTCCTTCCAAAATTTCTTTTCTTGCGCTGTCTCTAACCAGTCCTTGTGGTAGGCGTCCAAATCATCCCGCCACCTCTTTCTAGGCCGGCCTCGACGGCGCTTTCCCTCAGTAGGAACCCACTGTGTGGCGACCCTTGCCCAGCGGTCCTTGTGCATGCGGCTGACGTGACCCGCCCAGTCCCATTTGAGCCTGGCAGCCTTTTTGCCCACGTCTATTATACCTGTTATGGAGCGCAGCGTGTCGTTCCGTATTCGGTCTGTTCTTTTTACGCCCACAATGCTGCGCTCCATAGCTCTCTGGCAAACCCCAAGGCGAAACTTTTGTAGTTCGGTGAGAGACCAGGTCTGAGCACCGTAGGTTAGTATGGGTAGGATACACATGTCGATGAGTTTACGCTTCAGGGAGATCGGTAGATCACCCTTCATTAGCGTCTTCATGGACCAGTAGCTTTTCCAGGCGTTCTGGATTCGTCGATCTATCTCCTTTTCCTGCCTGTTTTCGAAAGATACTAACTGGCCCAAGTAGATATACTCATCGACATAATGTATTTCCTGCGCATCTACCTCGACCTTACGTTTGATGCTGTTAGTCATCACCATCGTTTTGGACCGGTTCATTGCAAGTCCCACCTTGAGGCTAGCCGTGCTCAGTTCTTGGAGCATTGACTGTAGCTTCTGAGCCGTGGGGGCAAAAAGTATTATGTCGTCGGCAAATCGGAGATTTGTAAGCCTCTTGTTACCGAAGTCAATGCCGTTGGTGTTCCACGAGGCTGCCAGTGACTTAAATACCTCTTCCAATGTGCTCGTAAACAATTTGGGAGAGAGCGGATCACCTTGCTTAACACCTTTTTCAATTTTAAAAGATGGTCCTGAGGTATTTAATTTAATGTTTGCGGAACTATTGCAGTAAATGATTTTAAGCAAGTCTATATATTGTTTTTCAAGGTCCTGGTTTTCAAGAGAAGCAAAAATTTCATTGTGACGAACACTATCGAAGGCCTTCGCATAGTCCACAAAGGCCAGATATAGTGGGATATTATATTCTGCGTACTTTTCTATTACCTGGTTAAGTGTTTGAAGATGGTCAGTTGTGGAGAAGTTAGGGCGAAATCCGGCTTGTTCTGGTGGCTGATGTTTGTCCAGTTTTTCATCAAGTCGGTTATGTATAACTTTGATGAAAGTTTTATAAATGTGGGATGTTAGGCTTATTGGTCGATAATTACCGATATCACTTTTATCGCCTTTTTTATGCAAAAGTATAATATTTGAGTGGCACATGGCACTTGGTACTTTTCCTGTTTGGAGTATAGTATTGAACAGGTTAGTTAGGTGGGGAAGCAAAGTTTGAGACCCGATTTTTAGGGCTTCCGTGGTAATTCCATCCTCCCCAGGACTTCTATTAAAACGCATAGTAGTAAGTGCTTTATGCACTTCATAACCGTTTATTGGGGGAATGGATTCTGAGATACTATATTCTGTATTGTATTCTGGTGCAGGATGATCAGAATATAAGGATTTATAAAATGTTGTGGCTATATCCATTATTTTGTCTCTACTGTACTGTTTTGTTCCATCACTATCCGTTAAACTATTAATCCAAGCTCTTCCGTTTGTGACGCCATGCTTTAGAATTCTCAAAGATGTGTTCTTTTCTAGAGCAGTTTTAACTAAATTAGTGTTGATATTTCTTATATCTTTCCTTATACTTCTTTTAACTTCTCTGTCAATGATTCTATATTCTGGGGTGCCTATTTCTTTTTTTGTTCGATATTCAATCAAATTAATAGTGTGAGTTGTCAATTTACGTATATTTCTAGGTTTTTGTTTTATGATTTTACAACTATTTCTTATTCCAGTTACTATTGAGTTATATTGGTTTTCTGCATCAGTTTCATCGATTTGAAGATTATTAAAGTGGTTTGAAAGTTCTAGGTTAAAATTTTCTAGGTTATTAAGAAGTGTTTCTTTTGGAAGTCGCTGGAACCGTTTTGTAAACAGTTTAGCTCGGTGGATTTTAAAATCGAATCGAATTTTTGCACGGATTGGCCTGTGGTCGGAGCTGTATTTAATTTTGTTGATGACACTAATATTCTTGACTACGTATTTGTCAGATGACAAAATGTAGTCAATTTCATTTTTTGTGCAGCCATTAGGTGAGACCCAAGTCCAACGTCTTTGTGGTTTCTTGAAAAAGAAGCTGTTTGTAATATACATATTCTGGCCAAAGGCAAACTGAGCAAGACGAGCGCCTCGTTCGTTGCGGACCCCTGTGCCAAAATAACCGATGATATCTCCACTGTCCTGTTCTTGCTTTTGTCCCACCTTTGCATTGAAATCACCAATGACTATGTTCCAAGTGCTCTTATTTTCGTCACATGCTCTGTTTAAAAGGTCGTAAAAATCTTCGACGTCTTCATCGGTATGTGCAGTTGTCGGTGCATATACTTGTATAACTGTAAGCGTTTTTATAGGTGTGATTCGGAATTTAAGCACCGCGATGCGTTCAGAGTAGCCTACAAATTCAATGATATTATCCTTCCACTTCTTTGCCACCATGAACCCTACTCCATGTTGCCCACTGGTTTCACCGAAGTGGAAGAATATAGCATCGTCTCTTTCCTCTGTGTGTTCGACTTCTCTCCTCACTTCTGAAAGACCTAAAATGTCCCAGTGAATGTCTTTAAGAGCGTTTTCAAGCTCGATAATACGCTCATCTTTCATTAGCGTCCGTACATTGTAGGTCAAAATATTGAGTGTATCAGTGTCCTTTATGTAATTTGCCGTAATTGTTTGACGGTTAGTCGATCTCACCCGGAGATTCTTAGCTCCCCGGACTCCAGGGCTGCACCTGCGCCCGTCCACGCCAGCACACACAGTAAATTGGTTAAAACTTCTTTATTGTTCGTGTCATGTCAAATAATAACAACTTTCTTACGTTGTAATAAGACCTAATTTATGAAAGCAATAAGAATATGATTTGTAAAAGTTAAGTTTGTAATTCGTAGCTTCGTAGCCAATCATATTACTGTTTTTTATGTGTGTAATATACAATTTGATACGCAAATGTGTGAGTTTGGCGACACTGGTTCCCGTGCTTAGCCACGTTAGGGGCACTTCTACTTATATTTTCTGTTCTGTGGTCAAGACCCTTTATTGCGGTAACGCGTAGAGGTATCGAGTTGAATTTAAAACCATATACGCATGAATATGTGAAAAAAATAAACTTTTGAGTTAACGGAAATAAAAGATACAGCCTTTTATGTCGCCGAAAACGTATATTTTGACACTCTAAAGGGAATCAAAATTCATAGGGTACTGCTGTTCCCTATGAATTTTGACCTAGGATCCTGAAAAGTATGAAGCAAGGTCTCATAGCACAAGGAAAAAATCAGAAAACTGTAAATTTTTTACGTCGTTATCTTCACAAGATTTTTTTTATGCGATTCCAAAAAATCTTTTTTTTTATTCTTTTATACATTTAGGAGCTTTTGGTCACAATAAGACCACGCCAGCCCCATCGTAACCTAATACAAGTAAAGCTACCTTGACTCTTATTTACTACTAGGGCTCTAAAACCTTACTTACTCATTTATAAACAGCGACAGTTGCGTTAGAGAGAGCTTCGAACAGTATACACTGATTATAACCAATATTAATCAAATTAATTTTAAAAGTATTCATCAGCACCTCTCTAGCAGCTCGTGTCCTGACGCATTCCACCAACAAGTGGTGGACATCTTCCACCTTGCCGCATTCTGCACAATTTGGGCTGTCACTTATTCTCATTAGATGCCGAAACTTGTTGAGTAGAACGTGTCCCTTTTAACTCAATTCGGGAATTGAACTGTTTTAATACGTACGTTTGGACGGAACCCGCAGTGGGTGACGCGCGTAGTTATGCGTCCCTCAAAGAGAGTTCTCCAAAATGAAGGGTAGGACCTTGTAGGGCCTAGGACTGCGAGAATGATAAATGTTATTTATTTTGCAAAAGGTTTAAAAAAAAAACACTTTTACGTCAATTTTCTTTCAGTCAGTTTAAACTAGATGAGACCGAATGTTTGAAATACTGACCGCTGTTCTAAAACGTAAAGAAACCTAAAGGATACAGGTGGGGTTATAGTTAGGAAAAATCTCACACGCCCTCTAGTTCCACCCTAGAGCGGAAGAACAGCTACTTCGAAACATGTGATTTTGTAAATTACTATTATATTAATTACTATTTAGATATTGATGACAGACCTTTCCAACCGCTATAATTAGCAATCTGAAGGAGCATTACCATATTTTAATAACAAAAGTATAATACCAGACACAAAACAACTGTGGCGACAAGTGAACAAGTCTTTGGTCAGCTAGTTCAAGGGTAATCCGCTCAGTCTATATTTATTTTAGCACCTTCATCACGTTTGCCCTTTGAAAGAGTTACCGTGCCCTTGGAACGGGAAAGGCAACTGCTTTCAGTTAAACACAGGTTGGTTTTAGTTAGTAACAGTGTGACTCGAGCTCACGCTTTACTCTAGACCGGAGAAGTTATTTGATGAGATCCCTTCACAAAAAAAAAACGTTGAAGGATTGGTCGACAGAGTTATCATGACCCTGGAACGCAAAGAACTGAAGGACACAGGTAGGTTTTAGTCAACAAAATTCTGACATGACCTCTCGCTCCATCCTAGAGCGGGAGAAGTCAATCGATGCTTTTCCACCTAAAAAAAGGTTGCTAGATTGTCCCAAAGAGTTACCTTGGCCTTGAAACGCAAAGAGCAACTGAAGAAAGGCGAGTTGGTTTTAGTCAATAAAAGAGCGTTAGAACTTATTTGATGATTTCCCACCAAAACTAATAATAGCCTTTAACCGATGTCGATGATCTTCTTCTGCGAAACAGTAATGTTAACGAAGGAAACGACCGCACGTGTGAAGGAACGGACTTCCTCATGCCCAACCGCCAGGATCCCAACCTCGATTTCTAGCCACCATAAGTGTGAGCTTGCAGACGACGAGCAATGGGTAGCTCGCCAACCGATAACCATCCGGAATGAGCCCGAGTCCTCCACGGCGCGTAGTGTTCAACGCTCACCTCAAGAAGGTTTCAACATAAGCTTCGGAACCTTGCAGGGCAGAAGCATGCTAGGACTATGAGTTGGCTTCCGAAAGGGAAGCCGAGGGTCCTGGAACGCGAGGCAAAGAAAGAACATAGATGTAGTTTTGGTAAATAAAAGTTCAACACGTCTTCACGATACGAGAAGCGAGCAATGGTGGCCAAGTGGTAACGGCCCCGACTTACGAGTGGTAAGGTCATAGGTTCAAACCCCGTCAGGTGCTTTACTTTGTGTAAGTTATTTCATCACCACTGCTCTCAATACGATGAAGGAAAACATCGTGAGGAAACGGAACTGGAATTGTTCTACCAATAGAATTAAACATTCGAAGAAATGTGTGACACAAACCGGTACTACGCCCCTGTGATGCACTACAACCAACCCATTGAATGGCGGTTTCCTCATAGTTTCAGCCTTCTCCTTCGCTTGCATTACTTCTTGGCTGATGGCAAGGGGAATGTAAGCATTCCTCTCGCTCTGAATTATGACCTGAACCAAGCCCGGACGAAAAAGATCTCTGACACTGATTTTTTCCACGAGCGCACGGCGTGGTTCCACCCAAGCGGGGCAGACTTCCACCGTATCTTCTGGGTGATCAATACAATGGTGACACCCGGGCGTTCCTTGTATCTGAATCCGAAACAAGAATCTGCCAAATTTCCTAAGTCTTGTATGGACCTTCTTTCGCTAGAAAGTGAGGACCCCATGGCGTTTTTGTAACTACGTCTTTATTGCTAAACAAAAGCTTTAAGGGTAAAACTTTACCTTTTGCTTTTTACACTAAGAACTATGCTGTTACGTGGGTGTTGTCACAAACATGTAAACTCTCTTTTAAAATTCAAATGTTTTTTTTACATATAAAACTTCAGAAGCTAGTGCACGGCTCCAAATTGGTCGTGACACCCAAAACCGGAACAACTATATGTAGGTTATACGCGTTTCGTGCGCGAATAAAAAGAAAAACATTTATTTGTACCTCACACATACAATTAAATTTAAAAAAAGATGAATAAGGATACATAGAAAATACCACATAATTTAGTATGAACGCCGAATCAATCCTGCGACCGGTGCATAGCAGTTAATCGCTCAACCATGCCGTCAAGTTGAATAATCACCAAAAATAATATTACAAAATATCTCGCAACAACTTAATAAGCATCTATTAATTGTTCATAAAACTCTTCACGACTCATTAAATTCGTCAAAGTTTTCAAGTAATCACTATAAAATCGGCATGCATATTAAACGCTCTGTTGCCAATTGACAAGTTTATTGAACGTTCAAATATTCACTAATGCATTGCGGACTTGCGGTACTGTTTTATACATAGCCTAATCAGCCTCACGATGTTCTGAGGTCAGGGTTATCCGAAATCGGGGCCAGGGTTATCCGAAAGAGAGTTCGAGCCCCGGTATGAAGGCTAGAAAGAACGGGGTGGGTTTTTATTCAGTAAGAGTCTAACACTATCTCTCGCTCCGTCCAAGAGCGAGGGTTGTCATTGTTTGATTTTCCTCACTATAAAAAAAGCCTCACGAGACTGGCGAGTTCTGTTTTAAGAGATAAGAGAGAGAAGAGAGTGTATTGATATCTGACGACTCTGCTTACCTACTTATCGCCTTGGTTGACTATCAGGTCATCGCGTAGTGTTCCACGCGCGCCTCAAAGATATGTCAGCAAAGCCATAGAGGCCCAGCAGGGCCGATGCCATAGCAAGACTCCTGAAAAGGTTACTAGTGATGTTAGAACGCAAAGGGCAACTTTATTAGTCAGTAAAAGTTCCGTTCCACCCTGTGGCGAGAAAACTCATCAGATTATTTCCCCTCTCAAAAATTGGTTTACGGTGACCTTAAACAATCCTGCAGCCATTCTAAACCTAACTTGTATTAACTCACATACGTATACAGGGCACTTTCTACCACCGTCACAATTACTAAACGTCTTACAATGTCCCGTGGGCGCTGCTCCCGATGCCTCGATGTTAACCACTGCGCAATCAGACCAGCATAAATTGTAACACGGTCCACGCTCCATCACTTACGTGGATTGACATTTGAAAGTACATTGACAAATTACGTTCGATATAGCAGCGTTGGGAATTTACATAACGGTTATTGGTAATGTCGTACATAAAGAAAGAAAGAAAAAAGTGTTTATTGGCGCCCAACATGACGCATATCCCAAAAATAAATAAATATAACAAAACATACGACATACACACGACGTATATAGACTTATCAAGCATAGCATAAGCGTAATCAGCCATATAATGTTCCCACTGCTGGGATAGAAAATGAGCCTTCCCACGCGGGTTCAATGCGGTTTAGCGGATGTCACATGTCTTCGATGTTTTTACTCTAGGTCATGTCGGTTTCCTCACGATGTTTTCCTTCGCCGTTCCGAAAGCAGTGGTGATGAAATAAATTACACGAAGTAATGCACCTGGCTGAGTTTGAACCTGCGACCTAACAACTTGTAAGTCTGGGCTACTATGCGGTCATCACTGCACAATTGCACATACATATTAAAATCATAATAAATAAACAACTCATTAATGAAATTTAAACTCATTCATATCAATCGGTTTCCATGAGAACTTCAACTATACTGTATCTGACGACCCTGGTTACTTATGTCCTTTATTGACTGTACATTAAAGAGTATTTAAGTAGAGTAATACTACAGGATGGTAACCATTGATCTACAACACTAGTTTTGGTATATGCGAAACCCGAAACACGTGTCTAGTATTTTTATGTAAATAATCTATGTACAAAATTTCATAACGGTGTCATGAAAAATCACAAAGTTATAAGAAGACATAACAAGTATGTCAGAAAAATACATAGTCACCGGGCCATCCAGGCGAGTGAGGGATTAGTTTGCGCTTGCATCCAGATGTTTGCTGCCTTGTACCCGCTATGACCTGCCTTGACCTGTGTTGTACTAAAATGTCGGTGGTGTACAACTTGTGACCTTTTTAATTATTTTTGGGAAAAAATATAACATGGTGTAAAAACTGGAATCCATTCTGTTTCTGATTCTGAACAAACTATACAGGGTGTAAGGGACAGCCCTCCACAAACTTTAAGGGTTTGCTCAGTAGACGAAACTGAACAACATTCCACAAGATTTCTTTTAGGAAACGATAAAAATATTTAAAATATATCAGTTTATCCGAAATCTGAATGGTGTAAGAGACAGCCTGTATTCAGATTTCGCATAAACTATAAATATCCTACTAATATTATAAATGCGAAAGTTTGTATGTATGGATGGATGTATGGATGTTTGTTTCTCTTTCACGCAAAAACTACTGAACGGATCTCGATGAAACTTGGTACACGAGTAGACTATATCCCAAAATAACACATAGGATACTTTTTATCCTGGGATTATGTACGCGGGTGAAGCCGCGGGCAAAAGCTAGTAATGTTATATAGCTTGAGTCTGTTGCTTAGACAGCTCACCAAATAGTTACTAAACAGTCTCACAGCATATGGGTCACTTTCTCCAGTCAATGCAGTAATTGCCAAACAATGTCTCAGAGGCCGTGGGCGATGCTCACTGAGCTCACATTTGCATAAACTGCACTCCATAGGTACACAATCATAACAATACTACACTGTCTGGTACTAATGTTGGATGAGAATGGATAACGTGAGAAATGAGTATATTAGGGGAAGTTTGAAAGTGGCGCCAATGACTGAAAAGTTTATTTATTTATTTATTTTACTATTTATGTACACACAAAAATAAAAAAAAAGATAATACATAAGAGACATTAGTACAAAGGTACTGCTTATTTCCAAAGAAATTTCTTCCAGCAGACCTGCGAAAGAAGAAATGAAAAAGAAATGTAGACAATAGTGTGTAGGAAGCAAAAAAACAGAATGTGTGAAGTCTTAATCCAAATATAATTAAATATAAAAATAATATGTAACTTCTACTATAAATATATAACATACATAATATAGGTATACAACATAATACATACAATATATAAATAAATATCACAGTTGAAAGGGAATCGTTTGTCTTATGGTCATGTAAAGAGGAGAGATGAAACGCATGTTGCTAAAAGAGTTATGAATTTCAATGTGAATGGATGGAGAGGGACAGGGAGGCCAAAGAAAAGATGGATGGATTGTGTGAGAAGTGATATGAATGAAAAGGGAGTTGGTGTAGTGATAGTGTGACGAGCGACAGGACAGAATGGAAGAAAAATCCGTGTTGTGCCGACTCCAAATAAAACGGGATAAGGGCAGGAAGATGATGACTGTCTGTACTAATGTTAAACAGCTGAAGAGTTTGATTGAACGCGCTAATCTTACACTCTACCGTTTTGAATTAAAAATAAGTGTTTGATAGCCCATTTCTTCAAAGAATGACGTTAACTGTTGGACATAGGCGTTTCCCAAGTGACGCCAAAATGACCGATCTTGTGCATGTCGATGCATCGGATTACCGCGACCCTCACCAGGTCTTGGGTCTACCTTGTAGAAGATCTACCAACGCTTGGGTCTTCCGATACATGGTCGCGACTGAAAACGGTTAGATTAGAATCCTTTCGGTCCTCTCTGATCCGATCTGATCTGCGAACAACTTTTCCTGTCCACTATCATTTAGGTTTGGCGATACTTTAGGCAATTTAGGTAAACCGATTGTTACTAAAACGCCGCTTCAAGCTTCTTTTTGAGGTGGCCTTTTTTGTGGCTCCTGTGTTGCGGTGCCGGCCACAAAAAAACGCTTGAAGCGGCTTCAAGCTTCTCCGGACACAAGGTGTCGCGGTGGAGCTTTTTTTTGTGGCCGCTTTTAGCGTCTTTTTGAGGCCCGTGTGCGGGACGCTTACTTCATCATAAATCGTACGTTTTCCTAAAATATGAAAAATTCCTTGAATAAAACCTGTTCAATACAAAGGCATCGCGTTTCATCTTCCTGTTACTCAAGGTTTTACAAACTTCTAACGAAACTTGGCTGGAAAAACGGATGCCTATTGTTCGAAACAAAACCTTACAACATACGACCTACTTTCGTGAATATACGGCCTTCTAAAAATATTTTTTAAAATTATATATTATTCCAAGAATACTTTTGTATTTCTTAACTGCAAAAGCTCTTCTAAGGCTGCCTGTCCACCGGAGCGGACCGAGACAGCGGAGTGGAGCAAAGAAGTAATGCGGAGTGGAGCTGCGGACTGCGTCTGTCCACCAGAGCGGAGCGAGGCTTCGGAGCGGAGTGAGAAAGTTGTAGCGACATCTATGACGCCACATAAGAACTATGAACAAAATACGAAGTCCTGCATCGCGCAATCAAATTTCTCCGCGCGATTTGAATATAATACGACGGCCCAAAATCAACTATCGGACAGTAGCCCACCAGACTATAACACCGGTCTGGTCGGAGGATCCTCCCTTTTCAAAGGAGGTTTGCGGCACTTTACTCTCTGTTCCATATACCTCCAAAAAGTAATGCGGAGCGGAATTGCGGACTGCTTTAGCTATAGTTTTGTTATAGCGCGCACACTTGTTTCTCCTCTCCACTTTCTGCTTCCCCGCTCCGTTTCTCAGTTTTGTATGAAATGTTTAACTATTCGTTCGTGATCCCTGTTCACTGAAGAGGAGCTGAGATTTCTTGCAATCCTATTGGTCAATATTTTTCCGTTTCTCCGTTCCGCAGCCTCGCGCCCCGCAACATCGAAGACTAAAAATCGTCCGATAATGGAAAATTTCCATTGCCTTGTGACGTTTGCTATTATTATTCCGTTTCTATAATTATGTGTTGACGTCACAGAGTAGGACTTTTTATAATCACAGCTGTGGTTTATGGTCCTAAACCTGATATTATAATCGTAAATAATGGTGAAAGCGGAGCTTTTACCCAACTCATGACAGGAACTAGTTTCTAAGATACACTTTTTGCGTGGGACGTTCTCACAAGCTGGGTTTGTACCGATTAGATTGTTGTGCAGCATTTGAAGGTAGTAAACCACTTGAAGTCTTTTTGTTTACTTAAAAGTTTGATTTATAAGTTTTCTTTCTTTATTACTAGCTCTTGCTCACGTACTTAAAATATAACCAATGTCACTCAGGAATAAATCAGCTTTTTATCGATGAAAAATGTTTAGCAATCGGACCAATACTTTTAGATTTTACCGTTTTGAAAGCAGTGGTGATGAAACTATACAAAGTAATGCGCTTGGTTAAAAGGATCGTTAATTGTGGCGACACTTGGGGGAGGCCTATGTCCAACTCTGGGCATATGACGGCTGAAATGATGATGATGATGCGCCTGGTTGGGTTTGAACCCGTGACCTTACAACTCGTAAATCAGGGCCGTTACCACTTCCATAACATGTAAAGCAATATTATATTCGTCCAAATATTCTTAGACTGTCTGTCTAGAAGTTTCTCATGTGATATAAAAATAATCTAATATCCTAAATATTTATCTTCAAAAAAATATACAACAAATTTTGTGGAGTTTCCATTGACGTACTAGACTGCAAGTTATATAAAAACAGTCACAACTTGGCATTTCTCCAAATTACTCACTTATCTAAAATTCTGGCGTCTTGGGGGTGTATGTGGGGGTGCATGATGCATTGCGCTTAGTTCAAACACTTGTGTTCACCTCAACTGTGATAATCAAAGCCCGGCTATTTTGTCTTTTTCTCTTAAAAAAAATCTTTTCTGTATCCTAAGTGCATTCACAAACATATAATCTCACATATCTGTTTTAATTTGATACAATGCTGGGCTCAAATGGGATTGAGCGGATCATATCAGCCGCATGAAAAGTGGCCTCTGGGAAAGTTTTGCCCCGCAGTGGATTCCTGCAGAAGAAAAGCGCTGCCAAGAATAGAATAGAATAAAACTTTATTGTACACCAAAAAGTAACACAGCTTATACATAAAATTAAATTTATGGGTACAATGGCGGTCTTATCGCTGAAAGCGATATCTTCCAGACAACCTTAGGATGGACAAGAACTTAAAATAATACAAGGGGTAGTCTGTGGTGTACTACTAACAAATTAACTGCATATAAAACACAATACATAACTATAAATATATAATGTATTATAATATAATATGTTACACAATTTCAAAAAAAAAATAGGGAAGAATAAAAGAGTAAAGTAAGGTGGAAGACATTAAATTACTTAGAAGCAAGATAAGTAATTTTATAAAGAAAGGAAATGGTTTTTAACTAGATTTTTAAAAGAAACCAGTGACTGGGCTTGCCTAATAGGTAATGGCAACGCATTCCACAAACGCACCGCCTGGATTGCAAGACCGCCCTTGAAACAGGTGGCGAGATCATCTGAACGCGTATCACGAGGACTGGTTCGATTCGGCGTGGGAGAAAAATGTCTGGTAGGACTTGGGGGAGGCCTTTGCCCAGCAGTGGGAATATATAAAATTTTAACGTCAAAACGTAGCTTTTTACAAGCTGTTAAGTTAGTATCAACTGTCCCGATGTTTGTAAATTAAATTTGACCCACTTCCCGGTAACAGATTGTGCTGAAATTTTGCATGCATGCGTAAATCAGATGACAATGCAAAATTATTATGACAAGATGCTGATCTGATGATGGAACTGGAAGGTGGCTTTAGGAACTTGGTAGTTAAACGACACAACCCCATCGAGTTTGGGCTCGTATGATTCGTTTTGACGTTTATTAATTATATAGGTATTATTTTATTATTCTATCTAGCCCATATTGTCCCACTGCTGGGCAAAGGCCTCCCTCCACTCCTTCCAATGTTCCCGGTTTTGAGCCACTTCTTTCCAATTCCCAAGGAAGACATCCAAGTCGTCCCGCCATCTCCTTCTTGGTCTGCCGCGAACCCGACATGCGATATAGGTATACCGAGCTATAAAAGCTTGCTATGAAAAAATGTTATTTGTTAAAAGCTTGTTTTCCTTGCAGTTCTTGAACTTAGCCTTACTCTTGAAACTCGCGTGAGTGAACACAAATAGAAGCGCGTTACGAAATATTTTTATATCAACATTTGGTGAATAAATAGATCTGCCTCTGGCTGCAATGTCAAGTATTAGAGTCGATGATTGTGTTACGTTATTAGATTTTCAGGGCTGTGCACAACGTACACTAATATTAACTATTCTAGCTATTTAGGCCTCCTACACTTCACCGGACATGGTCAGTTCGGGTGGTTCCTGTGACGCCTGAATGTCACCATTGATCATTTGTCACCATTGAAGTAACGCCCGGATGTCATCATTGTGTAGACCGCCCGGAGGACCCTCTCAGTCCTCGCCTACGTCGTGATAGGAAACCTTGCGCACACTTGCATGTTCCTAGTTCCCGTAGTTTCGACTGTGCGTTGAAATTATGTCAGTCAATCAGTTTCTCCTTTATTATAAACTAGCTTTTGCCCGCGGCGTCGCCCGCGTACTTTAAATATAGCCTATATCACTCAGGAATAAAGCAATCGGACCAGTACCCCTAGCCAAGTTACTAATCTGCAATAGTTAACGCTAGTAGAAAGCTTCGAATGTACGGGAATGACGCGCTCTCAACGTGGTCGGAACAAAAGAATTGGCGGCAAGGTCACCTTGAAGCGTTTGACGCAAGCAAAATGGTTGTAACTTGGCTAGAGGGGCAGTACTTTCATAGATTAGCTCCTACAAACAAAAAAAAAAACAAACT
Source organism: Mythimna lalbum (assembly GCA_949319445.1). Classification (NCBI taxonomy): domain Eukaryota; kingdom Metazoa; phylum Arthropoda; class Insecta; order Lepidoptera; family Noctuidae; genus Mythimna; species Mythimna lalbum. The sequence goes on from OX439361.1 coordinate 2,711,902, forward strand.
TTACCTCTTTATTATATTAGTGTAGAAGATAAATTAGTGTAGATTAGTATAGATAGCACCTGCCTGCAGCTTTGCCCGCGTGTAAGTAGGTTCCTCTACCTAAACTTTCGACCTCCCTTTTATCCCCTTATGGGGTGAATTTTGAACAATCCTCTTTTAGTGGGCTACCACGTCATAGAAGGAAACCTTGTGCAAAATTTTACGCTCCTAGGTCCTGTGGCATTGGCTGTGTGTTGATATGTCAGTTTCTCCTTTAATATAAATTTATACGTGACGTGATATAATCGTGAGAAGCTAGATAACATTGCTATTTACATAGACGATGTATGTGGGCATAAATGTTGCCTTGCACTTAAATTTAACACTAAAACTTTTATGGAAATAGATAGGAACTGTAATAAAACCAATGGCGTGTATTGTTTCGCGGTAGACGAATAAAACCAAGGTTTTTCAGTTGTTATATTTTATTACTATTCTAGGAACTCAATTCAATCTGGGAGAAAAACGACAGGAAAAATTTATTCAGAATCTTGCAACAAAATCTGTCTGTCTGTGAATCTGTCATCTGAATCTGTATGTGTTTTTCAGTCAAAATAAAAGGAAAAACTGACTGACTGACATATTAATTCACAGCCGAAAGTACAAAGCCTAGAAGTGTATTTTGCACAAAGATGACGTAGGCGAGCACTCAGGGTGTTTTTAATATCGTGCGGATTTCTTCACCCATGCGAGGTTGCTCCGCATGCAGAAAATTCCAAAATGCATAAAAATGCGTCTCGCGTGCGTATTCCACGCATTACAATAAATACTTGTATGAAATGGACTCCCCGCACACAAAAAAACGACGCTTCAAGCTTCTTTTTGAGGCGGCCTTTTTTGAGGTCTGAAATTCTCTGCCTATGGGGATGAAACAGGGGTTCAATGTTTGTACAGAGAAACCCACTTTCGCTTACTTCCGAAACCGCATATAGACGCTAGTGATTTTAAAAGTCTAACCCATTCTTTCAATATCTCTGTCACCACATAAATTCATAAAGTGCGGTCTTGAAATATTTTCCTTTTCTTAATCGCCTTGTTTTTTGCATTTCTGTTAAAAAAAATTTTTTATTGTTCTCCCAAAATAGTGGCAGACAGTTTAATTGTTTCACGTCAATATACACACGCCCCTAAAATGCGCGCGAGTTCAGAACAACAGCCGTCGCAATCGTAAATCCTACAATGACTTGAAAATAGGCAAGAATTTATTTAATTTAGTTCAGTTTTTTACTGTACTATATTGATGTTTTTGCTTTCAACGTCGTGTGTATTTTTCCGACAGAATTGAAAAATATAATACTATTATGGACTCTGAGTATAGCTTTAAAGTTCTAATCAAATAGGTACCGATATGTATAATATATATGATGGAAGTAGACTTAAAAAATAAAAATATTAGACTATAAGCTTAGGAAAATCTAACACAATTATTGGCACTGCTTTATTTATTTTTGCGACTACATCATCGCTCATCTAATGGGAAGCGATGATGTGATCAACGTTTTACGTCTTGTGGTCTGATGATCTAACGGGCTTTATAGAATTATGCAATTCTGACGCACACATCATTCAACGTGGCAATGCTGCCAGTCTTCTTCTGGGCACATTTTCGTATGTCAGCAATGTGGAGGAGTACTTCGACGCCTGAGTGTACTTTGTGTTTTCGTAGTGTAATTTATGTACGAGTACGTTATATATTTAGTTAGGTTTCAGTATAAACTGTATAATACTAAATAACAAACTCCTTGAAATGTAATCAATAGAAATTCGACAGGCTAGCAACTTGGTGTCGATACTAAGACTGGAGCTTCGACTCGACCGAGATCGAGTGCATCATTGCTGATGATCCTTTTGGCTCATTTTTCAATAGACTCAAAAGCTATAAACTGGCATCGGGCAGACCCATCGCAGAGATGGAAGCAGTACTATATACGATCGAACTTTCGCTTGACAGAGGTTGAGCAGCTGTTCTGGCGTGAAGTACAGTCTTAAGCCGGAAATGTGCAACCTCTCAAGTTTTGAATTTTAATCAAACGCCACTATATATCCCTATTTTTTAGTTAGTACCTTTCGATTTCTGGGCTGGGCAAGGAATTTTACTGGTTTTGCCATCGATACGCTAAGAAGAAGAAGTTCATCATTTCAGCCGACAGACGTCCACTGTTGGACATAGGCCTCCCCTAAGTGTCGCCACAATGATCGATCCTGTGCGTCTCGAAGAAGAATAAGTTAGTACAACAAAAATAGGGCTCTGTCTGTACCTATTACTGATCATATTTTTGTTGCCAAAAATAAAAATAAAAACAAACCCAAAATTGACCACGATATTTTTTCATAATTGGTAAATTCACAATAGAATCAGTCATTCAGAACAATTCTTACTAGAAAATACTACGATTCCTTTTTTTCATTTTGATCGTCATTTATTCATTCAAAATAATCAATAGCTTAAACAATGTTTTCATAAATTGAGTGACCTTTTGGGATACAAACAAACGCTAATAACTTTGCTATTTATGAATATTATTTATTGAGACTTTACAAGAGACAATACAAACAAGTACTTGTTTAATAAGCCCTTTAAGTGTTTGTACTAATTATACATTAGTTGTGTATACCTAGTTTGAATATGTATTGGTAAAATAATCGACTTATCTAAAGTTGAGAGATTATCTATAAATATATAAAAATCAATTGCTGTTCGTTAGTCTCGCTAAAACTTGAGAACGGCTGGTCCGATTTTAATAATTTCGTTTTTCTTTTGTTCACTAACATTCAGGGAAGGTTTAAAAACAAAAATAGGGTAAAAAGGGTAGGGTAAGGTACGGTAGGTAGGGTAGGGTACTCAGTTGACGGGAGCGAAGCCGCGGGTAAAAGCTAGTAACAAATATAACGTAAAAAGCTATAAGTCAGTTAAAACAAAAACATTTCTAAATCGACCTTCATTGTATGTTGTTTCATCACGAAATCCTACGCACATGGCTTAAATTCTTTAAACATTACTCTTAGTTCATGGTGGGTGTGGCGCTCACTTGGCGCTAATGACTCATTCCACAGATCGCTTCATGTATGACGTGTGAACATCTAGATAAGATAAGCTATCTTCACCTGTAACGCAGTAGCCTATGTGGGCGAAACAACGCTATGGCGATCGCGAAGCGGTGCGGTGTGGCCTACGTAACGCAATCGCACGTGGGTGCGATGCGGTCACGAGCGAAGCGAACGGACGCGGTTTGATATTTTCACATGAACTGGCTGTTGAAGCGGCGAATTCGCTCGCACGTAAGACAATGCCGCCGCGTCGCGTTGAACTGCATAAGATCGCTTTGCAATTGTTTTTGCATTAATACATATACATATGTGGGTGTGAACACACTTGCTGAATATTTTCTGCAAACCCTTGCGATGCGGTGACTTGTTTATATTAGACTAGACAGGTCCACTCAAATCTGTACGATTCTTTCCTCAAAAGACCATCTCGGACACAATCTGCATGGTTCTCATGTGATTTGACAATTACATGTTAGCTATATGGACTTTAAGATACTTTGACCCGTGAGTTTGTAACGGTGTTTGTTCTCAGGATAGTTAGCTAGGAAACACGGGCGTTATCTAATCTAAATTGACTCAAAAATTGACGTGTAAAAGTATTTTATAAAAACCTCAACTTTGGTAAAACAATTTTGTTGATTATTAAGTTACTAGCTGCTCCCAGCGGTTAGCAGAAAATTATCCTAAGGGATAAAAAGTATCCTATGTCCTATTCCAGGACTTGGTCTATCCGTGTACCAAGTTTCATCAAAATTGGTTTTGCCATTTAGGCGTGAGGACGTAACAAACAAACAAACAAACTCACTTTCGCTTTTATAATATTAGTAAGGATGTTATGGAAAAAAAAAAGTGTTACGCTGACCCCAAATAAAACGGGACAAGGGCAGGAAGATGATGATGAATAAGATATGTTGTTTTTAACCGACTTCGAAAAGGAGGAGGTTCTATGTTCGGCTGAATGTATGTTTTTTTTTTGTATGTTCACCGATATTTCGGTCAATTGTGGACCGATTTTGAATTTTTTTCTTTTGATTGAAAGGTTTTGCTTCCAAGTTGGTTCCATAGAAATATTGTTATGATCTGATCATGAACTTTGAAGATATGGAACAGAACTCTTCATAGAATCATAGCAGAATTGTCGTAACAAGTAAAATTGCTTTGTTTATACGTGTAGTCGACGACTGACTGAAAGAAAAGGAGGAGGGGAAAGGGGGAGGGGGTAAATTCATGTAATATAACCGTATTTGGGATTATAAGAATCGTTATGAGATGCACTCTGGCTATAAGGTAATTTATGTTTAGCTGAAGGGTAGGTACTTTTTAGTGGTGCTACCATAACTAAAAAGTGAAAAATAAAAAACTTTTTACAAATAAATTAAACCGACTTCAAAAAGTACAACATAACTTTAATTTCGGAAGTCGGTGTTAAATAACGAAGAGACAAGATTAGGTATCTATTATAGAAACACCGACTTCCGAAATTAAAGTTATTTTGTACTTTTTGAAGTCGGTTTAATTTTTTTTGTAAAAAGTTTTTTATTGTAAATTTAGTTTAGGTTACAGTGGGGCTAACATGCTCATTGAGATTAAAGTCCCTAAAAAATTAAGAAAGAAAAAAACTTATTTACAAAACAAATCGTTTATCATTATCATTTATATAAATGCGGCTGAAACCGCAAATTCGCACGCACGTAGACAATGCGGGTCGTATTGAACCGCATAGGAACGCTTCGCAATGGCATTCGTCATTCCATATATGTAGGTGTAACACACACTTAGCACTGATGACTCATCTCCCAGATCGCTTCATCTCTGACGTATCAACATCTAGCTAAGATAAGCTATCGTCAGCTGCAAGCAATTTTTGTAAATTGACGTACGATTGAGTCCTGCGTCAACAGAAGCGATGCATCAAAACATTTTGAGAGTCACGTTTAACTGCTGATTTATATCAGGGCTAAGGAAAGTTTTGTACAGATAACTGACGCAATATGGAGTTTTGATCGAAAACAAGTACTTGATAATAGATAGGCTGTGTAGATTTACGTCTGAAACAGTTTCTGAAGTGTAGAATCAACTTGTAGTTACTACATATTGTAGAAGTATAGCAAAAACACTATGGTCGGTGCGGTATGATTTTGCTGATATCTCTTTGATCCGTGTGTGGACCACAATGCGCAGTTGACTGGGATTTGGTCGTTACCGGAAGCCAGACGGCAAGCTATCCCAGGCTCGCCGTCCGCAAGTCCGCGCCTATGATGGCCGAAAACCGTTCTACTACTCCCTCCTCGGGGGTACCGAGAGGACCGCAGTGAAATACACCTAGTATATGAAGAAGAGGATAATATATTATTGCTGAAATCATTAAAACGGACATTTCTTTGGTTTCAACTCATTAACCCTAATACAATGATATCCATACTAATATTATAAATGGGAAAGTGTGTGTGTCTGTTTGTCCGTCTCTCACGGCAAAACGGAGGGACGAATTGACGTGATTTTTTAAGTGGATATAGTTAAAGAGATGGAGAGTGACATAGGATACTTTTTGTCTCTTTCTAACCCCCCACTTCCCAGGGGAACCGTGTTACCCCGAATTTTACGCTATCGAAGCAGCGGGCAAAAGCTAGTTATCATATAATAGCTAGATAATAGCATAGATTATAATATAATATCATTGCCCTAACAAAAGAACTTACCTAACCTACAGGGGGACTGTAGTTATTTCTTTTTTAATTATATAGACCAGTACTTGACTGCGATCCCACCTGATGGTAAGCAGTGATGCAATCGTTGATGGTGAAGCGCACTAGTCAATTAAAAGCCTATTCACTCTAGCCTTGAAGATATTCTAATTTCGATATTACATTAATAAGTCGGTATGTAACGAGATCATGTATCTATATCTAGGTCACGTTCGCTCAGGTTGCTATGACAGATGTCAAACTGATCAAGGCACAGTATTTGATCGGGGTTGACGTTTGGCTGACTCGCTGACAACCAAATCGCTCTTGAATCGAGTAAATGACCCAATTTTTTTTATTACATATTTGCATCACTCATTTTATTAGGGTTCCGTATCTCAAAAGAAAAAAACGGAACCCTCATAGGATGACTTTGTCACATTTTCATATTTTTGATCTTACCGCTCGTCGCCCCACGCTTGTCTAGCGCTCACAGCGGCAAAAGTCATTTGTTTAACCCCCCGGGACACCCTGGGAACGAAGTATATGACGTCATGACACAGGAGGGACTGCTAAGCACGCAGATGTGAAACACGTGAAGCCACAATATGGTAGTTAAAAATAGACACAGACAAGGAAAGTCCTGCTCCACTAATGCTCGAAGAATCATAATGAGCATAATAATTTAAATATGTAGTAACAATAATGAACAAAAATATTACAGTGTCATAGTACCATGCCAGCACCCGAAGAATCGTCCAACTTAAGTGGCAGTGGGCAGGGCACATTGCTCGCAGAACTTGGTCAAAAAGTTTTGGACTGGCGACTGCGTATTAGTAGACGTAGCATTGGAAGGCCTCCCACAAGGTAGACTGATGATTTGATAAGCGTTGTGAAAATTCGATGGATGCGAGATGAACAGAATCAGTCGTTGTGGCGACACTTGGGGAGGCTTATTTATTTATTTAAAACTTTATAATATTTTCATATTTTATATGGAAACCACTAAACCGGTTGTGCACCTGCTGTAAACACTATATGGCGAAATAGGGTTTTATAGACGCGTCGGGTACTGGGCTATACACATGTGAACAGGGGCACCTGTTCATAACATGAGCCAGGCATTGGACTAACCCAGTTGCCCATAGACCTACACTTTGGTGGCCTTAATGAGTGCCACTGCTGCTGCTGCAGCTAACGTAGCCACCTACTAGGTCACCAATTTAACGAATTTACCATCGATTCGAAAGGATGAGGAAGCGGATTGGTTTTAGATACCCCGAGATAGAATAAGACAACAGCTGTACCAAACAAAACTGCTAAACAAATTCTAACTGACATACGTACGAACACAAATTCAAATTCGTCCAATGGGAGCTCGCCATTCGTATTTTTAACGGGTGGACGTTCTTAATTTAAATTGTCACGTGGTTGGGGGCTTGGCCGCACGACACATCACAGGATAGATGATACAGAAATACATCTGCGCACAACGGATTTGGTGTAGTCGTAGTTTCTGGTCACAACATAAGTATTTAGATAGGTAGAATTATTAGTGTAGGATTTATAAATACGATATTACTTTTTTAATTTAAAATAAAAGTTACATGCGCTTTTCGGCCTTGCAGTCTTCCTAATTTCTCGTCTATGTTTTATTTTGAAATTCGAATTTGTGTCTAGATATATGTTTGATTTTAATTGTCTTATCTTATTTATGACCAGCTGACCTGACGAACATCGTACCGCCTAAAAGGCAATGAATGTAGTATATCTTGCGATATAGTCAACCGATGGCGATGAAACAAGGGCTAAGTTATGTGTTACACACAATATGAACAAATGCCAATGGCTGCTTTTATCATTCGCTTCTTCCTTTTCATTAACCATTGATTTTTTAAACTCTTTATGAGCCCGCTTGTAACCACAATCTTGCTCTAGGTCGCTCTCTCTTTTTTTGAGATAGTATCTAATAATTCCACTCTCACTCTTTGGATGGAGACGAGAAGGAGAGCCAGACCCGCCTGTGTTCCTTTTGTTTTCGTTTGTGTTCTAGGGCTTCGGTGACTCTTTCGAACAAGACCGCAGCGCAGCCCTGGTGAACACCGTCAGTTCTGCTGACGGCTCTTTGATCTTGCCTGATGCTAAAGAATAGATAGGATCTGAGTTCAGAAGATGAATGAATATCCTTCATTTCCCATAGTACTTCTGTCCCTTATTTTATCGTACCTAGTCTATTTTAAACCGCTATCTCAGTTAATACGTTCTGGTTTTATTATCACTAGTGAAAGCTAGCAGCTATTTCTGAAAGATTTATGGTACATAGATAGTCTGTATGTCTGTTCTTTCATTTTCCCTCGATCCTGGTATTTACTACTAGCTTCTGCCAGCGGCTTCACACGTGTGGGAATAGGTTTCTCTATATAAACTTTGGAGCCCCGTTTTACCCCCTTAAGGGGGTGAATTTTGGAAAATATTCTGTCAGTACTTGCCTACGTCATAAATTGTGCAAAATTACAAGGGAGCAGTGGTGGCTGAGTGACTTTGTGTAATTTATTTCATCACCACTGCTCTCAAAACGGTGAAGGAAAACATCGTGAGGAAACTGGCATCTCCTAGAACCAAAAATTCGAAGATGTGACATTCACCAACCCGCACTGGGCCCGCGTGGTGGATTACGGCCTCTTCTAGAGAGGAGGGCTGAATCCCAACAGTGGGAACATTAATAGGCTGATTATGCTATGCTACATGTTCCTAGTTCCAATAGTTATGGCTGTACGTTTATATGTCAGTCAGTCAGTCAGTTTCTCCTTTTATTCCCGGTATTTACTACAAACTATTGTTTATTTGAAGTAAATACAAAATTATGACGTCAGGGAAATGGTCGAGGTTGAGATATTAGTTTCATATAAATCAATCGTCTAGGTATCATTTGGGTTATAAACTGTAACTTTGTTGCGGGGTAATATCTTATGTGATTTATGCAACATCGATAATATAGTCGGTCGATGTACATTTGTTTGTTTCTAAAAATATGCGTATCTTCTTTGTTCCATTACATAAAGGAACTCGAAAAAATTACGTGAATGAATATTAAGGTTGCGTATAGAACCGAACGTTGGAACGTAAAGGGTAAATTAAAGAACACAGGTTGGTTTTAATCAGTAGAGGCTTAACACGCCTCCTCGCCGAGACGACCGAGAAGTCATTTGATGATTTTCCACTTTAAAAAATAAGTGGAGTGAATATTTTTTTTTTAAGTTTCTGGCTGTTAATTTAACATTGATTGCGATAGCGAAAGTGTTGTTTGTTTGTTACGTCTTCACGCCTCAATGGCAAAACCGATTTTGATGAAACTTGGTACACGGATAGACCATGTCCTGGAATAGGACATAGGGTAATTTTTATCCCGGAAGTATGTTCTCTTGGGATAATTTTCTGCTATCACGCGGGCGAAGCTGCTGGGAGCAGCTAGTATGTAATAATTCATTTTATTTAATTAAGGTCATAAGAGAGCTGAGAGGTCTCTTATTACTGCTATTTAGTAACTCTAATGACAGCTAAAAGAAAAATCTTCCAACTCCAAGTCACAGCACAAAAAACATGTCACCACATTTTACACAAGACAAATAAAGTAAACACAACTTTAAACTCTACACCGTTAATGAGCCAAATCACGCTTGAAATTAGTGAAATTTAAAAGGAAAAAAACCTAGAATTATTTGGCAGTCACATGCCTTTCAGACGGGCGAAAAACTCGTGATCCGATGCCGTCAGTGGTTTACGAGAGCTGGTCGTAACATAAGATAATAATGTACGTTTGTTTATTGACAATAAACCACGGGATCACGGGGAATTCTTGAATGAGCGACGTAAATAGCGATGTGTAACTCTTTGAATCAACATTTCAGCCGAAAGACGTCCACTTTTGGACATATACCTCCCATAACGCCATAACGAACGGTCCTGAGCGTTTCGCATCCATCACATTTCCTCATCTGTCATCAGATCATCAGACCTTCTTGTAGCAGGTTTTCCAGTATGCAGTCGCCACTCCAAAACTTTTCTCTTTCGGACTCAACGACTATCTGTTAGATGCGATAAATATACTCTGCCGACTGCCGCATAAGTGTGGCGATTCTTCTTTTTTTTATAATGTATAGGCTCACGTTTGACCACTATCTCACCTGATGGTAAGCGATGATGTGGCCGACGATGGAGCACGCTTGCCTAATCTATTCACTAAGACCCCTAGGTTATAGCTATCAGGAAACACAGACTCCGGCAGGACTGTTTTACAATTTATTTTGCAAATATTACAAACACACCGCAGACTACTCCTGTATTGTTGTAGTTTCAATCCATCCTTAGGTTGTCTGGTAGATATCGCTTTCAACGATAAGACCGTCATTGTACCCATAGATTTAAGTTTATGTATGTTATGTTACTTTTTGGTGTACAATAAAGTTTATTTTATTCCACTTTTTAAAAGAAACACACTGTAAACGCATGTCTTTAAGCATTTTCTTTATGTCAAATTTAGAGTGGTGCAGAGACAGAACAATTAATGACAGGTAGGTACTACTTAGAGCGTCTTCACACTAGCGGTTGTTCAACGTAGGCGTTCGATAAACATATGCGCCTCGCGTTGTCGCGGCGCTTCCTCAAGAGTCAATTGAACGCTGCGACAACGCGGCGCAGGCGTCGCGTTGTTACACCGTTTTCTCTGGAGTCAGTTGAACGCCGCAGCAACGCGATGCCTGCGCCGAGTTATCGCGGCTTCTGCGCCGCGCATACGTTTATCGAACGCCTACGCTAGACAAACGCTAGTGTGTAGGCGCTCTTAGAACAAAGACAAAAGAATACATAGAGACTACTTTGAAAATCTGACTACACGCATACCATTTGAAAACTATCAACTATAACACTTAAATTTTATTGCAATTCCGTTTCAAACACAGCCGTAATGGCATAGAGTCTAGACACGCTGCGAGCTATTTTTAGCCTCCCCCTCCCCTCCCCAATCAAACCCCAACTTTGTCTATTGTGACGTCACTCGTATGACGCGTGTGGACATCCCAAGGGAACGCTATACCTCTGAAAGTTCAATTCCAAACGAATTGAGGGGGATCTAATCTGATGCGTGTGTTTCATCTCTTTGTTTTTGGTGAAAGCGGGGTTCAATTTGAGATTGACGTCATTGGTTTGTTTTGTAAACAAAGTCCTTTCCCATGGGGAAAATTTTAATGAAATTGCTTTTAAGGGAGTCAACTTGTTTTTGTCGATGTTGCACTTTCATACAAACTCGTAATTTGATGTAAAAACAGATTAGTTACGCAAACAAAAATTGCTCGTATCTCTAAAAACACACCTTTTGTTTATTCTGCCAATGACTTTATTTCGAACTGTTTAAGTTGGGTACATACAGTTCATCTTCTTCTTCTTCTTCGTGCTTTTATCCCATATTATTTGGGGTCGGCGCAACACGTTTATTTCTTCCATTCTGTCCTGTCACCCGTCACACTATCACTAACTCCCTTTTCTTTCATATTACTCCTCACATAATCCAACCATGTTTTTTGGCCTCCCTCTCCATCTGTATACTCAGAACTCTTTTAGTAACATACGTTTCATCCACAGAACAGAAGAATTATGATTCGTGTGTTCTGAGAAAGAAGAAAGAAAAACATTTAATTTACGTGAATTAGACGTATACTTATAACTAAATAACAAAAGTTACAAAAAAATCAGTGAATAGGGAAGATATGCGTCTCATCCGCGCAAAACTTCTGTGCTTTCATCCCTCCTCTTCACATGACCATACCAAGATTTCCTTTCAACTTTTTAGTTACTGGTCCCACTTTTTTCTTCTAATATACGTCTTTTCTCAATTTATCCTTTCTCAAAACCATAATCCGATTGGTTTGGGTTTTGGTTTCGAGAAAGGAAAAAGATGAAACCTCGAAACGAATAACTGAAAAAAAAACCTTTGAAACTATAGCTACAAAATTATTTAAAAGATTCAGCTGCGGCCCTGGTTCGCAAAGGACAAGGTCAGTAAAAGTCTGACACACCCTCTCGCTCCACCGCGTTGGGAGTGGGAAAATTTATTCGATGACTTCCCACACGCAAAAAATAACTTAACAAGTAACAGTTAAAAAATGTTGTTCAGTAATCTTTATTTTAAGTCTTTTTGTTAGTACGTAGGCATAAAAAGCGTAAAGGCTATTGACGCTCATGTCCTTTATATTCTGTGAAAGATATCAATAAATTCTCAATACAATCCCTAGAGAATTAACAAAAAATAGTGCATCCAATATTCGCAAACGTCTGCCAAGTTATGAGGGATATACTTCAAGAAAATACAGTTTAATTTTCGGAGTTACTGAATTAATGTTGAATGATTATAAAATATCACCAACGAAAGTAAACTGGTATCTAACATACCAGTATACTTTCGTTGGTGAATCTGTAGGTCTATATAAAAATGAATCCATTTTTTTTTTGGTGGGCAAAAATCATCCAATGACAACCCCCACTCTTGGGCGGAGCGGGAGATAGTGTCAGACTCTTACTGACTAAAAGCCCACCCCGTTCGGGCTCGAGCTTCCTTTCGAATAGCCCTGGCCCCAGTAGGCTTTGACCCAGCTAGGCCACTGCTGTTGCTGACAACTCCTTGAGGCGCGCGGAAACCGTGCGCGCCGTCGACGTCTTGGGTTCGGTGTCACCCATTGCTGACCGTCCGCTAGCCCGCGCCTACGTTGAATGAATCCATATTGGTCATCACGCGTGAACGACTCGATCAATTTCGCTAATTCTTATTTGTTGTCTTTTTTATTGTCAGAAGAAGGTTCTTACGTCTTCGTTAGCCTTTGCGCTAATATATGTATTTATAAAAACAATTTTTATCTACCAAATAGCCCTCATTGAGTCTCCTTGGGTTGCGGGATTGCTCAAGACAGTTAACGCGGCCCTAGAACATAAAGGGCATCTTATGGAACAAGGGTATTAGTCAGTAGAAATCTGACACTCTCTCTCACTCAACCCGGAGCGATAGAAGGCATTTGACAATCTTCCACTGCAAAAAAATGTGTAAACTAATATTATAAAGGTGAAAGATTTTTGTGCATATTATAATAATATAGTATATTATGTGTGTATGTTTGTTACTGGTTCAACGGATTTGTTTGAAATTTTGTACCAAGACAGCTATGATGGATTAACAGATTGGTTATATTTAATGTTACGAGAAAGTACTAGTACCTACCACACGAGCGAAGCCGCTTCAAGAAACTAGTAATAAATAATTCAGCCTTGGAAGTCTAGTGTTTATTTATATTTATCGATTTATTGAGAACAAAAAGCCATCAAAACACAATAGCTATTATATACTACTAGGTTTTCCCAACTTCTGCACCAACAAGGCTGTAGCCTACTACAAAAAACTCTTTAATTCTTTTCTTTGCACAAATCAATTACCTAGTACACCTGATTTATTTCTTGTCCACATCTATTGTTACTAAAATATCTACAAATAGGTTGTCTGTAACGTTTTTTACCTAAATTCCTTTGTGTTACGCAAGTTACCTCACGCGAGCGCAATAGACCACGAAATTATCGAACGTCAATTTTAAATCGATCGCTACAAGTAGGATATTTTGTATTCACTTTCAGAATTCCTTCCATAGACCACAGAAGAACCGTGGCGGCCTTTAAAGCGAGAACTAGAAAGAAAGAAAGAAACTATTTTATTTGGCATACACACTCGTAGAATGTAGTAACAACATGTAGACATACTTTATAAAAGAAAGAGACAACTAACAATGTGTGTCTCGCGGTGGCGCCAAACAGGTCCAGTTCAGCAAAAATGCCAGGCAACTACATGGTAGTTGCCTGACGCTGGTTTTCAACTGAACCTTAATTCGAGTGACGGTTGAAAATTGGTTTATATTTAGGTAATCAGTTATTAGTGTTGGTTGTATGGTAAATAATTTACATATTATATATGTTTATAACTACATTAGACGAGCACGTGGGCCACGCCTAATTTGTATGTAATCGGCATACGTGTAAAAAGCCAGATGTATGTACAATCAAAAGCGTCAGTGAGTGAGAGCGTTTGCTCGTGGAAATGGACGGTTTTTTTTTTAATGATCATTTCCTAATCGGACAACATCTCCCGCTCTTGGTGGAGCGAGAGAGCGTGTCATACTTTTACCGACTAAAATCTACCTGTGTTCCTTCAGTTGCTTTCTGCGTTTCACAGTGGCTGTATCGAACATTCCCGCTACGCAGCCCTTAGAAGTTGACGGTCCCCCACAAGTCTGACTATGGCTAATATGTCGACGCACATTGCGCGAAATATTAGCCAAAATGCAACTTCCGTAATAAAATTCGTAAAGAATTTTCGTACTATCCGGTCAATTTTTTTTTACTTACATTATCCTGGCAATTCACTGTTGAACAATAGTTGAGCGATAAGTTCAATAGAATAGAATAAACTTTATTGTACACCAAAAGTAACACAACTTGAAAGTAGCACAATAGTTAACAATAGTAATGCTCTAGGCACAAATAGTTTGCTCCATGTCTGGATGTTATGAAAGTTCACATGTTGTGAACGCACCCAACATACCTTATACCATACCATACAAGAGTGTGTCACCATTTAAAAAATTCGAACATGAAAAATAAACCCAAAATCGAACTTGCCGATTTTAAGTGATGCGTTTACCAATGAACAGCATTTCTCTTTATAAGTTTTTTTACTAAATAACTGCTAGGCACTATCTTATCTGCTGAAAAGCGACGATCTGGTCAACGATAGAGCAAACTTGCCTATAAGCAACCTATTCACTCTTGACTTAAAAAAACACAGACTTCGGCAGAGAATTCCAATCCTTATCTGTACGTACAATGAAAAAATGAATGTGGTACTTTTATTTTAAAGATGGCGCCTCTAGTGTTGGCCAAAGTGCGATTCCGTGTTCTTTGGTTCATTTATTTTTTTAGTAAACATTGTTTAAACATTAATAATGATGTAATGTTAGTAACTGACAATGTAATAATGCTATTAATCGAGTTAGTGGAATGCTGAAAAATACTGAAGGTAATTTATTCGGTAAATCACGACCTGTCAGTGTCAATCGAGTCAATGACTCGATTGGTATGACAATGACGCTTGTTTTCATTAGTCATTGCATCTCTTCCTGAATACCTATAAAATTATGTGTAAAAGTGCTGTTTATAACCAACTAACTGTTCAGCGGTTTTGCTCGCAGAAAATTAGGAAATTATCCCAAAGGGGCATTCTTCCAGGATAAAAAAATATGATGAGATGCTCCAGGGCTTGGTCTATCCGTGTGCCGAATTTCATCCAAATTCGTTTTGTTATTCAAGCACCAAAAAGTGTCAAACACGCAAATTTTCACATTTATAAGGGTTTAGTACTCATAGCACAAGCTCTGTTTAGTTTGAGGCTTGTGTAAAAGTTAGAAAACCCTAAAAACTAAAAATCCATTATTTTCACTCGCAGGTGGTGGCCCGTCGCTCCGACCTGAAGCTGATCGTGACATCAGCCACCATGGACTCCACGAAGTTCTCCACGTTCTTCGGCAACGTGCCCACCTTCACCATCCCTGGACGAACCTTCCCTGTTGAGACCTTCTTCGCTAAGAACGTCTGCGAAGACTACGTCGATGGTGCTGTTAAACAGGTAAGTTATTTCACTTGAAGTTTGTTAAAGGTATACGGTCTATACATGCGAGAGCGATTAAACAGCTTTTCCTCCCTTAGAGAGGGAACGGTGGTCGCGCGGAAAAGGCTTCGAAAAGGAAGCTTTTAGACGCAAAATAAAAATTAAAAGATGAGACACTAAAGGCCCGAAGTTATTAGAACCAGTCCAGATATTATAAATTCACTCGCAGCACATATTTCTTATAATATTTAATTTAGTTGAGTGTCGTGCCGTCGAGAACCATTTCAAACGAAATACGTCCACAGCTAGACATAAGCCGGGGTGACTTACGTAGCTGTTCCCATGGTTCCAGTTATAAAAGAACGCATCTGTTGTAACTCTACTTGACTCTGATTATTTTTTAACGCAGGGCTGTGGACATATTTACAAGTTACTGTGCGCCTCACGTCGATCGAATTCCTGCGACCCTTAGCCGGTCGTCGGCCAACCTTGTGAGAGGCTTTCTTATAACGTGATGCCGTTCCAGAACCTTTTCGACCCATCAACCACCTGTTCTTCTTTCTTTCTTTTCCTTTCATACCGAGACCTCCCTTTTGGAGCTAACCCCGGCCCCAGTAGGCTTCGACCCAGCTGAGCCCCTGCTGTTGCTGACAGCTCCTTGAGGCGAGCGCCGTTGCCTGATGCAGTCGGTCTCCTCTTTTGCTATTATTACTACTTCGCAAAAGGAGGTGACCGTCTGCCACTCCTTCTCGCTCCGGACCAAGGCCCGGTCTCGCTCGCACGCCTGACATTTTACACATCATAGTAAGGCCTCACCACCCACTACATGTCATATCACCGCCTTCTCTCTGACACCGTCATTATACGGTCCGTCTACCATCACACCACACTGTCACTTATTCAATTCCATGTTTTCATAAACAAAATAACAATGCGTGACCAGGTGACAAGTTAATATGCTAAAATTATCGTCGTCGGCCTTACCTATTACCATATTGTCACGCCATTTTTCGTGTTAACGTTTTGGTATTTACGAAATTATTTATCGTGCTTGAAATCTAATAAACACGCGAGCCTTTTTCCCAACTGTTGAGGATTTATCGCAATATGTAAAAAGGTTTTGGTATTAAAATTTAGCTGATAATTTTCGGCATGAATTTATGAGGTCGAGTGCATTGACCTTCTGAAGTTCAAGTGAAGATGGCGTCAGTGAAATGGAGATATTAGATTCTAGATTCAAGGCTTATCTCAATAGTAATATTTTAGGGTTAAAACCACTGTTGAATATTAAAATCTTTCAATTTATTTACTATCTGAATCACGTCGGGGTCACCAATAGAGTTATGCAGAACAGAGTTCGGGTAAAGTCCCGCAAACCTCCGTTGAAGAAGGAGGATCCTTCGACCAGACGAGTTTTATGTCTGGTTTGGGCAACTGCCCGATTGATGAATTCGGGCTGTTGTATATGTTCAAATCGCGTGGAGAACTGTGTATAATGATGATAGATTTTACGACACTCGTATACATAATATGGAGTACACTGCGAGGTGCCAACTGGTATCCAGCGCTGGGTGTACGACGCCCAGCGAATACTGAGATGGTGATGATCGGTGCATTCCATATTTTTCTTCTCTTATATAGGTCTAGTCACACACAAACAGACTTGTGCAAATAAATTGAGTACCTATTTACTGATTCGAGTCATATTAATTAACCTTTTCAATATGTTAAATTGCCTTGATTGATAAATTAGCTATCGAGGTCTATATACAATTCTGTCTGTTGTCAAGCCATTGTATTTAGTTTTAAGTGTGCAAATTACTTTTGAAATTCCTTTGACAGTTTTTTTTTTCGAGTAGGATGACGTATTGCTTTTCCTAATTACATATTTTAAGATAACCTCTTTGTAAATTGTGGTGTAAGCACCAATAGATGCTGAATCCCTTTATATAGTGTTTTGTCATCTTTCATCATCATCTTTTCGGCTCTTGTCCCGTGTTATTTGGGGTCGGCGCAATACATTTTCTTCTTCCATTCTGTTCTGTCACCCGTCACGCTATCACAAACTCCCTATTCTTTCATATCACTCCTCACATCCATCTTTTCTTTGGCGTCCTTCCCCCTCTTCATCCATCCATCCACATGTATACCCATAAATCTTATAGTAAACGAAATAGGTTATTTACACAAAGTAAAGTACCTGGGAGGGTTTGAAACCGCTACCTACAACTCGTAAGTCGGAGCTATTACCACTCGGCCACCTCCATATCAAGCGTCGTAAGTGGAGATGGATTGGTCACACGCTTAGGAGGGATTTCGATCACATACCTAAACAGGCGTTGGACTGGAATCCCCAAGGGAAAAGAAAGCGTGGCCCTCCTCGGCAAACCTGGTGACGTACCATGTTGGCAGAAGCAACGGCCATTGGATTGACATGGAGCGAGGTCAAGCGTAAAGCTCAAGACCGATCGCGATGGGTGACTACAGTCGACGCCCTCTGCCCCAGCTAGGGGACATTACAGAAGAGGCCCAGCTGGGTTGAAGCCTACTGGGCCCAGGGTTATCCGAAAGGGCGCTCGAGCCCCGGTATGAAGGCTAGCAGGAACGAGGTGGGTTTTTAGTCAGTAAGAGTCTGACACTATCTTCTGCTCCACCCAAGAGCGGGGGTTGTCATTGGATGATTTTGCCAACCGAAAAAAAAAAGCTAGGAGACATAGGATCTTAAGTCAAGTAAGTCACCACTGCTCTCTATCGTCTGAATATTAGTATAAAAGTCAATCTACTGCTGGTAAGTTACCACCTGCAACCAGTAGCACCTATCTGCTAGACACAGCTCTACGTAATCATAGCAATTGCTCGTCGTTTAGCCAATTACAATAATTATTCATGAGCTTGAGTAACGCCTGCTTCCTCAAATGAAATAGCTAGCAGCAACAAAAAAAACTGGTCAAGTGCGAGTTGAATTCGCGCACTAAGGGTTCCGTGCAAACTTACCTATGTCTTCTTCCTGCCCTTATCCCGTTTTATTTGGGGTCGGCGCAACTAGAACGTTTTATTTGGGATTTTTCTTCCATTCTGTCCTGTCACTCGTCACGCTATCATCAACTCCCTTTTCTTTCATATAGTTCAATTCTCAAAGACGAGAAGGACAACAGAGTGGTTCTATAAGGGTTTAGTTTTTTAAGTTTTTGAGGCATGGAACCCTAAATAGCCGACCAAGTGCGAGTCGGACTCGCGCACTATGGGTTCCGTACTGCCCGTAGCAAAAAGCGGCAACTACCTAGCCAAAAATCATGTTTATTGTATGGTAGCCCCCTTAAATATTCATTATATTCTGTTGCAGTAGCTATAGCGGCAACAGAAATACATTATTAGTAAACGTTTCAACTAACTATCACGGTTCATGAGATATAGCTTGGTGACAGATGGAAAAACGCCTTAGTAATAGGGTCCAGTTTTACTCTTCAAGTAGGGAACTCTAAAAATGTAATCAGACTCCATAATTGGAATAGAGTTGCAATCGCAAGTGGTAATTGTAAGGAAATAGAAATTGTTGTAGTTGTCAGTAATGTATTCCATAATTCCATGTTTTGCTAAGAACGGTTGGATTCCGATGTTTTCTTTGCGACTTTTCTTTTCTGCGTTACAAAACAGGAATCTATACTAATTGATCCAGCTAACGTTGTTTTGCCATATAAATTTACTTTAAAAAAAAAAGGGGGGGTTGGCGTCGGAGGGTAACGAACAGTCTACGACCTATTCTCAGACCCACCAAATCCACACCAAAGATATCTACACTGATATTATAAAGAGGTTCATAAAAATCGGTTATGTGGTTTCGGAAGAGTTTGAACTCGAATGCTGAAGAATAAACTCTTCAGCTGTTTGACTACGGAGATTTTTCCGAATCGCAAAAAACGTTTTTTTTGTGACGTTACAACAAATTTACTGTTTACATATTTGTTCCTGTATCTGTACTGTAAGACGTTGCTTTTTGCCAAATTTCAGGATTTTGGATCATCGGGAAGTATCCTATGAATTTTGATTACCTTGAGAATGTCGACGTTTATTTTTTCATTCATTCATTTTGTTTCGTTAACTTAGATGTTCGATTTTTACACAGTTTCAAGGGACTGCAGACCTGAGTATAAGGTTTTAATTTCAACTCAATACCTTCTCACGTTCCAGAAATAAAGAGTCTGTACAGGCAGAGAGACGGGCAACAAAGTGATCCTATAAGGGCTTTTTTTTTCTGTGGGTAAAAATCATCCAGATGTCACTCCCCGGCCTTAGACGTAGCAGGAGATAGTGTCAGACTCTTACTGACTAAAAAACCCAAAACCGTTTCTTCATTGCCTTTCATACCGGGGCCGACCCTCCCTTTCAGAAATAGACCCTTGGCCATTCTTCTTCTCTTGGGTCTATTAGGTCCTATAAGTGTTCGTTTTTATTTTTAAGGTATCGAACACTAAAAAAACACATGAAGTGACTGCCGCCTATCTTTAAACAAACACACCATCGGTAGGTATTATTATATTGAAAGAGTGCATGCACAATTGCAAAACAATGCAACTTGGAGAACAAATTTCGACCTACATTAACAGTAAATATATGAGAAAACTCGGTCACACCTATAAAGATTAGAAGTAAATAAAAACATTCTCGATGCAAATAGTTCACAGACTAGCTTATCACGAGCATTGCGAATTGTTAGAATGCCGCTCACTGCAGCCCACATCGTGAAGTGTTACCAGGCTTTGACGACAAAAACGTAGAAAAATACTTTTGTCTTATAATTATTTTTCAGTAGATTTTGCCCCTGGCTTTGCCGCGGCAGTCGGGAATAAAGTAGCTTACTATTGGTGAAAAAATTTTAGCAATCGGATCTGTACTTTCAGATATTACCAACACTGCCACCAATAAGGCTACAATTATTTTTTAATTAGAAAAATGTATACTGCATGCTTGCCATGCCACAGCAAAAGTTATGAGTTTACATGTGGATGGATGGATTGTGTGAGGACTTGAGGAGTGATATGAAAGCAAAGGGAGTTAGTGATACCATAACGAGTGACAGGGTAGAATGGAAGAAAAAATAGTGTTGCGCCGACCCTAAATAAAATGGGACAAGGGCAGGAAGTAAAAGAAGACATCCACGCGTCGGAACGATAAACTAAACTTCGCCGCTAAACTTCGTGATAGACAGACGGATAACAAAGGGTTCCGATTTTTTTTTACTTTCGAGATACGGAACCCTAAAAAGGCACGAAGTCCGCATTTGTACTCTTGTATTGCATGAAGTTAAAAATAAATAAATAAAAAACCTCCAAACAAGCGGTATTCACGGAACATCGTTACAGCAATGTCAAGTGGGTCATGACCTGGTCACCTATGGCTCAGTTCGCCCGTCGGCGTCGTTTAAATATTGACACAGACAAATAGAAATGGGTCATCGTCGGCCTCCGACCGCCCAGGCGGCTATAGAGCGGCTAGGTCACCTAACCCTCGTCTAAAAGGTAAGAATTATTAATAGCTTGTATACAGTGCTAATTACTGGAAGCAAATCTATATTTTCTACGCTTTTATATCACAATTTTGTCTTCGGAGGCCGGTCTGTACACGGAAACTTGCACCGTGTGCAAGTCTACGTCTACGGTGGCTGAAAATCTGGGTCGGGATTCCGGCAGCCAGGGCGTGAGGAAGTCCGTTCCCTCACGCTTGCGGCCACCTCTTTCGCTAGCATTAGGTACTGCTTCGCAAGAGTTGATCGCTACTACTAAAAACAGCTGGAAAAACCCAGGGAAACGACGAACCTGAAAGTCTAACGACCGTATTAACTTCTTCTTCTTCTTAGCGTATCGATGGCAAAATCAGTCAAATTCCTTGCCCAGCCCAGAAATCGGCCAAGAAGGGGTGCATGAAAGGAGCCTCCCCGAGCGACGTACCACCCGACTTCCTGTTACGTCCGGCGCACCCTGGGCAATCGACTTAGGTCGATTGGCAAATCCTTTCACCACGATGGCAAACTTAAACCGTATTAACTATAAGTAAATATATTGTTACCCAAATTTCAAACAGTTCGACCTCAATGAATTCCTACCAAGGCGACTAAGTGCCAACGAACATGGTAACCCTAACAGCCGGTGTCAATGAACTGCGGGCCCCGACCGCGTTACAGCTTCGATTCCCGCTCGGTACAAGAATGCGCGGGTAAACTCGCTTTTGCAATTAATACGAATATCTTACCGAGGCTTGTGTGTAAGATAATTTATTCTAATAAGAAGTTATTTCAAATCGACCCCAACGTTGTTGAGGAAAAGCTAGCCAGAGCATGACCATTCCAGGACATGGTCTACCCGTTGACCAAGTTTCATCGAAATCCGTTCAGCCGTTTGAGCGTAAAGAAGTAACAAACATACTCACACACTTACAAACTTTAGTCTTCATATTATTAGTGTTTTTTTTGCGTCGTGAGTGCAGCCCAATGCGTTGGTTCGACTAGATCTTCAGAGACAAACAGATAGAAGATTATTATACGAGTGAAAGTAATGAAGCAAGGAGGTAACGACTCTCCTCAGCAGTGTGGAATCGCTGCACAGGACATGCGCCACCTGCTATGCTGTCCATCTTGCACAACCTAAAAACTGCAGTTTCAGGATCTTTACGAGGCCAATAACAGAGCCGTAAAGGTGGCCAAATTCCGGTCAAAAAAAAAATGGTGAGAGTACATCGACACGAAAAGAAGAAGAAGTATTGAGGAATACGCTGCAAGAAGGAGGATGATGATTTTTATTTGTAACAGAATTTATGGCCATACTTGATATATTAAAATAAAAATAAAAACTCTTAACTAACTTATTAAAACTAACAAAAACAATCTATAATCTGGCGCTGAAAAACTCCCCTGGACTGCTGTCGACGATCAAGATATGCCCAAAAGACTAAGGTCGCCATCAGACGGACTGCATCGCAGCAACCGCAGGCAGTCCATATATTCAACTGCATGCAGTTTGATCTGACTTTGCGCAGTTGGCGCCTCGCATCTAAATAATATAAAACGCATAAATGCCTCAAACTAAAGTTGACAATATCAATGTGCGTTTGCTCTTTGATTAACTGCACACTGACTGCACAGGCGCTGTAAAGGTTAAAAGAGTGTCCATGAAGTTTCTTGCACGTTCTTCTCCATAGAGACGCTTTGGAACGTGCAATTTAGTTTCCCTTTTTTTTGACTGATTGACACTTTGATAATTCAAAAGTGTCTGTTATTGGTCTATTTGAAATTAACGTTTCTGATTTCTTATTATGCTAGGCCATATAAAGGCGAGGGTGGACTATCACTGACGTAAAACCTACTGTGGGTACTAAACTGCGGTTGCCAGCACGTCATTGCGGTTGACCATTATTTTTTACCTGTACCGTCGTTAGACTATTGAAAAAACGTATTGAATACTAATGCATTCCGGTACAGATTCTCAGCGTCTAATACAATTATGTCATTCATAACTTTGGCAACATAATCTTCTTCCTTTTGTGCAGTTTCTGATAAAAATCGTTTATGCACGAATTCATTTTTTACTTAATGTCCAGCAATTACCGGAATTTTCATAATTTCAAATTCTATTGAATCTCTATATTCTCTATCTAGCGGATCTTACTCGTATGAAATTTAATTTTTTATCGACTGTTTTTTTAAGGGATCTTTCGTAATTTTCGTTTTAATTGGACATTTTATACGGGTTTCTCCGGAAAATCTGTTATTCTATATTAGAAATCTGGGGGCACGGTAGTACCCCCGCCAAAGACGAGCCATGCGAAGTGCAAGGGCACTACCTACCTTTTCTCGAAGTGTTTCCTCGTTTTTTTGAACCCTCATAGAGTTGGTTTCTGATGTACCAGATAGTTCTTATTTTCAGGATATGATGTCAATAATAGAATATGTAGAATTTGTGAAGTTAAGGCCGGTAGAGTTAGGCCATGTAGATTCAGAAGCTTGGTTCTACATGAGATCTGATGCCTTTCTTTTAACAGGGCAAACCTTATGTGGTCGTCTTGGCAACATTTTACATGAAATGTTTTCGGTGGGATTTTTTTATAGTGTTTTAAGAACTTTGTGGATCTATTGCGATAAATAAATTTATAGCCTGTGTGTAGCAGTCACGTAAATAATAAACCCGCGTTTTACCTTGAACATGTTTACCACTGACAAACGGCAGCATCGAACTGCGAGTCTTAAGCTAGAACTACATTAGACCGACACACACGTGTAACACGCCTGATTTGTACGATGAACGACGTCGCGTGGCGTGGATCAAGTGTAACTCTACCAGTGAAGTTTCCATATAAAGTGTATGGAGACCGACGCACCCAGATCGATGTGTATGTCACCAGTGGGCGCAGTGTAGTTCATGCTTTATTGGTCTTATCATTGGTGGCATCGGTGCACACTATTATCCACGGATCAAGGAAATAAGAGGTATTTTTTCCTTAAATTTCCGTTACTTGCCCCTTAGGGCCAGCAACCAGGCCCGCGGAATTATTGAAAAGAGTCTGCGGCCTAACAGGCATAGACAATCAACTTTTCTGTGCAGTGACTTGTCTTTAGGACGGACCTGCCCGTTACCAGCTTCACCAGCGATTCCTAAAAAAAATTTTTTTGGAAATTTGTTCAGTTTTGTCTACTGAGCAAGCCCTTAAGAGGGTCCTTCTACACTCGCTTATCGTAAACATCGAAAATGGTTTAAAAGCTTGATACTTCATTTAATGCAATCCAACGCGATGTTTGACGAAAAGGCAACGTAAAAAAAGAGAGATAACGCCTGGAAACTCTGTTAGTATTCGGTAATTCCGAGATTTACACGAAAATTTCACAAAACTTGCTCCAGGAAATAGCTGTTTTTTTTTTAAGCCCTTAAAAGTTTTTGGAAAAAGTTGTCATCATTTAGAATCTTAATAAAATTTGCAAGGTCTCTAGAGGATTACTTTTTTAATTTTTAAGCAAATTATGAAGTGTCAAAGTTCATACAAAATAGGACATTTTCAGGGGTTTTTACTGGATTAGTTTTACACAAATTTAGAAATTGGTTTCTTTAGAAACCTAGATAATATCCACAAGATACTGTGTTTCCAAAATATCTAATAAAAAGTGTGTAATAACGTCATAATCAGTTATGAGCGGTTGTATGAAAAACAGTGAAAATGTGAGTCGTGATGCACCACCTTAAAGTTTGTGGAGGGCTGTCTCTTACACCCTGTATAATTAATAAAAAATAAAGTCAACTGTACGTAGTCATTAGGCTACATTCATTATCCGGCTGTCGTTTTGAAACAATTTCAGCGTCGGCAGGGCGCGGCGGGCACGGTATCGATTGTCAGACTAATTGAATTTGAACTAGTTACTAGTGTTTCATTCGCTTGCTTTATACGTTGAACTGCGGTGGCGTGACGCGCTCGAAAACGTAAAAGGTTACACGAAATGTGTGTTAAAAATGTTCTTAACGTGTTAGTTGTGCGAGCGAGAAGAAGGGATGGAGGTTCAGTTTAGGTCGTCAAATAGAACGCGTTAAGAGCTCGTGGTAGAGCCTCAAGTAATTAATAATGCCTTATAAAGTAAAGCGTCTAAATCTAGGAGAGGGCGCGGTGGATTATGGCCCATTCCCCTTTTTAGAGAGGAGACCTGAGTCCCAGCAATGGGAACATTATAAGGCTGGTTGTTATATTTTAAGTAATAAAGTAAGCAGGTATACAAAAAGCGCCACCTTCGAAAGGATACCTAACTTTTACGAGTAAGATTTTTAACCCTTCAGATACCGTCAATTAGAGACACAATTGTAAGACAATAGATGCGCGGCCACCGGGTGTCGCTTGGGGATTCATGAATTAATTAGGTGCTATGACCTAACAACCTATTTCTTAACCCTGATGGTTAAAAAAGTTTTTTTATTTTTTTTTATTTTGGCGTCAATCACCAAGTTCACACAATAGAAATAAAATAAAAGTAACCATAATAAAAGCCCTGGCAGCCTTTTTGCTAAAGTCTATTATACAAGTACTTATCTTCTATATATATAAAAATGACCCCCGTTTTCCGTTGTCACGACTTGGCAAGAAAACGGCTTGACCGATTTGGCTGATTTTTTTTTTGTTGTGATTGTTATTGTGAGGAGAAGGTTCTTATGGAAAAAAAAATTAGGGTAGTGTAGGGTAGAGTAGGGTAGAGTAGGGTAGAGTAGGGTAGAGTAGGGTAGAGTAGGGTAGAGTAGGGTAGAGTAGGGTAGAGTAGGGTAGAGTAGGGTAGAGTAGGGTAGAGTAGGGTAGAGTAGTAGGGTAGAGTAGGGTAGAGTAGGGTAGAGTAGGGTAGAGTAGGGTAGAGTAGGGTAGAGTAGGGTAGAGTAGGGTAGGGTAGAGTAGGGTAGAGTAGTAGGGTAGAGTAGGGTAGAGTAGGGTAGAGTAGGGTAGAGTAGTAGGGTAGAGTAGGGTAGAGTAGTAGGGTAGAGTAGGGTAGAGTAGGGTAGAGTAGGGTAGGGTAGAGTAGGGTAGAGTAGGGTAGAGTAGGGTAGAGTTGGGTATAGTAGGGTGGAGTAGGGAAGAGCGGGAGCGAAGCCGCGCGGGCAAAGCTAGTCTATATATATAAAAATGACCCCCGTTTTCCGTTGTCACGACTTGGCATGAAAACGGCTTGACCGATTTGGCTGATTTTTTTTTTGTTGTGACTGTTATTGTGAGGAGAAGGTTCTTATGGAAAAAAAAATTAGGGTAGTGTAGGGTAGAGTAGGGTAGAGTAGGGTAGAGTAGGGTAGAGTAGGGTAGGGTAGGGTAGAGTAGTAGGGTAGAGTAGGGTAGAGAGAGTAGGGTAGAGTAGGGTAGAGTCGGGTAGAGTAGGGTAGAGTAGGGTAGAGTTGGGTATAGTAGGGTAGAGTAGGGTAGAGTTGGGTATAGTAGGGTGGAGTAGGGAAGAGCGGGAGCGAAGCCGCGAGGGCAAAGCTAGTAAATTATAATTATTAAATACAAATAGTCACTTAAAACTGACTTAAAATACTAAACCAGTCTATACTTGAGTTGGTATTTGTCTCGAATTTTATTATTTCAGGTTAGATTTTTTGCAGCTCCTGTGATTGGTTCCATAGTATCTGTGCCTTTTTCAAAATAAAAGGTATATAGAAAGTAATAGAACATTTAACGATAATGTAGCTAATCCGATCAGGTATTCCCAATGACGTGATTATATACTAGGTACATAGATGCTTCATTCACTAATATCAAGGCTAATCAGTAGCTCTAGATAGCTACGTAGGTACCCGCGAAGAAAAAAAGATAAAATTATTATGTATCGTTTATCTTAATTCTTTGTTGTACACCAAAACTTAACACTTAACATAGTACTAAACACACTTTTTGTACCTTTATCTCTAATATTTTTTAGGGTTCCGTACCTCAAACGGAAGAAACAGAACCCTTATAGGATCACTTTGTTGCAAATTGCTTTTTGCGATTCGAAAAATCTTCGTAACTCAACAATACCATTGTTGTTTCCTACATCCTATTTTATCTCGCATCATGTAGTCTCCCCACCTCACCTATATACCAACATTCCTCGTCTGAGACACTAAATATATAGGTACAGAAGTCATTCTACATACAAAGCGCGCTCGAGCAACGCACACATAGACACCGCTCACGGATACGATATCTCGGAGCGCCTCGGCACATAATATATAGGTACAGAAGTCATTCTACATACAATAAATTCTTTGTGAAGTACATACATGAGACTGTCTTCAGTACCTATCTATTTTATATCTAAGATCTACGCGAGATTAAACACATGAAGTACTAATCGTCACCCGCCACGCGTAGCTAACTAACCGTTTACATAATTACCAACTAGTCGTTAGTCAGGTCGGCGCCAAAATACGTGCCTAATTGGTTTTTACTTAGCCTTGAGCTTATTGGAATCGATTTGCGCAATTAGTTCTTAGTGTTTTAAAATGTTAATGAACTTTTGTGTACTTTTGTGTACCTATTTAGGTTATTTACTAAGAAATTTCTATTAGTTTACACCACCTACTTGATCATTATCATCCTTATTTCAGCTGAAAGATGTCCACTGTTGGACATAGGCCTCCCACAAGTGTTGTCACAAGGACCAGTCCTGTGCGTGGTGTAAAATCATTCAAGGTGTAAAAGTGCTTAGGGGTTAATTATATAAATCCCTCTCTGCGTTCGGGATTTAAACTTTAGCACCCTTCGTTTCTTTTGGAATACAACATGCTGCCGCAACTTTAAAGGCTATATTTCACCGGGACACCATGGTTGAGGTTGTTTCATACTTTTACTGACTAAAATCTAGCCGTGTTACTTCACACACGGTTACTTTTTCGAACAATCCCGCATGCATGCTCCATTTGCACCACACATTCGTTTTTATTGGGATTTTAAGAATAGCACAGGTCTGTTCGTGTGGCTGGTGCTGCAAAATGCCACCTAACAGCAGCTTTAGACTTGATGGAAACGCGTGTGAAGAGACTAATTGGTGATCCAGATCTGGTTAAGTCCAATCTACGAAGTCTTAGGCGAAGGGTAGTCAGCCTTTCGGTGTTTTGCAGGATGCATTTCGGAGAGTGTGCGCAGGAATTTCATGGCCGAAAAACGGCGAGTATCCACCCTTACGTTGTTGAAACCTCTACGGTCCGGACCAAGCGTTTCGCTTCGTCGTTTATGCCACGTACATCGAGGGACTGAAGCAATTTCCCTACTGCGATCTTCCCGTCAGATTATAATTTAGGTGTCTACAAGGAAAGATTGAATAGGCTCTTAATAAACTAGTGCGCCTCACCATCAACGATTGCTTCACTGCTTACCATCAAGTAAAAAAAAAATCTCAGTAGATTTTCAGATTTTGGGTTAATCCGGATTTGCGTCTGACGTTTGTTTTGCGTTTGCGTACCCAAACCTTTGCCTAATCCCTTGGGAAGTACATGATGATGTTTTGTGTTCACCTTTTCATTTACGAGTAATTGTAAGCAAACACGTTCACACACAATCCACTAATTAAATAAAATCGTGGGTGACACTACGCTGACCCTTTCAAGAAATGAGTGTGACAATAACCACCGCCCACTAATTTCCTAAAAAGCTATTTCCAATATGGCAAAAGTTCATGGCATCGCATGACCATAAAATAGTAATAATACAAATATGTACTTATACAAATGTGTGTATATGTACGGCTTTTTATTTTACTTAAAAAACAAGCTTTTAATGAAAATCATTTTTTCATAGCGAGCTTTTATATCTCGGTATACCTATAATTAATACTTGTCGAGACGAATCACACAAGCCCAAACTCGATGGGGTTGTGTCGTTAAACTACTAAGTTCCTAAAGCGACCTTGCGGTTAAATCGTCAAAATCAGATCCTTGTCATAATAATTTTCCATTGTCATCTGATTTATATATGCATGCAAATTTCAGCTCAATCGGTAACCGGGAAGTGGGTCAAATTTAATTTACAAGATTTCATTACAGACAAACATCGGGAAGGTGAAATTAAATAAAAGCTTGTAATAATGAAATGACTCCTCCTGCTTTCGGTATAGCAAAAGAGAGTGTCAGATTTTACTGTTAAACCTATTCATGCTCTTAGCCGCCCTTTGCGTACCAGGCCAACTGTTTGCGGCCACTTTACGCGAATTTGTTATTAAAAACAAAAATGTGAAAGTTGTTTGCGAGGGATTTAGCTCTGCTAATCCTTTTATATCGGCATTAAGCTTTATCTTTGGTAGAATTTTTCGGTACGGACGACCTCGCTAACTCTTCAACTCATTACACCGCATCAGCACCGCAGCAGACCATCAAAAAACGCATAAATTGAAAGCGCCCTTAGACCAAAGTGATCCAAACTCCACGTCATCTAATTACCTTAGCTATCAGTGAGTACAACAAACGGATGTCCACGAATAAGCCTCGCATTCCAAGTATACATATCTTATTCAAATATCACGAACAAATATATACATTGTTGTATGTGTACTCTTGTCTACGTCATGATGACATCATTAGTGTTGGCTCGTAGATTAGATACGCATAATTAATATGAAGACTATGACCTAGTTAGATGTGGCCTTTACCCTTATTGACTAGACTAGACTAAATTATATCGTCCCCAGTACCCTTTTTAGTTCCATAGTTAGTTAGCCCATTTATGTCCCACTGCTGAGCGAATGCGTCTCCCTTTTCATACACCTCTGTCCTCAGCCATTGCGGGCCAGTTTTTTCGATAGGCATCTAGCTCATCTCAACCTTTGCCTTGGTCTGCCGCGATGTCGCCTAGCGTTTTGTGGTGGCTGTCTTAGCCCACAGCTCATCTGACATGCTGCAAAAATGTCCGGCTTAACCCCACTATCCCCTCCCATCTTACCTAACTTGTCCGAATGGGGGTGCCCCTAGACCTTATCTTAGTTTTCCATAATGTTGCAATACTTTCCCACCAACCGGGTGGTGTCCTATGGTGCATGCACTAGCATAGTGCATACAGTGATAATCATCAGTTGATACCACGTTCCATTAAAAGGTCCAGAATTCCAGGGTTCTGAGATATATAATATGGCAGGCGGCGGTCGCTCTAGCGACACGCGGGGTTGCGATAGCCGTTGGTAGGATCCAGGAGTTGGGACTCGAGGTGGCGCTGCATAAATCCGAGGCAATGTGCTTCCACGGCCCTCGGAACGCGCCACCATCGGACTCCCAGCTTACGGTAGGAGGAGTTCG
This sequence comes from Mythimna lalbum, assembly GCA_949319445.1. Lineage (NCBI taxonomy): Eukaryota > Metazoa > Arthropoda > Insecta > Lepidoptera > Noctuidae > Mythimna > Mythimna lalbum. Next base: position 2,742,135 of record OX439361.1, read on the forward strand.
CATCGGCGTCGGGTCGACGATGAAGTACCTGGGACTCGTTCTCGACAGCCGATGGAATTTCGGAGAACACTTCCGACGTTTGGCTCCCAAACTCAACCGGGCCGGGGCTGCTCTCAAGCGGCTCCTGCCCAACCTTGGGGGTCCAGACGCCTCCTGCCGGAGGCTCTACGCGGGGATCGTTCGGTCCATGGCCCTCTACGGGGCGCCGGTGTGGGCGCCGTCGCTGGCAAAGCGACCGGCGTCCATACTGAACGCCTGCCAGAGGGTCATGGCAATACGGATGGTGCGGGGTTACCGCACGATCTCCCGCGAAGCGGCGAGCCTTCTGGCTGGCCTACCACCGTGGGATCTGGAGGCAACAGTCCTTGCACACATGCACGACATGCGCGTGGAGATGCAACGCCGGGGTGAAAGTCCTCTGCCGCAACATGTCAAGGCATGGCGGACAGAGCTCCGGCGGGATCTCATGGTGAAATGGCGTCAACGGCTATCGCAACCCAGTGCTGGGCACGCCACGATTATGGCGGTAAGTCCCCTCTTTGAGGCGTGGCTGGAAAGACCTCACGGCGTCCTTACCTTCCGCATGACGCAGGTCCTCACCGGACATGGCAAGTTCGGGAGGTTCCTGCATCGGATTCAAGCGGAAGAGACGCCCGGGTGTCGCCACTGTGCGCAACGCCCGGAGGACACGGTGGAGCACACCGTCGAGGTGTGCCCTGCCTGGGCGGAGCATCGCCGTGCCCTCGTGGGGGCGATCGGCGACGGAGACCTCTCACGCCGGGCCCTGGTCGAGGCCATGGTCCGAAGTGAGGGGGAATGGCAGGCGGTCGCCTCCTTCTGCGAAGCAGTAATGCTTGCAAAGGAGGAGGCCGACCGCATCAGGCAACGGCGTCCTCGCCGCCGTCGCCGGGATTCCGATCCCGATTTCCGGCCACCGTAGACGCGGGCTCGCGGACGGCGAGCCATGGGTAGCTCGCTGTCCGATCGTCCGGTAATGGACCGAGTCCAAGACGTCGACGGCGCGCACTGTTCCCGCGCGCCTCAAGGAGTTGTCAGCAGCAGGAGGGGCCCAGCTGGGTCGAAGCCTACTGGGGACAGGGTTGTCCGAAAGGGAGCTCGTGCCCCGGTATGAAGGCTAGAAGGAACGGCGCGGGGTTTTTAGTCAGTAAGAGTCTGACACTGTCTCCCGCTACACCCAATAGCGGGTTTCGTCAAAGATGATTTTCCCCGTCGACAAAAAAAAAAAAAAAAAAAGATATATAATATGGAATATTTTTGTTTGTAATTTTTTTTCAGAAAGCTGCTTTAGTCCTGAGGTTTATAGGCTATATTTTATGTACGCAAGCAAAGCCGCCAGCAAAAGCTAGTAATATAATAATCAAAAAATCGAAACACGACGTTTTGTCATACACGTCAGTCTCGTGATATACAATCAAAGTAACTTAATGCGATTTCCGTAATCCGTAGAAGAGAAAGATAAACGATAGAGCTGGCTACTTAATAAAAGATTAATATTTAATCTGATAATTAAACAGCTGTAGGAAAATTGATAATTTCGAAAGATATGTTTGTATTTTTGGATTGTAGTAATAAGTTAATTTGGTGAAAGGTAGTGATCATAGATGGAATAAGGTGATGATGATAGATGGAATAAGGTGATGATGATAGATGGAATAAGGCGGTGATGATAGATGGAATAAGGTGATGATGATAGATAGAATAAGGTGATGATGATAGATGGAATAAGGTGATGATGATAGATGGAATAAAGCGGTGATGATAGATGGAATAAGGTGATGATTATAGATGGAATAAGGTGATGATGATAGATGGAATAAGGTGATGATGATAGATGGAATAAGGTGATGATGATATTTGGAATAAGGCAGTGACCAGGACTAAACCTCATTACCGGACAGCTCGGTGGTGTAGTTTCTTTAACACTTCCTATGGTTATCTACGGTTTAACCACAAAATAGATAGTTACAGAAAACAATCTCATGTATGTACTTCACTTTTTATACCTACGCTCGGTGGACGCACACTAATGAGAAAAAAAACAAAAAACAAAATCTGAAAACTTGAGGTTAGAAATGCCAAGTCACTCTACCAACTTTTATGATAAGTCGTTTGCAGTTCAGGCTGTGCGGCTGTGGAATGCTTTGCCCGTGTCGGTAAGGCAAGCTCAAACACTCACAACCTTTAAAAATGAAGTTACTAATCACTATCTTTCCTCCTGAATGTTTGTCATTAAGTACACAATTTCTCTGCTTTTATAATTATACATATATATTTATATATATTATATTATTAATAATATATGTAATTTATTAGTTTATGTATTGTGTATATGTAAATAGTACACCACGAACTACCTGCGTATCTTTTTCTCCTCCTCGGTCAAATCCATCCAAAGGTTGTCTGTAAAAAATCGCTTTTAGCGATAAGACCGCCCATTGTGACACCCTATTAATTTTAAGTTTCTTATGTAATTTTTATTTTTTATTTTTGGTGTACAATAAAGAATTTATCTATCTATCTATCTATCTATCTATCTAATGAGCGTTTGAGCCGGAACTGTTCGACGAGCCGCTCCGAAATATCGTGTCCGTGAGCGGTGTCTATGTGTGCGTTGTGAGAGCGCGCTTTGTATGTAGATTGACTTCTGTACATATAATATTTGTGGTTTAACACTCGTTTAAAGGTGCTTTAAGGCTCATTAGAGCCACTCTAGATCCGACCAGCGCCACCTCGTCTCGAGTGTTCGAGTGGAGTATTCTTTGTAGACTACTTAAGTATACAAAGAATAGTACGAAGGGTTCTGGAGTGGCGACCGCCTACCGGTATCATTGACAAAACAAAACAAAGCTTTAATTACTTACAATGGCTAAAAGCACTCCAATCTAATGGTTCCTACCCTTGTAACAGACATACATACATACGCACCTACTATGCCATTCTATATATAAAAGGGTCAAGTGCGTTTCGGCCAGCAAGTTCAATGACCCACTGTCCTCAAATAGATATTTTCCAGTCGTGTATAATTAGCTTCCAAATGTGTCTATTAATATCGAATTATTTTGATGGTTCTCTTTTATTTTGATCCTCCTCCTCAAGTCGTATTCCTCATTACTGAGGGTCGTGAAGTTCCCGCTGGATTAGCTTCTTACTCATGGTGGCTTGTCATCTCAAATCAAAATGCAAGCAAAGAAACTTCATGGATATATTTTGACATACATATTATCTTGGTTACATATTTCTTGTTGCTTCTATTATGTAAGCACGATGTAGATAAGTAATAAAAAATAAAACTAATTAAAAGATAGAAATTGAGTTAAGCCCTATATCGATATATTTTGACAAACTCTCACCTGCTAAGCTCGTAATGTCAAAAAATAAATTGTAACCTAATATAAGTGTTCCATAGTACCTACTTCACATTCACAAATTTAAAAAAGGGTAATTTGTGACGGTTCTTGGCGTCATGAAGCGGGACATACAACTGTCCAGTGTGGAGAGGATCTGGGGGTCTACTCGTTTTCTCCGAAACGAAACTTTCGTAAACGAACGATATTCATTTGACGTTAAAATTGCAAAAAATCCTCTGACAAAATTTTTTTTTTCGAAACATAACTAATTAGAGTAGCTTTAGAGATTCGGTACGTCAAACAATTTTCGTTCGTGCAAAATTTCGGGAACGACAGGAACCGTGGTTAGGAACACGCGAAATTTCAATCTAAACTTCGTTTTCGGAGAAAGCGAGTAGACCCCCTGATTTACCCATCTTTTTGGTCTGCGGCTTTTGGGTCGTTTGCCATCAACCATGCCAGTTACGATAAGCTTTTCAATATTGTGGCCTTTTTTCCTAGCTATGTGACCAAAAAACTCTGATACTCTGCTCATACATGTAGTCCATAGTCTAGTCTTGATGTACAGTTCTTATAAGATGGAGATGTTTACGTAAAGCAGTCCAGGGAATTAGAAGCATTTTCTTCCAACACCAAATCTCAAAGGCATCAGTAGTTTTGCAGTCTGCCTTTTTCCAAGTCCAAGTTTCAGCTCTGTATATTCTGACTGTTACAGGCACTTCAGATCCATCTGCAGCCGGAAGAGGGGGATATCCTGATCTTCATGCCGGGTCAAGAAGATATTGAAGTTACTTGTGAGGTAAGAATATTAGTGTTTAACTCTAATCTCTTCGGTAACATTTGACAGATTTACCATGACGTCACATTTTAATTTATGCAACCTTTCTCTGTTACTTGACAGATTAAAAAATTTAATACTTACTTAATTTTGAGCGAAGAAAAAAATATTTCTACCTGCAATCAAATAAGTGAAAAAAGATTTAAAGATGAGTCTAGAGTTGTATCATTGATTTTGCATCTATTTTGGACTAGCTTTTGTTTTTAACTTCTTTTTGTTTTTCATACATAAAATATAGTCGATGTCACTCAGGAATAAAGCAGTTTTCTATCGGTAAAAAAAAATCGCAATCGAACCCGTACTTTCAAAGATTACCTCCTGCAAACAAAAAAACATAAAAATAAACTTTACCTCTTTATGATATTAGTGTATTTAGTGTAGATAAAGTTAATTCATTAAACCCCACGCGAACGCCGGCGTTCGCTCTCTCATTGTCTTTCTATCGTCTCTAATTACGGTATTCGAAAAGTTAATTTTTGAAACAAATTACTCAAGCACCTCTCGTCGTTTCCAGGTGCTAACTGAGCGTCTGGCGGACCTGGACAGCGCACCCCCCCTCACCGTGCTGCCCATATACTCGCAGCTGCCCGCTGACTTACAGGCCAAGATCTTCCAGAGAGCGCCGCCCGGACAGAGGAAGTGCATCGTTGCTACCAACATTGCTGGTAAGATTTTCGTGGACAAAGTGGTCAGAACGGTACACCACTCCACACTTTATCCATTTATTCGTTTTATATCGATAATAGTGGAAAAATATCTAAGCACATCATACCGATGACTACATAGGGTCTTATGCTAAACAATGTTAAAAAAGGAATTTAATAGTTTTTTACTCACCAAAAAAAAAGGCAGCCTTCTCCCTCCGTACCATGGCTTGGCCCAGGGCCGGGAGGAAATAGAAACAACACCTTACAAATGAATAATAATAATAATTTTGCCAACTGAATTTAGCCAAGTAGGTCTAGGTACGCAGGTGAACGAAGAGTCGAAAGTAACAAGTATCTTTGGTCAAAGGCCCATCAGTCTATATTCTGTCTTTGTGTGTGCCTAGAATTTTTTCAAAATTCTTTTTTTTTCCTTTATTATTAAGAATAAATTTCTTAATAATTGATTACAATCTAGCCTAAAAGACTAATAAGTAAAATTCTTATTGATATAATCGTCTAATAATTACCTACAGAAAAAAAAAAACTTAATAGTCGAAGCTCTCTGATTCCTGAGATTTTAATAAATCTAATAAATTATTGATAGGACAATGACAATCAGTATTTTGAGTTAGTTATAAATATCTAAAATTCTATGCCATTTACCATTAATAGTTAAGAAGATTGATAATCTCCTTATATAGCAAATTAACCTACAATCATTAGGCCAATAACCAAAGCCTATTGAAACATTATTGAGCGCCCATCCCACAACTACAACAACACAATTCAGCCGTGACGACCACAAACTACCCACTTACAACTAATTACGATACATTGGGTCTGTTGCCACAAATGTATGTGGTCGTGTACAAATTGATTTGTCAACGTCATGCGACAATGGTGCAATTCTGTCGTCACTTTACGGATGATTGCTTGCTTGAATGATGCTACAGTTTGGACGTAATCATTCTAATCTGTATGCTTATAAAGCACTGAAGTTAAAAGACTTAATTTGTATTAAAAATTAATAATTCTCTAAACCGAATTTCAGTAGATGATTTCTGCGAGGAGTGACATGCGTAACGGGTGATAGGACAAAATGGAAGAAAAAAGCGTATTTTTTGACGCCAAATAACATTAGACAAGGGTAGGAAGATGATGATTTACTAATACTCTGTATTTTTTTTTTCAGAGACTTCACTAACGGTGGATGGTATAATGTACGTGATAGACAGCGGCTACTGTAAGCTGAAGGTGTACAATCCCAGGATTGGTATGGATGCTTTACAGGTGAGATTACTTCCTTTGTTACAATAACTATTTCCTTACCGTGCGTTGTTTTTCTCGTTCTTTATCCTAGATGGCGCAAACTCAATATTTTACCATATCCATTATTATACCCAGGACAAATGTTTATGTAATGAGCATGATCTTTTGTTCTGTGTCTGGGTGTAATTTATCTATAATATGTTTGTATTTAGAAATATACATGCAAAACCTCAGATACCTCAAATGATTTTTAATCGATTGGGGTGTCTAACCTAACCTAATTATGTAAGAAAAAAAACCATTAAAATAAATTAAAGGTTTTATGAGCAGTTTTAGTTTGTTTAAAATTCATATCTGCATTAAAATAAGAACTTTTATTATCCCGTGTATGAGAAAATTTGATTGGATTACAACTAACCGTATTTGTTTACGTATTTCAGCGGGTTTGCGCACATGATGGCTTGACCTATTCATAAATAGACAGGTCCAAGTTTTCAATGAAGATTTTTTTGAAAATTTTAACCTATATTAAAAAGTGGTTAAATTGATTCTGCTTGTTATTCTGATCAAACTAATTTGAGGTTTATGTTTATCAGTTGTCTAGGACTCATAACACAAGCTCTGCTTAGCTTGAGTCTAGTCTCAAGCTAAGCAGAGCGGCGTTGTGTGATAGTTGTGGAATATTATTATTAGTTATTATTCTGTTTTTCGTGTATTGGAGCATTAAAAAGTTAAGATAATGCTATTTGCTAAAATCGAACATTTTATGGTACTTAATGTAATTTTTGTCTCAAATTCTAACCAATGCCGTAAGTAGTGCCATTTTTAAGGGGGGAAGTTCGCAGCAGGCGTATAAAAGACTAGTTACAGCAGTGATTCTGTTCACGTCTTCACTAATATGGAAACTAATAATTTTGAGTGTAACGCCATCTAGCGATAACATGGCCAGGCTCAAGCACATATTCTTCACCTTAACCTCAAATAATCAATCTTTTCTCTCTTCCCAGATCTACCCAGTGAGTCAAGCAAACGCCCGCCAGCGCGCCGGTCGAGCTGGTCGAACAGGTCCTGGCAAGGCCTTCTGTCTCTATACCCAGAGGCAGTACCAGCACGAGCTTCTGTCCTCCACCGTGCCCGAGATACAGAGGACCAACCTGGCCAACACTGTGTTACTGCTCAAGAGTCTGGGAGTCGAGGATCTGCTGGCTTTCCACTTTATGGACCCACCGCCTCAGGTAAGATTCACCAGTAGAAGTAGGGCCGATCCTCGCTAGGGCCACGGGAAATTTCTGATAAGGAAATCGTGGTTCTAGAACGCAAAGGGCAACTGAAGGACACAAATAAGTTTTAGTCAGTAAAACTCTGACACACCCTCTCGCCCCACCAGAAGCAGATCGAATCAATGGGATGCTATTTATCCTCTAACTTAAATACTAACCGTGTATATCAGTGATGAGGTAATGATTTTCAGGCTTTCCACTGCAATATCTACTCTTCACGGTGCGTAAAAACTGTAATAAAATCATAATAACATTTTAAGTTTGTAACTGCTTACATTTTTGACGACGAGTGTTTTCATGTTCTATTTGCCGGGGTCGTGTGTTTGCGACTGGGTACTCCACCTTTAGCTTTTCCATCCTCATAGGTGACAGAAGAGCTGATAAGATAGAGTATTTGGTCGTGAATGTGCGACCTGGGTGTAATAAACGCGAGAATGTTTGTCGGATATATCTGAAATCGAATTGTTAGTAGCAACGAAAATTGTTTTGATAACACTGTTTCACCTTCATTTTTTAGGACACAATCCTCAACTCCATGTACCAGCTGTGGATCCTGGGCGCGCTGGACGGCACGGGCGCGCTGACGGCGCTGGGCCGGCAGATGGCGGAGTTCCCGCTGGACCCGCCGCAGTGCCACATGCTCATCGTCAGCGCCGAGATGGGCTGCAGTGTCGAAGTGCTTATCATTGGTATGAGCTTTTTTATTTTTTATTTACTTCTGTCAGTGTCTTCTGATAGTCAGCCTTTTCTGACCGACTGACTTATTAATTTCCCTAATGGTACATGATAATGTGGTCGACGATGAAGCACGCTTGCCTAGAATGAACCTTTCTTGACTTTTTTTTCCCCACCCCGTTCCTTCTAGTCTTCATACCGGGGCTCGAGTTTCTTTTGGATAACCCTGTCCCCAGTAGGCTTCGATCCCTCTGGGCCCTCCTGTCGCTGACAACTCCTTGAGGCGCGCTGGAACAGTGCGCGCCGTCGACGTCTTGGGCTCGCTCCGGACAGTTAGCGGACGGTCGGACAGCGAGCTACCCATGGCTCGCCGTCTTCATTAAGAACCACTAAGAACGGAAGAAGATATTTGATGAATTCCCACTTCAATAAATCGTCTATAGATCCAGATCCAATCAATCCCCTAGCTTGTTCCCTATTTGGGGTCAGCCCTCCTGATACTGCTATTTTAGGCGATTTTACGTCATTTCTGGCATTAGGCCCATTGTCAGTAGGTTAGGTCGTTCTGGATCAGGCTTGCGGACGGCGAGCCATGGGTAGCTCGCTGTTCGACCGTCCGGTAACTGTCCGGACCGAGCCCAAGTCGTCCACGGCGTGCACTGTTCCCGCGCGCCTCAAGGAGTTGTCAGCAACAGCAGTGACCCTGCTGGGTCGAAGCCTACTGGGGTAGGATTAGTTTCGAAAGAGTAGCTCGAGCCCCGGTATGAAGCCTAGAAGGAACAGGGTGGGTTTTTAGTCAGTAAGAGTCTGACACTATCTCCCGCTCCGCCAAAAGCGGGGGTTGTCATTGGATGATTTTCCCCACCATAAAAAAGGTCGTTCTGGATGGTTCGCCTCCAGGCTGTCGGTGTCCAACCTCTTCCTCTTTTGCTCTCTTCTATAACTCAGACGCGTCAGGTCATATGGTCTATAGATCCAGATACATCTGTTAATTTTAATTTTCTACTTCCAGTGTCAATGTTGTCGGTACCATCAGTATTCTACCGGCCTCAGGGTCGCGAGGAGGAGGCTGACTCCGTGAAGGAGAAGTTCCAAGTGCCGGAGTCTGATCATCTCACGCTACTGCATCTTTATAACCAGTGGAAAGCTAACAAGTATGACAACTTTCAAATTAGTTTACTAAGTTTTATCGATTTCCGTTCAGCCACACATCAAAAGAAGTAATAAACGTACTTATACTCTCACTAACTTTCACCTTTATACCTAATACTAGCTTTTGCCCGCGACTTCACCCGCGTACATAAAATATAGCCAATGTCACTCAGGAATAAAGCAACTTTCTATCGATGAAAACAATTTTAGCAATCGGACCAGTACTTCCAGAGATTACCTCTAAGAAACAAAAAAAAAAGACTACTTCTTTATTATATTAGTGTAGATATAAGTGTGATTTATCAAAATAGGTAATTTGTGTTATTCTAGGATAAAAAATTCCTATTTTAATTCATGAATCCCCAAGCGACCACCGGTGGCCGCGCATCTATTGTCTTACTATTGTGTCTCTAATTGACGGTATCTGAAGGGTTAAAAGTAGCTAAAATCAATTCAGTAAGTACAGTCAGATACTGAGAGTAGTGTTACGCGAGAGTGGTTATATTATGTTTCATATTGTCGCGCGAATCAGATGTCATTTGTTTGTTAATGTTTTTGGTCTTTTAAGCCGTCTTCGTATGAATTGTTAATTAGTTTACCATTATTAGAATGCGGGCAGCAAAAGTGAGAAAGAGTAAAGTATATTAATACTAGCTGCTCCCAGCGGCTTCGCCCGCGTGATAGCAGAAAATTATCCTAAGGGAACATACTTCTGGGATAAAAAGTATCCTATGTCCTATTTTAGGACATGGCCCAAGTTTCATCAAAATCGGTTTTGCTATTTAGGCGTGAAGACGTAACAAACAAACAAACAAACTCACTTTCTCTTTTATAATATCATAGTAAGGAAACACGAGCGAAGCCGCGGGTAAAAGCTAGTACTATAATAAAATTTTCAGCTCCATTTTACCGATATCGAGCCTGTTTCAATGATTCCAAAAAGAATGAAAAAAAATAAAAATTATTCATTTGGTATAGCGCAAGGCACAAGCACAATAATTAGAGAACATGAATAAAAAAATAAAAGTTCCACATATTGTCCAGTTGCGCAGACACTCGAGTTACAAAGCTACACCAATTTTACATCACAATATCGACTAGGAATCAATTTGCGAATAATTATAACAGTCAAACTCGAAGAAGTCCCGCCAAAAACTCCTGTCATTTGTTTACAGTTACTCAGGCCAGTGGTGTACCGAGCACTTCGTGCACGGCAAGGCGATGCGGAAAGTGCGCGAGGTGCGGCAACAGCTGAAGGACATCATGCAGGCGCAGCGGTTGCCGCTCGTCTCCTGCGGGACCGACTGGGACACGGTGCGCAAGTGTATCTGTTCTGGTATGTATTATTAAGGTGGTGCATCACGACTCACATTTTGACTGTTTTTCATACAACCGCTCATCGATTATGACGTTATTACACACTTCATTAGATATTTTGGAAAGACAGTATCTTGTGGATATTATCTAAGTTTCTAAAGAAACCAATTTCTAAATTTGTGTAAATCTAATCCAGTAAAAACCTTTGAAAATGTCCTATTTTGTATGAACTTTGACACTTCATAATTTGCCTAAAAATTAAAAAATTCAAAAAAGTACTTCTCTAGAGACCTTGCAAATTTTATTAAGATTCTAAATAATGACAACTTTTTCCAAAAACTTTTAAGGGTATAAAAAAACAGCTATTTCCTGGAGCAAGTTTTGTGAAATTTTCGAGTAAATCTCGGAATTACCGAATACTAACAGAGTTTCCAGGCGTTATCTCTCTTTTTTTGTGTTGCCTTTTCGTCAAACATCGCGTTGGATTGCATTAAATGAAGTAAAAAGCTTTTAAACCATTTTCGATGTTTACGATAAACGAGTGGAGAAGGACCCTCTTAATAGAAATATTGAAGGGTTGATTTAAGACTGAGAAACTACAGATATTCAATATCACTGCTCAGAAGTGTTTCCGTGATACCAGAAAGTGAACACTACAACCTCCCGACCGTCATTGGCCTTATATTTTACATCATCATCATCAGTTTTGAAGTGGAAACATTAAAAAGGCTCCATTCCCTTTCCTAGAAAGATTTTCTACTATATTTTAATAATATTAGTGTAGATTATACATTATATGGATTAGGGAGCCCCCTTTGGTCTGCCGCCCATTATCGACATTGGCAAGGAAAAGGATTTTTCGCCATCCTGCCATATGCATGCCAAGGCATAGTTTCCGACAGTGTGCGCATGTAAAATGGATGCCAAAGGACCCTTTTGCTTGTCGATGCCAATAATGGACGATGGACGTTTGGTAGAATTAGTTACAAGCCCTGCACGAGTTTGATCCGGCGCTGTAACGTGGTATTGTGTTTCAGCGTACTTCCAGCAGGCGGCGCGGCTGAAGGGCATCGGCGAGTACGTGAACTGCCGCACGGGCATGCCGTGCCACCTCCACCCCACGTCCGCGCTGTTCGGGCTGGGCTCGTCGCCCGACTACGTCGTGTACTACGAGCTCATGATGACCACGAAGGAGTACATGCACTGCGTCACCGCCGTCGACGGGAGGTGGCTCGCCGAGCTCGGACCCATGTTCTTCTCCGTTAAGGAGACGGGGAAGTAAGTGTTTCTTCATTTTTCACTACCTATTTTTATTATTTTTCATTACTCATACTCTGAAAGTAGGTCTGAAGTTGCCTGAGGAGCGGGCTGAAAAGTACAACACTTTTCATCCCTAGGGAGTTTTACTTTCAACTAACAGGTGTCAAATTATTTAAAAAAAAACTAAGTCTATCTTCTTGTATTCGTAATGAAAAGCACAATGCTTACCTCGGGGTTAAAGTTACTTATTTAATCCCTCGAATTAGCGACCTCGCTACGCTCGGCCGCCAACTCCTTCTCAGGATGAAATAAGCAACTTTCACCCCTAGTGTAACAAAGTACTATTACTGTCATTTCACCTCTTTTCTCCGTCTAATTTGAGATATAAAACAACAACAAAAAATACAAGAATATCCTTAAGACTCAGCCCAAACATTGTAACCACTTCAATGTCCACGTCAATATGTAACAGAACTACAGAAGTGAACGACTGTGGTAAAGTCGTAAGGAGTTTACTGAAAAGAGTATTCTGTGATAGCTTTATGTTATGTACATAATTTACTTTCATTTTGTCTTAATTCCATTTACCTAGTTCAATATGCGAGGTCGCTAATTCGAGGGATTAAATAAGTAACTTTAACCCCTAGTGTAACAAAGTACTATTACTGTCATTTCACCTCTTTTCTCCGTCAACGTGAGTCTATTGTGAGACATGATACCATTTACCACGTTAATGAAATAGAGCTGATTTATACGTAAGTAAGAATAATTGTGATAATTAATAGTAATATGAAAGGATGAAAAGAAAGCGTGATAGTGTAACGAGTAACAGGATAGAATGGATGAAAAAAACGTGTTACGCCGACCTCAAGTAATATGGGATAAGGGCAGGAAGAAGAAAAAGAAGAGTAAGAATAATAGTATTTCTGATGTTATCAATTTGTCAATGTACTAAAAACTAAGTGTGCAATGAGCGATGTTATCGCGCAGGGCAATCTCATACAGACAATCTTATGGTGGACAGAACGAAAAAAAGTTTTGGTCATTTGAAGTATTTTATTACTTGAAACACTCGGAGTTCTATCATTACCATCGACTTAGCTTCTATATAATCTATCTCTTATAAACCTATTTACTACATCTTTTCCCCACAGATCAAACCGCGACAAACGCAAAGAAGCAGCCGTCCATCTTCAAAGAATGGAAGAAGAGATGAAGCAAGCCGAACAGAAGATGGCAGAAGAGCGCAAGAAGAGAGAAGAAGATGTTCCAGTCAAGCAAGAGGTCGCCACTCCAGGTCTTAATACTCCTCGTAGAACCCCGCATAGACTGGGGCTGTGAGAGAACAAAAGTTGGCTTTGTATTTTTGAATCATTGAATAAATATTTTTTTGTAATAAATCTATGGTTTTATTTTGCTTGGATACTAAATCCTTTAAGCCAAGTATTCGCATGAATTGTTATTTATTTACCATTAGACTTTTTTTTTAGGTGGGAAAATCAACCAATGGCATGCCCCGTTCTTGGGCGGAGCGGGTGATAGTGCAAGACTTTTACTGACTTAAAACCCACTCCTGTTCGTCCGCTGCCTTTCGTACCGGGGTCGAATTTTCCTTTCAGAAACAGATCCTTGGCCCTGGTGGCAACCCAGCTGGACTCTTACAGTGTGCTGACAACTCCTTGAGTACCATTAGACAATGGATGTACAAATTCTAATGTTTTTATAGCATGTAGCAGCAAATGCATCTAGTCAATCTTCTCTGCAATCTTCGCTGAGTTAGTCAACATTATAATAATATTCTCGCCTAATCAATGATTCCACACATTGTCCAGCAAGACACTTGAGATACAAAACTTCACCAATTTTACTTCACAATATACACTTTTTAGGGTGCCGTGGTCAACTAGGAACCCTTATAGTTTCGCCATGTCTGTCTGTCTGTCCGTCCGTCCGCGGATAATCTCAGTGACCGTTAGCACTAGAAAGCTGTAATTTGGTACCAATATCAATCACGTTGACAAAATGGTAAATTAAATAGTGGAAAAAATATATTTTATAAGTGTCCCTTACACATAGTGATAAGTGATTTTTTTTTTAATTTCAACCCTAACGTGAAATATTGTAGGATAGGTATTTAAAAATGAATAGGGGTTTACTAAAATAATTTTTTGATAATGTTAATATTTTCGGAAATAATCGCTCCATGTGTTAAAAAAAAAATGTAAATGTTTTAAACTTTTGAACCATAAGTTTAAAAAAATATGAAAAAAATCTCAAAAGTAGGACTTTATATAGACTTTCTATGAAAATGGGCTAGTTGCCTAAAAAAAATTAATTAGTCCGTCTTTTGGATTATTCAAAAATAAGGGACACGTATTTTTTTATTTGTAAATTAAACCAAAAATGACAAAGATATAGCCCATTGAAGTTGCGTGTGACGTCACGCCGTGCTACATTTTTTCGCACGGGGTGACGTCACACGTAGCTTTGATGAGCTGTATCTTTGTTATTTTTTGTTTAATCTAAAAAAGAAAAAATACGTGTCCAAATTTTTTTTATAATCTAAAACATGGACTAAATAAAATGTAGTTACTTTGACCCAGGAAACTACCCTATTATTAGGGTTGAACAGTTTTTGAAAAGTTGTACTAAATAATTTCTGAACTAAGTTTGTAATTAACCGAATATGCAAGCATTTTTTAAACTTAGTTTACTTATTAAACTAAACTGTACCTTTCTCTAAGCCATAAATTGAGATAGATGTAAGCGTCATATCCCCCTCAATCCATCAGGTAGTGGGGATGATTTCGCTAAGCGCACGATGCCATCCACGATCCTCATTGGCGTTCGGACTTCCGAACGCTGTAGTCGCGTTTTAAAAGTAACTCGTTACTTTTAAAAAGGGTGTCCTACTTTTCTTTTTTTTTTTAAGTGTAGGTACAATAGTGTTTATAACTATAATTAATTTTGGTATTCAAAGTGAATTTATTGGTCGAAAGTGATAGTAATATCAATAATGTTAGTATGGACAATGCCCAAGTGCTCGGTCGCAACCTAGTGGTTCCAGCAGTAGCAGCAATTCTTCTTCGACGGCGCGTAAAAGGAGACGTCGCAGGCGAAAGGAGCAGCGCCGCCGTACAAAGCTAAGTAAATTAGAGGATACTTTTGAAAAACTTATTGAAAAAGTATCCTCCTTGCATGATCTTATTGTTAGAAATAATACTCAGTCGTGCATGTCCGACAGTGAGTCTATTCTGTTTATTCTGAGCCCAACTACCGCCGTCCGTTTCGCTTGCATTGAGCGCTGCGTGTTGGCAACGCCCCCGCTGAGCGTTGAGATGACGTCATTCCCGTACATTTGAAGTTTTCTACTAGCGCTAACGATTTCAGATTAGCAACTTGGCTAAGGGTACAGAATTGGATAATGAATTGAACATCGAAAAAGGGATCGATCTAAAAATGCAAACTACCCTCAAGTTGCAAACATTACACACAAATAATACTCATCTCGAAATGCGTAACAAATTACAATATTTTAAGTCGCCTGACTGTGCTCAAGTACGTTATTCGGAAGTACAAAAACTTTATAATTTCACTTCAGGTTTTGTAAAGCTCAATAGTAATGACGTTTTGAAAAGTTTTGAATATAACCGTTCATTAGCGGTCGTTGGAAATTCTTAAGCCGCTATGGCACATGCTGTTATTTTGCAAAATGAAGCCTTTAAAAAAGGATTGTATCAATTTATTACATAGGTGTCCGAATTGAAAAACCCAACGACCACTGATGAGATTAGGTACTTCAAAAATTATCAAAATTTTTGCCGAGGAGAATTTAAAAAAATACAATCTGACTTATTACAAATGATATGGCAAACGAACTGATATAGTACAACATCGTCGTGGCGTATAGTACAAATCGGTAAAGGATAGTTCTTTTAAAAAGTCCTTAAGAAAAAATACCCCCGTCCGCGAAACATTTACTTGACGATGTAAAGTTAACTATCACACAACGCCGTTTAGTCCCAAGCTAAGCAGAGCTTCCGTTATGCGTAGGTACTAGACAACTGATAAACATGCTTATATATTTATAAATACATACATAATATAGATAAATTACACCCAGACACAGAACAAATGATCATGCTCATCACACAAATATTTGTCCTGGGTGGGAATCGAACCCACGACCTCCGGCATAGCAGTCAGGGCCACTAACCACTAGACCAACAGGCCAGTCAATAGTTTATAGGTTAACAAGGAGGCATCTCAAAAGTTTTTCAAAACGCATCTATTAAACTAGGAAGGCTTGATGCGCTTGCGTCGCGTTATACAAACGTAGGTAGGTAATTCCGATCCTGCAATGGTGGATGCAGAGTCATAATACGACTTCTCAACTGCACTGTGCACCTCCGACATATTTCCTAACGACGGACTACCAAGGTAGGTTGGAGCGCGCAGCTCAACAACGAGACCTTATGTAGCATTTGGTCAGCACAAGAAAGAGACTCTCACTCAGCAATATCTTAGAGATTTTGGCAATTTTGCGTGTAGTTCAGATAAGAGCAATCACCTTATGACCGACTCGAGCTTACTGATTCAGAGCGACAACCAAACTGTAGTCTCTTAACTGCGCAGCGAAGGAGGCACACAATCACAACCCCTCCTAAACCTGACATACGATGTCTTAAACGCAATAGATCGTTATCGGATACATATGTCAGTATATCACCTTCCCGGTCGATACAACTACGTAGCAGATCGCTTTTCAAGGAAGACTGCTCGGAAGAATGGCATTAAAAATAGATCTTTTCGCGTCACGAACGGTCATGTAGTACCCAGGTATGCGAGTCTAGACTTGGTTCACGGGGCCGTTTTCCACAATGCCTTCAGTCGCCTCTGGCACCAGGGCCGGATCTACCTAAAGGCTGCTTGGGCTGCAGCCCCGAGGTTACAAGGGGCCCCCAGACCTCGCTAAAAACAATAGGTGATAATTTTTGTTTTAATCTCAAAAATGCAGAAAGGTTGATTTATAAGTTATAGTTTATATAACATAACTGCCACACACATAATATTTCAATTTCTTTTACTAATCCATAGTAACTAGATAAAATTAATTTATTGTTTTTTTTTTTTATAATATCACTATTTCGGTTTCTTTCTCACCCAAAAGTTGCCTGGAAGAGATTGCTAACACAGCAAGAAGGTCGCCTTTTGTGCAACTAATACTTGCGTAGATTTAAGTAATATTTATGTTTTTTGTGCAATAAAGAATATATAATATTACATCATAATAAAAAGGTTTTTTGACATGGCTATTAATTGAGTAATTAGATAGGCCCCTAAGTAGTTTCAGCCCAGACACATTCACGATCCGCCCTTGTCTGGCACTACAGGTTAGGGTGGGTCTTCTCACCACCTTGTCTAATACACTATATCAGGATAACACCCTATTGGGAGAAAGTCTTCTGGAGAGCAGATCTAGTGTCTCGCTCCTTTTGCCCTCCTTATCAGGTGAGGGATTTGGACCAAGGCTTGATAGAGACAACCACCAATCGACCGCATCTACAAGTTCATCAATTGAATTTAGAGGTGTAGTTAGGTTGTGTAGGGTGGTCATCACTATTAGATTCTTGGCAGAAGGATCAAATAGAAATTTCAGAAGGCAGTTGGAGAAAATCGACGTTAAATACTTGTAAACCAGTATGGTTACGGTGGTGTAAGTGCTCACATGACAACGCTGAGGATGTGGCCCGATTTTTAAGACTTTCATCTTAAATTTAAACTTGCCTATAACACCATCATTTCAGCCGATAGCCGTCCACTGTTGGACATAGGCCTCCCCCAAGTGTTACCACAATGATCGATCCTGTGCGTCCCGCATCCATCGGATTCTCGCAACCTTCACCAGGTCATCAGTCCATCTTGTAGGAGGCCTTCCGACACTGCCGGTCGCCACTCCAGAACCTTTCGGCCCCAACAGCCATCTGTTCTGCGAGCAATGTACCCTGCCCCTTGCCACTTGAGTTTGGATTGGATAACACAATTCCAGGTCGTATGTAATGTACCTTTTGTAGTCTGTCTAGTGGCTGTTCATTAGGCTGGCATATAAATAATAAAGGAAGTAATGAAGGGTATTGCATTAAAACAGCCACCCAAGTCTAAAATACCTATTTGGTACATTCATATTTTGATTAGATTCTTAGTTGCCAATACGTCCAAAATACCATTGTTTGAAAGTTCAAGAAGAACCGCAATTCTTTTTTGCAACAGCCCCCCTAGCCAAGTTACAACCATTTCGCTTGCGTTGAACGCTTGGAGTTGACCTTGCCGCCATTCTTTTGTTCTGACCACGTGACTGAGCTTTGAGTGGATGTCATTCCCATACATTTGTAGCTTTCTACCATCGTTAACTATTGCAGATTAGCAACTTGGCTAGGGGTACAGGGCCATACATGGCTAATAAAGTATTTGACCAGTGCTGCCTCGAAGATCAGTAAAATAAATTTGAAGCCAACTGTTGGGGCAAAATAAACAAAATCAAAACAACGATTTTTGAAACAAAACTTTATTCAATAATCATCGTCTTCATTTAAATACAAATTAGTCTGGAAAATTATTACATAAGGGCGAGTACACATCAATGCGGTGCGAGTTCACAGCACATGTCTTGCTTGCCTATTTCATAAATAGTATAAAAATATTAGGTACATAATTGATTTTATATATATAAATGACTGCGCATGTTTGTGCAATATATTTCGTTTTTCCGGAAATTATGGAAACGGATACGATTTCCATAGAAAAATTCACGAATATCAGTACCTATGACCCAACGCGGCGCTAAGAGGGCGCCCGTGCGGACACCCGTAGCATAACTAGAGATGTACCGTTGCCGGCAATATTGTCCAAAGTGGGAATTTTGATGGCAATATTGCCACCAATATTCATCATCATCATCAGCCTTTTTAATGTTCCCACTGCTGGGACTCAGGCCTCCTCTCTAGAAGAGGGAATGGGCCGTAATCCACCATGCGGGCCCAGTGCGGGTTGGTGAATGTCACATGTCTTCGAATTTTTGGTTCTAGGACATGCCGGTTTCCTCACGATGTTTTCCTTCACCGTTTTGAGAGCAGTGGTGATGAAATAAATTACACAAAGTAATGCGCCTGGCTGGGTTTGAACCCGCGACCTACAACTCGTAAGTCGGGGCCGTTACCACTCGGCCACCACTGCTCACACTTCGGGCAAACGTCCCAATATTCATACTTCGGGCAAAATCGCTGGCAATATTGTCACAAATATTCCCATTGGCAATATTGCCGGCAACGGCACATCTCTAAGCATGACTATGGGCGTGTCGTGTAGCAGAAACCGGATTATTACATAGCTAGTTCAAATTTAACGGTTTGCATGTAGTCGTGTCGATGGAGAAATTTAATCTATTATTTAGTACGTAACAGGGGCGGGACGGGACTGTCCGCGCCGGTGCCCATTTTTTTTTATGCAGCGTCGGCCCTAAGGCCCTGAGATACGTTAGTCGTTTGAAGATATATTTTTGACGTAGATATCTGCAACGCGACTGATAAGTGTGTATGTATCCTAAGTTATGCGTTGCAGTTCCGCACCGCACTGTTGAGTGCTCGCCCTAAAACACCGTTTGGCAAAATATTAAAACTAACCCTTTATAACCGATGGAACGAACAAGGTAATACTCAAATATTCTCGCTCAGTTATTTATTATAGTCGAGTTTTAGACATCAAAATAGCAATAATTTTAACATTTATTAAAATATAAACTTTTCCTATATGAATTCCATTCCTTTACGAAAGTCCATCAATCTTATACAAGGTGTAAGGGACAGCACTCCGCAATGTATTAGGGCTTGCTGCTTGCTTTTGTTTCCTGAAAAAATAAAATTGTGGAAGGTTGTTCTGTTTCGTCTACTGAGCAAGCCCTTCAACTTTGCGGAGGGCTGTCCCACGTTTTATAGTATATTTTCTTCGCAGTCTCGTTTTTCGGTTGAGCACGAAAACACCTAGGCGGCCGCTACTAAGTGAAATTTTCAACACATTCCATAAAGAACTGGCGTGCCATTGATATTTTTTTTTTGTTTTTACGTCTTGATAACTAAGATCTTTGGGTCTTTATTTTCCTATAATACAGTTACTTTGTTTACCATTAGAATTTGAATTCGGATGTAACACATTCTAATGGTAAAAAAAAATGTTTTTTGTAGAATTTCGCAACAAATGTATCAAGTCGGTCTTCTTGGTAAGCTTCGCTGAAATAGTCAACACTACAAAAAAAATCTCAGCTCCATTTTACTGAGGAAAACGCGCCTGTTTAAATTATGCCACATATCGTCCAGTTGCGCAGATACTTGAGACTAACTGCACTAATTTTACATCACAATACCCATTAGGAATCCATTGCAAATAATTCAAAAAAAAAAACAGAACTTCCCTCGAAAAGTCCCATAAATCTCATGATACTAATGAAAGATGGACTTTCAATGCCACGAAAGGTATAAGGCCGGACGCACACATTCGGTTTCCGTATTAGGTTTCCCGATCAAGAATTTAGATTCGGAAACTTCTGCTCCTGGAAGCGCTTTTCTGAACATTTTGTATGAATGGAGAGCATTTAGGTTTCCAAATCTGAATTCCTGTTCGGGAAACCTAATCCGGAAACCGAATGTGTGCGTCCGGCCTAAGTAGGTTATGTTGTCTCTGCCGGCGGCGGTGCCCCTCTAAATTGATAAACCTTATTCGTTCCATATTTAAAAATTACGTTTTTTATAATATCCTATGTACAATTTATAGATAGCCAGCAACACTGGTACTTGGTGTTTCTTAAAATGAGATCTAATGCAAGTAACATTAGGACTGACATTCAAATACTGACCCACGGCCTGTATTTTAAAACGATTCTTAGTGTTTGAAAATCCAATCAGATATACCAGACTGAGCATAGTGAGCATCGCTTTTTATTTTGGAACTTTTTAATATTTATGAAAATATATGTAGTATCTAGTCTATGTATAGTTATATATTACAGTCATCAAAGTAGCTGGTGTGAAAAAAATAGGCGATTAATTAAACTTGTGCATTTTACCGAAAGGATATATTTACATGTTTAATTTACCGACATTCGTAAGATGGCAACTGTCGATTTTTACAATCCATTATTTAATCTGTATTTTTAAACTGTTGCCTATAACAGTCGCTAAGTCTGGAGTACATAATTGCAGATGTGTTATTTAAGTGTTGCCAAAATATTATAAATAATATTGGTAATAAAAGATATTATCTGTGTTTTATTTAATGTATTTTATTCTAACGGAACACAATCAAAATCAGTTCTATAACGTTTGAACATACATTCAGGCGTGATTTTATAATTTATACCATTTATATTTATACTATAATAAAGAAGTATATACACACGGAATTCTAATACGAATATCATAAGAAAAATAAACTTTGATTTTCTATAAATATTTCGCAAAATATTCAATTCCAATGTCCTAAAATATGGCAGCAGTCGGAGAAAAAATACTAAAATGGTAGAAATTTTTAACACATTCAATTTGGTAGGAATTTGATTATTTAAGACAAACCATAATTATTATTTATTAAGCTTTTATAGACTAGATAGTCATTTATTAGATTGTACGTTTTTGGCTTTCAGAGATGGCATATGATAACTTTTGAGATAACATTTATTAATATCAATAATAGGATCGATCCATAGGCGGAAGTTGAAAGTTCAGTAGCATCAATTGATGTAATTTTCAAAAAAATCTCCGACTGCCACCGACTCAAAATAGAAATAAGTTTTAACACACCTAGTTAATGAAAAATTAAAATCTTCTACTCGATTGACTTATACTAGGTGCATCGCGTGAAAACAACAATAATTATTGTAAAAGAGTATAATTATATTAATGTTAAAACAAAAAAAAAACAATGTACTTAAGGAACAAGCATCAGGCGTCAACGAGTTACCTAGTCTAAGTAAATAAGTAGACCATTTCTTAACAATAAAAACCTGGCTAGTGTTGCCAGAAAAAAAAGAAAACTATAGAACAACCTTCAATGTTTTAATCACAAAAAAATATAAAATATTTTCCATACAATTGTCAATAGTTGTGTTTATATTAAAAATAATATGATTACTGTAGCGACTACCGTACATTTTACTATAAAACTAAACTTCAAGTAGGTACGTCATCACTTTGGAAGGACTCGTATTTATGACGTCACAACGATTACGTCATCTACATTACATTTATTCTGCGTTGATATTAAAACTAAAAATATTTTTAGTGACAAAAATTCGTTGTAGTTACCGGTCATAAAAAGTGCGAGAGGGACATAGATATTCTTTAATCTTGCGCATAGTAAAGTTAGAACTACCCTACGTGTGCGACACACGCCGATCTGGGCGCGTCGGTCTCCATACATTTTATATGTAAACTAGACTTTTAGAGCTACACTAGATCCACGCCACGCGACGTCATTCTACGTACAAATCGGGCGTGGTGCACGTGTACGTCGGTCTAATGTAGTTCTAGCTTAAGTCGCCACCTGGAGCGGTCAGTTTAGTTCGCAGATCCGCAGTTAGTTTAACTCTCGTTTTTAACTAGATAAAGGCAGAACGTTCGCACGAAAACGTGTCATCATAATTTCAGGCGAAAAACGTCCTCACTACCAGCGCGTGTCACCTCAACGACAGGTCCTGTGCGTCTCGCATCCATCGGCTTCCAGCGCCGCTCTCCAGGTGCAGTCCACCTTTTGGGCGACCTACTAACGCTGTGTTCCGTTATGTGGTCGCTACTCCAGAACCTTTCGGCACCATCGACAATCTGTTCTGCAAGCAATGAGCCCTGCTCACTGCCACATAAGTTTGGCGATTCTTCGGGCTACGATGGTAACTTTGGTTCTCTCGGGGGATATCTTCTTAGTTTTTAAGTCGGTCGTATCGAATGCACTAAAGAGTTACTGATCTGATCGTTCATTCGCAAACTACACAAGAACTGTACTTTTATGTTTTATTGTTGATAGGCTCACGCTTGACCACTATCTCACTTGCCGATATGCGATGATGTCGTCGACGATGGAGTACGCTTGCCTAGACCTTATTCAGACTCCTAGATTGTAGTTATGACTCCGAAAAGGAACTCCACTTCTTCGCTGTATGACCCAATAAATTCAAAATATTTATTTTATATGTTCCAAAAACGTAGTTATCCAGTCTATGCCTCCAAGTTTTGTCATCTCACTCCCACATCTCATGACCGCAGTTACGACGAAATGTCTCATTCAGTATAATACCAAGTTTTTAATCTTATATACAAATAATTGTAATGTAGACGCACAGATAGATCAGAGAGTTTAACTAAGTAATCAATCTAGTTAGGCACTAACTATCCTACTAATCCCTTTGATTATCATCGTGTGACCGTTCGCAATCCTTTGGGTAATTCAGTTGTTTATTTGGAATACCATCAATTAAAAGTCTTGAATTAGGAAAAATACATTGGAAAATCAATTAGTTTCAATATGATTTATACCCTATTCACGTTAACAATAGACCTTTTTTACTGTATGTTCAACCGATTTTAAATTCTATTTCGTAGGCATAAGGATGGCATTAAAAGCAAAAAAGTGGTTACAATACCAACTATTTACTGCAGCCGCCATTTGTCATGCCACCAACGTAATAAAAGTCAAAATCGGTTGAACGAACAGTAATAAAAGGTTTTCATAAATGTCTAATGTTATTTTGAACAGAGTATAAATCATCTAAGTTGTATGTGGTGCTAAAACAGCTACCATTTTCTATGAGTCATATCATTTTAATTGTTCCTTTTTTATTTCTTTCAATTTCCAAATTGACCTTATGCTTATTTTTTTCTTAGGTTTTATCCTACAACGTGTCAAATCAGGCCAAATGCCTGACTTTAGCAAAGTAAATTGGGCAAGAGTTATGGCATCTGCTTTCACCAATTCAGTTTCGAAATTTGGCGATTTCTTTGCGAAAGCAGAATGAAAAACCCTATGTTTAGCAGTGGACAGCATTGGCTTATTAAGAAATGAAGTTTGTCTCAAATGTCTTATTAATTTGTTTTATTTTTATCATCATTTCAATTTTTAACCAACAATTTTCAACTGCCATCTTCATCCATGACAAAGAGATCAAAGTTTTAGATAAATCTACTAATAACTTTGTCGGTATTTACAAGTCGATGGGATAATTTCAGCAATTACCGACATTCCTCGCTTAGAGACAGTATTTTAAGCACTCTCCATATTTTGGTCAGCCTTTTAAGCATATTTCACACCAAAAAAAAAATCAAAAGTATTGAGCCTTCATGACCAACCTTCCACAATAAACAACGGAACTACCCTCAAACCCATTCAACAATTATTCAGCGCCACATTGAGTCCATTCTTCTCAATATACCTTTTCCTCGCTTCGGCGATCATTTGAGCTTTCCTCTCCTGGAAGCTGAGCTGGCGTTCCTTCGCACTCTTGGGGAACACGCCCGTGGGCGCCGGAGTCACGTATCGAGGCGCGGCGGGGGCGGAGGCGCCGGGGGCCGAGCCGCCGGGGGCGCAGCCCGACGTGGAGGCGCGGGGCTCCGCCGCCGGCTCGGCCTCCGGTGTGTATGGGGTCACTCCCTCCAGGAAGTTCGTTATTGTGACGTCGACGCTGCGGGTTATGGCTGTTGCAAGAAGAAAAGTTATAATTGAGTAAATTGTTTAAAAGCTGGAGGCATCAGAAATTTTTGGAGAAAGCAAAAATGAACACCCCTACAGCATAAAGACGCCTCATGCTTGATCTAACGCTTTTAACTAGTTGAGGTAAGCGGGGTAGAGGTTCTGATTGACCCAAGGTCAATACAGCTCACTAGGGTTACGGTACAAATGAAAAATAGACAATTTCGTCAAAAAGATCCTCCAAAGCATTCTTGTGCTATAATACCTCGTATTGCAGGAGTCAGGGGGTTTTGGCTACTGTGGCAATGTCACGAATGACGGCAGCGTGTTGATGTAGGAAGATGGTACTGACCCAAATCCCTGAGTATGTCAGCGTAGGGCACCCTGGGCAGCACCTCCTTGACCTGGAGCGCGAGGCGCGACACGTCGGGAGGCGCGTCGCGGCGCCGCGGAGCTGTGCGGCGGCCTGGCCGGAGCTCCTCGTACTTGAACTCAGTTTTCTCGATCTAGGACAAGAAAAGAGGGTTATGTAAGGAAAATATAGTCGTCAAAATTTTAAGACATTAAAAGGAAACAAGACTATATTACATGGACTGACATCCCAGTCACACGTTCAAAACGGTTTTGGACACGCTGTCGATGTCTCTATGTGGACATTGACCGTAGGAACCATAGAGTTGTTACCTGCAGCGCGTCAGCTATGCTGTCAGTGAGATGTTGAGCTAGCAACACGTCGTCGTCGTCGTGTCTCTCTATGGCCGGCAACAGCCGCAGAGTGAACACGGTGACGGGTGTCCATAGGAACCAAAGAGCATCGGACCACGGGAAGTGTGCGCGGGAGTCGCCGGGGCGGTGGACTGTTACGTGGGTGAACAAACGCTCTACACCTGGGAGAAAGAGAAAACATTTGTTATTATTACAAAATATGCACAACGCTATGCACCATTCGAAATATAATTAGTAATTTTAACAAAGCGTTTTTACTGTTCGTTCAACCGATTTTGACTTTTATTGCGTTGGTGGCATGGTTTTTTTTTTAATATAATTTATAGGCTCACGTTTGACCACTATCTACTATCACTATGGTAAATGGCGTCTACAGTAAATAGTTGGTATTGTATGCAACTACTTTTTTGCTTGTAATGCCATCCTTATGCCTACGAAATAGAAGTTAAAATCAGTTGTACGAGCGGTAAAAAAGACTTGTTTAAATGAATAATCATATTTTGAATGGGGTATATGGCAATAATATTTGCATTAACTTTTGAGTTGAGATGGATTCAATTGGAAGTTCAATTCGCAGCATTGGCTGATGATGCCATAAAGTTTTGCGTTTTATGTAGGTAGAATCAAATATATGATTGATTTATATAGTTTGCCAATTGTTCAGATCCGCCATTAAGTTTGAATTTACCTAACCATAGACATGTCTCTGGAGTTTATTATACTTTTTAGACATTGAGACCTTTACGTCGAAGCAATAAGGGCGATTTTCGTAGTTAAAGAACTACTACTGGCGTGCGTTAGACGGCTAGTTTAAGACTGAGTAGATTATACTTATTGATATCACCTTTATGTCGCAGCAATAAGGGCGATTATCGTAGTTAGATTTTAGAGTTGCTAGAGACGTAAGATAAAATAAAACTCACTAATAGCGACGGGTTGCACCCTATTCCCAAGAGGAAAGGGCCAATCAGTGAACTTCAGCAGCCCCTTGCCATTGGTAGGTCCGCCTTCTGGTTGTAGCAACACTGGCTTGCTAGGGCATTCGGCGAAGTGTTGCCTGTAACCAAAATAATAATAAAGTAGTAAGAGACAGTCGAAAAATTCCACCACTGGGGAGTCCAGAATAATGTACTGGTTCCATGGTATTCATTTGTGCGTCGATATCAAAGAGGGTCTCTGTAAACAGTACTAGCAGTCCTAAAAGATTTTTTCTCGCTAATTGTCAGAAAAAAAAAATGAGACCCAACAAAATCATCATCATCATCATCATTTCAGCCGATACACGTCCACTGCTGGACATAGGCCTCCCCCAAGCGTCGCCACAACGAACGCTCCTGCGCGTCTCGCATCCATCGGCTTCCCGCAATCCTCACTAGGTCATCAGACCACCTTGTTGGAGGCCTTCCAACGTTGCGTCTTCCGGTACGCGGTCGCCACTCCAGAACCTTTCGGCCCCAACGGCCATCTGTTCTGCGAGCAATGTGCCCTGCCCATTGCCACTTAAGTTTGGCAATTCTTTGCGCTATGTCGGCAACCTTAGTTCTCCTGCGGATGTCTTCATTTTCAACAAAATCATAAACATAAAATTAACATCAAAACATTATATCAATTATATATCGAAAAAAAAAACACTGCTTAGTCGAATTTGTTTTAATCGCATACAAATGATTCTATTTAATTTTATTATTAAAACTCAATTATTAATTCATGAATCCCCAAGCGACACCCGGTGGCCGCGCATCTATTGTCTTACTATTGTGTCTCTAATTGACGGTATCTGAAGGGTTAAAATCATTAATTATGAATTTAGGGTTTAAACTAATGCATAACGAGACTTATTGTACTCATGACAATATTTTTACAGCAAAAAAACTTACTTTCTGATAAATTGAGCTGCATTCCTGATGCCGAGAGTTGATGCAAAAAATGGCGGTACTTTCCATTTTCTGAGCTGCAGATAGAAAACATAAAATTATTAATTTATTCATAATAGACTAGATTCATAATAAGCTAGCCGCACGCATACAGTAATATCGTCAACAAAGTACATCAGTAATAATTTCGTAGGGTTTTATGATTATTTTTCATTATTTTTCTGTAATAGGTAATAGATAAGCATTTTTTTTATAAAATGTGTAATACTTTAGTCATTACCATGTCATTACTGACTAAAAGAATATAAGCGTGTTAATATAATAATAAAAGATACATATTGACAATAATTTCGTGTGTGTACGACCCGTATTTCGGTATTGCCAATAATATTGCTGCGCACCCTGGCAATATTTTAGTTGAGAAAAAGATGTACATTACACTTAGATTGGGTATTTAAAGTTTAAACCACAAAATTACATACTGACTGTGGTAATATTATCTCTTATTATTTTAAAGTCCATAGTTTCAGGTTTGTTTGTTAGACACCAAACAAAAAAGCATTGTTTCAAAAATATAAACAGCATTAGTATAGGTACTTTAAAAATTACTTTTTTTAAACTAGATTTTTGTAGTCGTATTTTTTTTAAATATCCATGTTTCTTTTTCTACATTTCGTTCAAAATAACATTAGAATTTTGATTTTTATTACTTTGGTGGCATGACCAATGGCGGCTGCAGTAAATAGTTAGTATTCTAACCACTTTTTTACTTTAAATTCCATCCTTATGCCTACGAAATAGTAGTTAAAATCGGCTGAACAGACAATAGAATGTCTAATCTTAACGCGAATAGGGTATAATACCATCTTATTTGTTAAAATTCCCGCCGTTCAGGCCACAGAGCATACCAAATAAACAGACATACATACATGGCTACAATATCTCGAACAACATTACCCATCTTATGCATTCAGGTAAAAATCAGGTAATATTATAACAGTGAGTCACAAGTACAACCAAGGTTAGTGACCTTGGGACGTTTTCCTTATGCACATTACAAGGCTGTTTAAAATTCGGGCATATCACGTGACTAATAAAAAAAAATACATTTAGATTATTTTGATTTTATCGCAGCTTGTAAAGACAAGCAATGTATTTTTTTTAAGATATGAAGTCATATTATCGGAGAAGTAATATACAGGGTTTATTTGTAAAACACTCGCCACCTCTCGGGACTAAGTTACTAACATCATAAACAACAACTTTTGTTATGAAACTTTTAAAAATTTATCATATTATAGTTCGTCAGATTTTCATACAAGAATTAAAATATTTAAATTGATTGTTATAAATATTACGAAATCTATGCGAAGCAAGCAATAGTACAATAGTGGAAGGGAGTGGAGATCCGGTGGCGGAGGTACTTGATACGCTTGCGTCGCGTCGTACTGACATAGGTAGGTATAGCAAAATACAAAATTGAAATGTGTCGGATAGAACAACGAATTCTTGACGGTTTTTTTTTTGATAAATGTATTATGTTTTGTCAAAAGTTATAGAACAAGTTATTGTTTATGATGTTAGTAATACAATCCTGCAAGGCTCTTAGTGTTTTACAAATAGCCCTGTATATATACATGTCTGCTCCCGGGCATGTCTAACTTTTACGGACTAAAACCACACCAGTCTCCTTTTGCGTTCTAAGACGGGTTTCTTTTTCTGAAAATCCACGTGGCCATGGCCATCAAAATGTATAATAAAACTGGGTATTCACAGTGTAACTATATCCTTATCTTAAATTAGAATGTAGTATGTCTTTGATTCTATTTCAAATATATATTATTTACTTATTGTGCACATCTACCTTTGACCTTTACAATTGACTGGTAGAGAGTGCTTTGTTGCATTAAGTCCGCTTATGTACCAGTACTGTACATAAAGTTTAAATAAATCACCGACCACGTCTGTCTACCTCTTCGCGATAAACTCAACTACCGAACGGATTTTTATGCTGTTTTCACCAATAGACAGAGTGATTTATGAGGAAAGTTTAGATGCACAATATAGTAGAGAAAAGCCGACAGTTTAAAAGATTTTCTAGCACACGTGCAAAGCCACGGCAGGTCGCTAGTTCGTAGCTTCCAGCAATAGTGCCATCGGTGGGGCACAAAACCAAACAATCGGCTCAGATATTCTAGATGAAGTAACCCAATAACACAGCCCGCCTCGGGAATCGAGGAATACACGGTCATCGTTCATTGGTTGACCAATGACGCAGTTGACAAAAGTTAGAAAAAAACATATTCCGTTTTTGGTGTACGTATGAAATTCCTTAATCAAAACGTCATCCGCACTCATATCACACCATTAACAGCCTTACTGTCACTAGACACCTCATGCTTGAACTAGTGCACCAAAACAATTCTGTCAACTAGCCGAGGTATGAGGTGTGGGGTACTTGCGTTCTGATTGGTCGAGACTATATCCTACAACAAACCATTAAGAGGCTGCTTTTTCACTCGCCTATCGTCAACATCGAGAATGATTTAAAAGTTTATTACTTCATCTAACGTAATCGAACGCGATGTTTGTAGAAAAGGCAACGCGAAAAAAGAGAGATAACGCCTGAAAAGTTTGTTATCATTCGGTTATTCTGTGATTTACTGGAATATTTTAAAAACTTGTTCCAGGAAATACAAGTTTTTTTTAAACCCATAAAGTTTTTAAAAAATGTTGTCATTTAGAATCTTGATAAAATTAACAAGGCTTCTATTGTTATACTTTTTGAATTTTTGAGTAAACTATAAAGTGTCAAAGTTCCTGCAAAATAGCAGATTTTCGGAGGTCTTTACTGAATTAGTTTTAGATAAATTTATAAATTGATTTCCTCAAGATACTGTGTTTCAAAAATATCTAATATAAAATTTGTAACAACGTCATAATCAGGTAAGAGCGGTTGAATGAAAAACAGTGAAAATGTGTCGAGATGCATCCCCTTAAGTCAGATGTATTGACAGACATGCTTCGCCAGTTATTTGACGCCTAGTGGATTTATATGAGGCCAACAATAGAGCCGTACAGGTTGCCAAATATTGGTCACAGAAAGTATAGTTTGAGGGCATCGACAAGAAAAGAAGAAGACGTCTAGTAGCGGTAAGGTCGATGCACGCAACATAACACTAAAAATACCTACATATTGGTTATCTATTTATGTACAGAAGTTTATTGACCCCAGATTAACATACATGCATTGGTAACAGCAATAAAAATAGCGCGATTGTAATAAATATGGCTTCAATATTATAATTTGTAGTGGAAAGGATCCTTTTATATTTTGTTTGCTTTTTATACTTTATTTATATGATATTTATTTTGCAAATAGGTTGTAAAAAATACTTTTACACGTCTTTTTTTAGGGTTCCGTACAAGAAAAGAGTACTAACGGGATCCTTTTCTTACTAATATTATAAAAACGAAAGTGAGTTTGTTTGTTTATTTGTTTGTTTGTTACGTCTTCACGTCTAAAAAAAACGATTTTGATGAATCTTGGTACACGGATAGACCTGGTCAAAGCCGCTGGCAGCAGCTAGTT
The DNA here is from genome assembly GCA_949319445.1 of Mythimna lalbum. NCBI lineage: Eukaryota > Metazoa > Arthropoda > Insecta > Lepidoptera > Noctuidae > Mythimna > Mythimna lalbum. The sequence continues at coordinate 2,772,859 of OX439361.1, forward strand.
ACTACATAAACTTCCATTGTCCGTTGGTCCTTCAGTCTGTCTGTCTTTCACCAGACTGTATCTTATAAACTGTAACAAGTAGATAGTTGAAGTTTTCACAGAAAGTGTGTTTCTATTGCCGCTACAACCACAAATAAAGATAAAAATAAACGGGACTTCCATACAAGGAACATTATTTTGTCGGTGTTTTTTAATCAATTTTAATATTGCAGCACGGAACCCTTAGTGTGCGAGTCCGACTCGCACTTGGCCAGTTCGTTTTTATGTGACGGTTATTATAATTGTTGTCATGATTGAGCATTCCTATTTATTGCGATGACAAGTTCGTTCTATAGATAAAAACAGATTATTGTTATCTATACAATGCAGTCTTTCTGTTCTGCATTATGTATAATTTTTGTATTATTATTTTTAAACATATGCTTTCAGGAACATTATTTGTACTTTTCTAAGTATAACCTTAGGAAATTCTGCAGTTTCTATCGACAGCAGAATATCAAATACCTGAGTTCAATGTACTGTTAGGTTGTATGTTAATTTAGGCTCTAAAACTTACTCTTCCGAACATCCAAAAAAGCCTATTAGTCTATCTAGGGCTCTAGTTTATATAACAGACTAGCTTTTGCCCACAGCTTCGCTCCCGTAAACTGACTATTCTAGTCTACTCTACCCAACTCTATTCTACTCTACCCAACTCTATTCTACTCTACCCAACTCTATTCTACTCTGCCCAACTCTATTCTACTCTACCTAACTCTACCCTACCCTACTCAACTCTACCCTATCCTACTCTACTCAACCTGCACAAACATATACAATATACTCACACTGATGGTACCGAGCACGTGGGAGGCGGCGAGTGAGTCCAAACACGACACATAGTTCGCCACCATGACGCTGCAGCGCGGGTCGCGCGTACCCTTTAGTTTTACATACACACCTGGAAACAAAAAAATAATATGCAATAAATTGAAATAACTATGTTGACTAACACAAACTTTAATTTACGTAATATAATTGGGAAAAGGCTAAACAAATTTCTTCCAGAGTTTTGATTGACCTGTAAGTAGTTAGTACGCAACGCCGACTACTACCTACAGGTCATTGGACTCGCTCAGTTGAAGAAATCAATTTCAAACATGCGTTTAATTCATGAATCCCCAAGCGACACCCGGTGGCCGCGCATCTATTGTCTTACTATTGTGTCTCTAATTGACGGTATCTGAAGGGTTAAAAAAAAGTACTTTATTTTTTAATCGGATCAACCCTCCACGGGATTAAAACGATCAATATTTAACGGTGTATTCAGCAATCAAGTCTGAGTGCACAGACAAGCCAGAACAGAGCTCTCTGGCGCGAATGTACAAAGAGACCCGACCCCAGCTAAACTGGGAAGAGGGTTGGACAAAAAGAGAGCCTATGAGTTTCCTACACACGAGAGGTATACAGTCCCTTCAGTATCCAGTACAACATGTTCAAGGCGGCGTAAGGGCTGCCCCGCTTCTGTAGTGCCTCGGGCATGTTTGCTGAAGCGCGCACCGACTGTTTTCATACCACCATGCGCAAGCGGTGCGCGTGCTTGGTTCGCAAGGTACGGGGCAGTTCCAATACAGTTCTGGCGATGATTGCCGGAAGATTTGATTGCCGTTATCGGACATTGCTGTAGCAGACATATTGCTCGCTATGTCCGATAATATTTATTGTAATATGTGTATGGACTATTTGGGTAATATTGAATGTCCTAAGTACAAACTTTTTATTATATTTATTTATTATTTATAAACAAACAATTCATCTTTTTTTAAGTTTAGACTGCGATGTAAATCAATGTACAATTGAAAAAACGAAACTAAATATAATAATAAATTTAATAAATATGTTTGAATTCAGTAATTCTTGGTCATACAATGGAAGTTAAATTAATTAATAGAATGGTCCTCGTCTAAAAAAACTGAAACGCAAAAAATTTACAATTCGCAATTAATATAATTTGTTTATATTATAATGACAATGATAATTCAGTTTGAGGAAAAACCAGATAAATAAAATTTCAGTACACACAGTGCGCAGTGGTCTAAAATCAAATATAGTTTGTTTGAAAATCAATGAAAGAAGTTTGTATACTTTAATATTATGTTAATATATATTGGAACATACTTTAACCATTGCCTTCAAGCCTTTAATCTGATACTTGGGGAGTAAACCCACTCTTATGTAGGATAAGATTGGATTTACAGGTTAAGCTATTGACTTTTTTCACGCTAGTGCGAGAAAGTCAAGCGTCAACAAAGGGGTATACTTATGTCTTCGTTAGTGAAAATCGTGAGTGTATTGATTTACATGGAAATTAGGCACTGCAGCCCTCGGCTCCATAATACCACATAATACCACCTCGGTCAAAATGACAAACTTCCTCCCCTTGTATTAAAATGATACATTTTTCTTTCCATTCTTCCATTCCATTCTATCAATTGTCACTCTATCATTCTACAAGTCTCTAATCCATCTATCTACATATATCTTTTGTTTGGCCTCCTTCTCCAATCAATTCACTTTTTAAATTAATTGGTTCGATTCCTGGCTAGCAATAAAGATAATTCAATGATACAGTTTACATCAAATTTCTATAGCGTCGAATTTAGCCATACATGCCTACATATTTTTAGTCACTATCTCCCGCTCCGCCCAAGAGCAGGAGTTTTCAATAGATGATTTTACCACCATAAAAAACAAACTTACTTGAAAAATTCTATATATCCATGTAAAGCATGGATAATATAATTAGGGAACCCAATTCCGCATCAAAATCGCGATCCCGTATGCCTGCGAGATTAGGATTTTAAAAAAATAGTTATTTGTTCAAAAAATCGATGCGGGTCCTGGTTCAGGACATGGTCCTGACTGAGAGGCAATGGGAGGGCGGTCGCCTTCTTCTGCAAGGCACTAATGCTAGTAAAGGAGATGGTCGCACTCGTGAGGGAATGGAAATCCTCACCCCTCAGCAACCATAACCGTGATCCCCAACTACCAGCCAAGGTAGGCGCAGGCTTGTGGATGACAGACAATGGACAGCTCGCCGTTCAGCCAGTGTTATTGGAGTATCAGTCCAGTCCGGACCAAGCTTGCGTCATCGACGGCGCATAATGTTCCAAGCGCGAACCAAAAAAATGTCAGCAAAAAAAAACCCACATACTTCGAGATGAAGCTGCGACATACATTACAAACCTTATCCAGACAGCAGCATGGAAATGCACACCAGTTCCTGCCAAATCAAGACATATTAATATCTCTAAAGAGACAAAAAGTAAGGTACTAGAGAAAAGAAGACTTCGAAGAGTATGGCATAACAGTCGTCATCCTTCCGACAAACGAGAGTTCAATAGAGCAGCCGCTGACTTGAAGCAATATTTGAAAAATATTGAAAATGAGACTTTAAAAAATAAGTTGGAAAATCTGGACGCCATAGCAAAAAATCAATACTCGCTTTGGAAAACCGTAAAAAACAGCAAAACTGCTCCACAAAACGCACACCATCCTCTAAAGCTGGAAAATAACAAATGGGCAAAAACGGACGAAGAAAAAGCTGAAGCCTTTGGAACTTTTTTGGCAAATGTATTTACCCCTAACACAGGTAGTGTAGCAACTGACTCTGAGATTCAAAACTACCTAGAAACAGACATCCAACTTAGTCCACCACTGCAGTGCTGCTCTCCTCGCGAAGTTTGGAAATTAGTGAAAGAACTAGAACTAAACAAAGCTCCAGGATACTGCTTGATAACTGCTGAAATTCTGAGACAACTTCCCAAGAAGGCCATAGTCTTCATAACGCAGCTCTTCAATGGGATTTTGAGAACTGGACATTTCCCAAGTATATGGAAAGTTTCCGAAATCATTATGATTCCGAAGCCAGGAAAACCACATCACCTTGTGTCATCATACAGGCCAATAAGTCTTCTGCCTGTCATGTCCAAACTGTTCGAGAAAGTCACTGCTCGTAGGCTCAGCAAAGTACTTGAAAATGACGAACTTATCCCCCAACACCAATTCGGATTCAGAATGGGACATTCAACGGTAGAGCAGGTGCATAGAGTGGTGGAAAAGATCCGAGAAGCTTTAGAGCGGAAGGAGTATTGCTCAGCTGTATTCCTGGACGTACAACAAGCATTTGACAAGGTCTGGCACCAGGGACTACTGTACAAAATAAAGAAGCAACTGCCGCATAACCTGTACGTACTGCTGAGGTCATACTTAGAAGACAGAATCTTTCGGGTAAAAGTTAATGACTCGTACTCGAAATTTCACGAAATAAAAGCTGGCGTGCCTCAGGGTTCAGTGCTGGGTCCGCCGCTCTACCTTATATACACAGCAGACTTGCCAACAACAGAGGATGTTCTTAGTGCCACCTTCGCTGATGATACAGCGGCTCTGTGCAGTGACAGAAATCCACATATTGCATCACAAAAGCTACAAGTCCAACTCAACAAGATCAACAAGTGGATGTCAGAGTGGAAAATAAAAGCAAGCGCGAACAAATCTGTTCATGTGACATTCGCACTAAGAAAGGAAGATTGCCCACCTGTTCGACTTGGAGAAGATATACTTCCACATGGCGTAACGGCTAAGTACCTCGGCATACATCTTGACAGGAAACAAACATGGAGACACCACATAGAAAAAAAGCGTGATGAGCTGAATATCACACTTCGTAAAATGAACTGGCTTTTGGCAGGAACATCACACGTATCACTTGAGAACAAGATCCTTATCTACAAAGCAGTATTGAAACCTGTCTGGGCATATGGTGTGGAACTGTGGGGCTCAGCAAAGAACTCAAATCTGGAGATTCTTCAGCGATTCCAGAATAAGGCTCTCAGAATCATCTCAAATGCTCCATGGTTTATCAAAACCTCTGAACTACATGAGCATCTACAGATTGGAACCATAAAGGAGGAAATAGAGCGCAGATCAAAGTCCTACAAAGACAGACTAATGACCCATAATAACACCTTAGCCACAGCTCTGAGTAAACCAGCAGCTATTAAACGATTAAAACGCCACCACATTTGGGACTTTGCTAGTTAGAGCAAGGTGGAAATAATACTGAGAAGGCAGATTCTTCACTGGAAGAATGAACCTTGATGCTAACCGACTCCCACAAAATCTGCTAATGGTTCACGAACCGATTGCAAGATAAAGAAAGGAAAAAAAAAAAAAAAAAAAAAAAAAAAAAAAAAACATACTTCGAGATCGTGCGCATTTCTGATATCATAAAAAAGTTGCCGGATTAGATTACCTAATTAAAATTTATAAAATACAATTTTGTTCCCTATCAACAATTCCATCACCCAAAAATACTTCAACTCAAATATTAACTCATTAAACCCCAAGCGAACGCCAGCGTCCGCGCACTCATTGTCTTTTTATTGTGTCTCTAATTATCACAATTGAAAGGTCAACCTCTTTTAAATTTCATTTACAACATTCTTTTGTAGCAAGCCAATTAAAAAACCAGTTTTAGCAGTTAACTTTCTTACCAAATGTCCAGCAGGCTAACGTTGATAGCATTTGCCTCACGCCTGACTTGTTCGGAAGTATGATTGATGCAATCCATAATATCAACGCCAGGAACACTCTGAATATCAACAGTAATATACCGAATGGCAGGTACAGAAGAAACTGTAGGACATTGTCACCGCTAAATCTGAAAAAAAAAACAGAGCAACGTTTTTAATATGGAATCTGCCTCTTGTCTATCATGAGTAAGTTAAGAATAATTCATGTGCCGGGAGCTAAGATGTACAATAATTGCAACTATTTTATGTATATTACATACACTTTGGGTTGGACTCGCTACTTGGGTACTGGGAATGAAAACCAAGTTTAAATAGCTATGTATACACACACCTAAGCTAGTTGTTGGCACACAGCTAATTATTGAATGATTCTAGTACTAAGTGTTAAAGGATGTTTAATGCATGTAATAGGGTGTCATCATTATTTCACTTTCTTTTACACTTTATTTACACCACTGATTTATAAATCAGTCTTTTTTATAGAAATATCCTTGAGAGCAATTCACTTGGTTTAAATAACAATATCTTAGATTCACAGAATTTGTGCTATTTATCACTTGTTTTCATGTTTGTACAGAGTAGGCAGGGGCAAAATATACACACTTTTTTTTCATTAATAATACTGTATGGTTTATAAATAAATAAAAGAACATACAATAACATACATTGAAAGGTTAAGTTGATAGTATCTTGATGAATGAATGATAGGCATCTGGTATAACAACAGATTTTTAGCCATTTACCATTTTAGATAATTAAAAAGCTAATCAAATTCATCACTATCATGACATAGTATAAAACAAAGTCCCTTTTTCTGTCCCTATATCCCTATGTACCCTTAAATCTTTAAAACTATACGATAGTGATTCAAGAGGAAGGTTTATATGTATAATAACATCCATTAAATAGTAGAGAAACACCCAAAGCCGGGGTGGGTCGCTAGTTAGTTATATTGTATTGATTGCAAGTCTTCTTTAATTTGTTTCTGTTTCATTTCAAAAAGAAAAATAATTAAATCTTATATTAGGTAAAAAAATTACTATAAAAATTGTTGTATTTTTTAATTTCAATGGCATAGGGATAACGATAAATGAAATGTAATTATTAATAAATGAAATTACTTTAAAATTTTCTTAGATTTTGGGAATTAAATGTCACCATAACAAAGAAATTGATATAAAGATTTAAAGAAAACCATTTTTTGTATAAAAAAAAAGTTAAAGCTGGCATTGAGACAAGGTTGACAAGAACAGTTTTTTATCCTAGATACATAACAAAGTAATATTTCAATAAATTCTCAGGTCATGGTCAAATTCATAGTCTATTCCCTCCCTGCCAATTACACTTCCAATCTTGACAGGATATCAGTTCATGTGTAACTAAACAGTATGTTACCACATAATCCAGGCGTTCGCCTACACGGTGTGCTACTTGGATATAGATTGAATGTGTAAACATTGCAAAAGTTTACATTATCATTTCACTTGCAAATTCCTCAAAAAGCAACTATGAAATTAACACGAGCTACAATAAACAGTTACGTCACGATCTAGCTACACATGCCCGCTAGGATCACAATACAATTTCATTGGAAATTATATGTAATACTTATAAAGTATAAAGCCAACTTTCCCTTGAAAAATTGGCAAACACGTAAGTATGCGATAACAAAATGCACATTTTACCTTTCGTCGTTTATCAATTTGTCCACTGTTAAAGCCATAGTTGTTTGTATAGTGAAAACAAACTTCTACAATGCTTCCTGTGCTATTTTTGACTGCATAAAATTAAAAATTTCGAACTTTTCTTTAATATCGTGATGTGTATCTACGACATTGACCATAGACTACCCAGAATTTTTTGACAGCTCACACTTGCCAAAGAACTGTCAAACCGTAGACAACCGCTAATGTAGCCAACCCCCTGATCAATTGAACAAATGTTTTCCGAATTAACTTGGCTTCGCTTACTGTTAGTACACATATTTATTAACGATACCCGTTGCGTTAACGGTTTAACGATTAGCATTATTCCCATAAAAAGATTGGCAAATGTCCTTTATTTCTAACTGCAATTTGTGTAGTTTGATTGGTGAAATCATTGAAACAGGCACAGTGCCGGCGTAAGGGCCATTGACAGGCACCCCGGGCGAAAATATTGTGGCGCCCACTTAAGGGAAGCAGTATCAAGTACCTATTTATTAAATTTTTGCTGATCCCAAGTAAACTTTAAGAATTTCATCTTTCCTTTTGTGTTACCCAGAGCGAACGACGCGGACGTAGAAAGTTGTGCATATAAATAGGAATAAAAGATTTGTGATGTTGGAAGAACGATATTGCAAAACTAGTAAGGCAAAAAATTCTGCCCTCTGTACCAGTCTAAACATTGTAAACGGTTTTCGTTGTATAAATTCGAAGGACGCTCGAGACGAGAGACCAAGTAAACAAATCAGCGACCTCACACCACGCTCGAACATAGAAAGTTTAGCTATCCCACCATCTACCACACGTCACGCGTATCGGTTTAGCGGTGGATTTATCGCACCAATCGTAAGCGTAAACGCAGTGTGGTGGAGCGACCACAAACCAAAATGCATACGCAAAGAGCGTAGAGCAGTTTTGAGGGTTTGCACCAGGGGAGGCACGAGACTCCAACTCCAGACCATGTTTATTCTATTATTATATTTTATTCTATTATTTTCTACTGTAGTGAAGCTTGCCAAGAAGGCCGATTCAAATTCGATACATTTGCTGCCAAGTACTGCAAAAAACATTGAAATGTGTTGCAACCGTATCCTAAAGGGCACTCGAAGTAACTATTCTATAAATACTCCATACGAAGCTTACTTAAAAGACTTAGTATCGAAGCCAAAAACATGAATAAAAAACAGCTGGCTGATAGATGTCAAGAAAGATGTCAAATTCAAGGTTGACATAAATATTTTTTTTTTTACTTTCAGTTTTCCTTTCGAGTGTTGTATGTAGGTAGATTGGTCATCGAAAAACAAATATCTTGAAACAAAGAAACTCGGCTGCAATTTATGTACAATCTTTACTAACGTGATTTCAACTCGTGTTAATGTTTTATAACAATATTGAAACTGCGTCAACATAAAGGTAAAGTTCACCGACACACGAACTAAATGTCTTTAAATCACATGACCTTTGTTTATCAACGAAAATTATTGTAGAATCGATAACAATGGAGAGTATCACGTCCCCGGAGGAGACCACGTGCTCCGAAGGGGAGGAGGAACCAAGAATGGCGACAAGCAGCGAGATGAATCTCATAGATCAAAATCATCAAGGTGCCTCCCCCCAGCGTTCGGCGTCATTCAACGAGCTCACACAAATGGAAGAGAAGATGCGGCGTAAGCTACAGTTTTTCTTTATGAATCCGATCGAGAAGTGGAAGGCCAAGCGGAAGTTTCCATACAAATTTGTTGTTCAGGTGATAAAGATAGTTCTAGTTACGTTTCAACTATGTTTGTTTGCACACAACAGATATAATCACGTCAACTACACGTGGGACAATCGTATCACGTTTTCTCACCTCTTCCTCCTTGGTTGGGACTCTACTAGAGAAATCAATGCTTATCCCCCTGGCGCTGGACCTCTTGCAGTATATAAAATAGAAGAATTTTTTAACACGCTTGATTATGCTTATGATGGATACACAAATGTCCTAACAAGTGCAATTGGACCATACTCATATGATGATGAGAATAATAATAAGCCGCCTCCAGTGTTTTGTCAATTTAATTACAAACGAGGCATAATTAACGGATTTAATGAGAGCTATGAATTCAACTCAGAAATAGTTGAGACCTGCATAAACTTTACAAAGACGAACGATGAAGTTTTCCATTCTCAATCATTCATTAAGGATTCTGGTTTAAATATAACTTTTGCATCATTGGTGCGAGCGAAACTAATGTTCTCGTTAAAAACGATTAACTTTAGGGCTGCAGGGCCAATCACCCCACCAGACTGCTACCGTTTCGATATAGCAGTTATTTTTGATAATGAGGACCATGACGGACAAATGTCTCTCTATTTGGAGGCAGAACCATACAAATTGACTTGCAAAGGAGACACCGCATACACCACGGATAACAAAATAGACCAAGTTCTGAGAAGTATCCTGAATATTCTTGTTATCCTGATATGTGCTGTATCTTTTATTTTGTGCAGCAGGGCCATTTACAGAGCTCAGTTACTGAAAGAGCTTACGGTACAGTTCTTCAGGCAAGCTTATGACAAGGACTTGAGCATGGAGGGCAGACTAGAGTTCCTAAATATCTGGTACATAATGATCATAGTCAATGATCTACTAATCATCATGGGATCAGCAATAAAGGAACAAATTGAACGAAACCAGTTCACAAATGACCAGTGGAATGTGTGTTCCCTATTTTTGGGCTGTGGAAACTTACTTGTATGGTTCGGAGTTCTGAGATATCTTGGATTCTTCAAGACGTATAATGTGGTTATACTGACATTGAAGAAAGCAGCTCCTAAGATCTTCAGATTCTCCATCTGTGCTTTGCTAATCTATGCGGGCTTCATGTTTTGCGGTTGGCTAATCCTAGGTCCGTATCACATGAAGTTCAGATCTTTGGCAACAACCTCTGAATGTCTCTTCTCTTTGATAAACGGAGATGACATGTTTGCGACGTTCTCAATAATGTCGAAGAAATCACCGATGCTTTGGTGGTTCAGCAGAGTGTACTTATATTCGTTCATAAGTTTGTATATATACGTAGTGCTGAGTTTGTTCATCTCGGTCATCATGGACGCTTATGATACGATTAAGCAGTATTATAAGGACGGTTTCCCTAAAAGTGATCTGCATCAGTTTATAGGTGAGGCTAATATTGAGGAAGTGTCTTCTGGTCTTTACAGGACCCATAGTTCAACGTCTCTGAACGAACTCATGAATTCTCTCTTCTGTTGTAATTTCTACAGAAGTGCGTATTCTAAGATAGGTGGAGGAAGTTCAAGCTTAAACTTGTAGACACATTTGTTATTTGTAATGATGTAAACAAGCCATGCTGTAAATATTTAATCAACTCGTCATTATCATTAGATTGTTAGATAAATTATGTTCTATCTGTTTCGCAATAGTGATAGGCAGCTTAGTTACAGCAGCATAGGCCTTATGAGTATTGTAATAGAGTTTGTTATTGTATGTTATTTTAACAGTATCGGTAGAATCATGGGTGTAACCAGGTTTGATAGCGAGTGTCCCATTTTTTCAGGGTCATTTGCTGTCAAGGTAACTGGCAAAGCAGGGTTTGTTTGTAACAAAAGATAGGTATTAATAAATTTGTCTTCCTTCAGGTAAAATGTTTGATCACCTCACCCACAGTATGTCACAAAATTCGAATATTAATGAAATTGTTAATGCACAAGTCACAATTTATATGGTTCCATAGGAATAAATGAGGTGATCTATGTTATTTAAGGCTGCTAACTTCATCATCATCATCATCATATCAGCCGAAAGACGTCCACTGCTGGACATAAGCCTCCCCAAGCGTCGCCACAACGACCGGTCCTGTGTGTCACGTATCCATTGGATTCCCCCGACCCTGACCAGGTCATCGGTCCATCAGCTGCTAACTGAAATGTCTTTATAAGCACCTATGAATTAAAGAGAATGGGAGAATGATTAACATAATAATGATATTCTAAGTGATAAATTATGTTTTTTTTGCATGTAAGAGTAATCATGTTTAGATTTTACTTTTTTGTTACCTAACACAGTGGTTCCCACCATGTAGTCCGCAAGAGTTACTTTGGTCTAAAAACTTAGGAATTTTTGTCCAACTCAAAAGTTACGTTGATGCGGACCGGTTTTAGGTTTTTAATATTTTCCTCTTTTTATCTGTGACATTGCTTGCTACCTTTGATTTTGGAATTTTGAATTGAATATTTGGGGATTAGGGCAAGAAGAGAAGAAGATATACATTTATATATAAATTAATTATAATATATTCTGGATGTCTGGTCCTTGCTCATAACAGAACTTCGGGAACCACTGACCTAACACACCAAAGAAAAATAACCAAAATATATAAAAAATGTGTTTAAATTCGAAAAAAATTGTGAGTGAGTAAATTGAAGCATTGTCAGATATAAGTTAGATTGTTGGAATTATGTACCTTAAAATATCACTTTTTGTGTGAATTATTATGTATATTTTAGTACTCAAGTGTATAAATGTAACAAATACATTATTTTTTATTACAAGCTGTTGTTTTGATTATATTTCACCACAATCTGGGTTGTAATAGTAATGCATTGACATATTTGCAATAAGTATTGATATCGAGGCCATCTGTGCCTGGTCTCAGATAACTGAATAGGTATCATATCGCACGGACACCTAACTGAGACATCGTACATTTCTTGCTTTTAAAGTAACTAGTGATTGGGTCTTAAAGGAAAATGAACAGTGAAGTAAAATTATTGCAATGTATCAGAGTTATCAATCCATAGCAAGTATCTTTAGCACTAGTTTATACAAAACTATTAGTCATAATGTTGTAACGTTTTGTTTGTTTTACAGAGCTCAATTGTTGCTAAAGTACATAATGTTTAACTAGGTAGGTATTTCTTCACATTAAATCTAGGTACTATCAAAGACACTTCCGCCTGAGCGCCGCTAAGTTCACTTTCTCTTGCACTCGAAACGAAAACTTCAAAGGGCTTGGTTTGGTCAATTTTTTAAGTGATCAGGCAGAAATGACCGCAATGGTACACTACCGATCAGGGGCCTTACCATGACTTCTTAAAATGTCGAGCGTCATCATCATTTCAGCGGAAAGACTTCCACAGTTAGACATAGGCCTCACCCAAGCGTCGCCACAAGGAACGGTGCCTCTCGCATCCATCGGATTCCTGCGACCCTGGCCAAGTCATCGGTCCGTCTTGTCTTCCAACGCAGTCTTCCGGTACGCGGTCGCCACTCCTGAACCTTTCGTCCCTATCGCTCATCTGTTCTTTGTGCAATGTGCCCTACCCATTACTAATTAAGTTTGGCGATTCTTCGAGCTATTTCGGTAACCCTGGCTTGGTAACCCAATGTCCGGCGAGCGAGCGAGAAAAAAGGATGGAGCTACACACTACATATTTCCATCCTTTTTTAACAGTTCAGTTTAGGTCGTAAGATAGATCGCTTTAAGTTAAGTATACGTCCTTACTGCATTGGAAATTGGTATCCATTCGAAGTTTTTACTACTCTTCGAAACGTTTTGCAAGTGTTGATTAAATTTTTATCCCACGATTTTAAACGCCTACAGGATTGCGAGTAGCAAACTCTTTTACTAACACCACAAAGAAAATAACATCTCTGTAGATGCGTCGTAAATGGTAAATAACAGTTTTCCTTTCTCTAAGGTAAATACTGAATGTACCCTCCTTAAATGGGCGGCTGAACTTGGTATGTATATAGGTACCTATATATATAGCCTTATCCTTCCTCACCCTATACTTACCTACTAGCTTTTGCTCGCAGCTTTACCCGCGTAAGTACATATAATATAGCCTATGTCACTCAGGATTGCAGCAGCTTTCTATTGGTGAAAGAATTTTAGCAATCCGTCCAATACTTCCAGAGATTACCCCCTACATACAAACTTAAAAATTTTACCTCTTCAAGTATAGATACGTATGGAACGAATTTTGATGAATTTAGTACATGGGTAGACCATATCCATGAAATAGCACAGAGGATACTTTTTATACTGGGGGAGTAGGTATAGCAAAATATAGAGTTGAAATGTGTTAGAACAACGGAATCTTGAAGGTTTAAGTATTTTTGCTAAATTAATTATCTTTGTAAAAAGTCATATACCTACCTACTTAAACTTAACTTACTGTAAAAAGTAATACAGTCCTGCAAGGATTTTAGTGTTTTACAAATAACCCTGTATTAGAAATTAAAATACTTAATAACTTAATTGTAGCTATATACCTACAGAAATACTTGCTCTTTGTACCTAAGTGCCTTGCCAACAATCACATTATACAATACAGCCAAATGATGCAATGCGGCATGATATGACGTGATATTACCTCATCACGTTAGGACTAAGGACCTACCTAGAGTACTTAGTTTCTAAGCCGCAAAATTACCTAGATTCCTATAGGTAGCTGATGTAGATTAGTTACTGTTGTACTTAGTAGATTTGGTATATACTTATATTATATGCTGAAGAGTTTGTTTAGCTATCGAGCCCATTTTTTCGAGAACGGCTATAGTTATTAGGATATACCTATCATCTACCTAACCTATATATAACATCAGGTAGGCTTCGACCCAGATGGGCCCCTCCTGTTGCTGACAACTCCTTGAGGCGCGCGGGAACAGTGCGCGCCGTCGACGCCTTGGCTCGGTCCGGACAGTTACCGGACGATCGTCCACGAGCCCGCGTCTACGGTGGCTGGAAATTGGGGCTGGAACCCCGGCGGTGGCGGCGGCGGTGAGGCCGCCTGGAGCGGTCGGCCTCCTCCTTTGCTAGCATTACTGCTTCGCAGAAGGAGGCGACCGCCTGCCACTCCTCCTCGCTCCGGACCATGGCCTGAACCAAGGCCCGGCGCGAGAGGTCTCCGCCGCCGATCGCCCCCACGAGGGCACGGCGTTGCTCCGCCCAAGAAGGGCACACCTCAACTGTGTGCTCCACGGTGTCCTCCGGGCGTTCCGCACAGTGGCGGCACCCGGGCGTCTCTTCCGCTCGAATCCAATGCAGGAACCTCCCGAACTTGCCATGTCCGGTGAGGACCTGCGTCATGCGGAAGGTAAGGACGCCGTGAGGTCTTTCTAGCCACGCCTCAAAGAGGGGACTTACCGCCATAATTGTGGCGTGCCCACCTGTATTAAGACTTAGAAATAAACTATTACCTATTTACCCAAACACAGCTTAAACGGTTATAATTGTTAACGTCCAAAAATCTAAATTTTTCTCACTGACTGAATTATACCTACGACTCAAAAATCTAACCTAGGTAGCAGTGACGAAGGTTCCATACAACTCGATTCCCACCGGCTTCCCTTCAGAAGTTTAGAACACAACCACTCTCTATCGTAATTGAGAAATGGCACAATCAGTAATTATAAAACTACAAAGAAACATTACAAAACGCCTACACTAAGTATACACTATGGACATTAAATCAACAAAATTTGCTTTTCAACAACATGTTGCTTTAAAATAAGCCGCAGGCGCAATCGGCTTTTTAGCGTTTAAATTTCTATACAAGAATACGTCATGACGTCACACAAAGGTCGATGAACCTGCGCGCTCTAAAGCGCTCCGGCAAGCCGGTTTTTTTTTCGAGTTATTTGATAGAGTTTTATTGAATCGGCTTAAAAACTACTAGACTGTTTTTAAAAATTCTTTCACCACTCGAAAGCTACATTATCCACGAGTAACATAGGCTAAATTTTATTTTGGAAAAAAATAGGGTTCCGATTTTTTTTAGATTTTGTTCTTAAAACTACACCTACGCAAAGTTCTTCTCAGAGCTGGTTTTTTTAAACATTTTCATATATCCCTTTACAATAAATATCAACATGCGTAATTCAAAAACAAGAACGATTATCTGACCTAGCAATTATTTCTATAGAAAAACGTTCTTTACTAAAAATTAAGAATCTTCCCGGCTTTTATGTCTTAGCGCACTTTGTAAGAAAGAATAGACGAATAGCTTTAGAGTATAAGTAGTATTATTAGTACTTAGTCGATTAAGTTTTGTTTAATTTACATCATATCATCATTTCACCACATACGGCTTTTATCAAAGCCACTTCTATTATGCTTGCAAGTAGCGTTGCCAGGCGTCCGGATAAAGCCGGACATAGTCAGGCGGTCCGGTAGGGTCGGGCGTGTCCGGCCAAATTTGAGCATTTTTGGCTTTTGTTAGGCTTTTTAAAGACCATTTTGTTTAGAATTGTCATTAGAGTTTTGCCTTACCTTGTATCGCTAGCACAAGCAAAGTGGACATGTAATAGTATAACAATAATATCACTTAATCTTATGGTTTTTTCATTAGAATTTAAAAAGATTTCATGAATTTTATTAGACTTAAAAAAAATGTCGGCCTTTTTGACCAAACGTCCGGCTAAATAGGATAGATTGTCCGGCTTTTCAGTTCCAAGACCTGGCAACCCTACTTGCAAGACACTGTTTCAATATCTCAGTGCTTACACGTATAGTAAAAGTGGACTGAAGATACATCTGCCTATACAAGACTGAAGCCAGGATGCCAATCACAGATTTTCGGTAAGGACTCAAGACTGCGTGCCCGCGCTCGGAGTAGGCTAGGCAAGCATTTTTTTTTTTGCTCCGGCTTACCTCTCTCAATATTTCACGCTTCGCCACTGCTAGGTAGGTTAGATTTTTGCACGTTCTTCTCCATAGAGATCTACGCTTCGGAACATGCAATTTAGTTTCACTTTTCTTGGACTGACCGACATTTGACTATTCAAACAAAAGTGCTTGCAAATGGTCTATTTAAATAAATGATTAGTTTTTTTTTGGTTCTTCTAAACTAGAAAGTTGATTAGCTAGGTAATTGTGTAACCATCAGAAAACAATTAAAATAATAACAAAACTATAATAATAATATTCATTCGATTTTTCACGTTAAAGCGCGCTCTACACTCGCGGCGCGGAAGGCCGCGAAAGCCGCGAAACGCGTGTGTAGATGGTTTCGCGCGTTCACGTTCACGCTTTGCGCCATTCCCCGTTCGTTGTCGGTTTTTTGTCCCGCGACAAAGGTTCGCGCTTGGTTCACGGCGCGCGAACGCGAACACAACTACACTCGCAGTTTTTCGCAGTAGCCTGTAGCTGAGAAGATGCCGTCGCAAGTGGTTGTACATTATTGCGTTCTGAGTAACGTTCTTTTTTTTAAATGAGTACTACATGGAATAATGAACTTGAGTTAGTAGTTTTTAATACATAGGTAATTGTAATACGATATAGCACAGAGCTTCACCGCAGCAGTGACAATCACGTCGTCATCCATTTTCTTTGAGGCCGCAAACGAGACTGCGAGGCTTCACGAGTGTGGAGAGACACATTTAAACGCGAAGTGCACGGCGCGAATCGCGGCGTGAATTCACAGCAAGAATCGCGAGCGAGTGTAGAGCGCGCTTAATAAAACTTAACAACAACCGAAAATATCATAAACTGCTCTTGGCAGCGCCAGTTCAGCGGTCTGACATCATTGCGAACAATTTTAACATTTGTGTTTGTTGTACGAGAGAAATTCTTAAACCTCAATCTTGCTACCTTTTCTAAATAGGTAGGTAGAAGATTGGCACTAAAAGTACCTATTGTGCTTCATTGAATCCCGTAACAATTATTCTAATAAGCTTGCCCTAAACACCGCTTTTGTGTGGAAATCATCTAATGACTGCACCCGCTCTGAGCGTGAGAGCGTGTCAAACTTTTATTGACTAAAACCACACCTGTGCCTTTAGTTGCCTCTTGCGTTCAGCGGGCATCGCCACTGCTGGGCCCTTACGGTATGCTGACATTTCTTTGAGGAACGCGTAGGTTACACGTGCTGTTGACGACTGGACAGCGAGCTAGGGGCCGACCATAAAGATTTACAAAACAATCTTATTGCAGGAACGTTTTGTTTCCATCATAAAGTAATATTACTTCGTTTCGTACCATGAACTTAATCACTCAGTGTGATTGTATTCCTGCTAGAGGCTAGGAAAGAACGAACGACTTTAAAGATTGTATCTATTTCCTGCTAAACAGAACCATTGCTCGAGATTTATAATTCCGCCTTTTAGCGTAGCTGGTAGTCGAGGTCGGAATCTCGGCGGCGGAGGCGTGAGGACGTTCGATTCCTCACGCTTGCAGCCTCGATCGACGTAGTAACTCTAAGTAGTCTGTAATCTGTGACTACACGTAGTAGCAATTTAACTTGACAGTTCCAGCACCTAATAGAAAACAGGGACTTTGAGATATTGTTTAACCCTTCAGATACCGTCAATTAGAGACACAATAGTAAGACAATAGATGCGCGGCCACCGGTGGTCGCTTGGGGATTCATGAATTAAAATTGTTATACTTACCTACATACTTATTATTATCTCGTATATTTTTTTTTATCAATTTTAATACTATTTTTAGTAAGATAACAGGTACATTTTTTTGTAAATTTCTTTTATGAACTGTTCAGATATCATATCATATTTTTCAATACACTTGCTCATAAAGTGACTCTTATTGCACTGCACTTGGGTATATAATGGCACTTGTTACCAAACTGTGACATTTTGTTTACCATTACGCACTAGTGCTATAGTGTGGTTAAAACCTTTTTGTTCAACCTCTCCCCCGCCATAATTTTATTACATTTGTCGTATCAGGCTGAGCGCGTGTCGTACCCCACGAGGAAAAAAAAATGGGCGCACATATGAAAGCAGATTTTTACCGCCAGAAAAATTAACTAGTTTTACAGTTACAAGTGTATTGAAAAACGTCGTATGATCACCGTTCTCAGCTCTCTTAAAAGACCCTTGCATTGGGTCTTAATACCGCCTCGTCGGTAATCACTAACATTACACCCTTATATCAATGTACTAATTTTTCATGCATATTACCTGTCCACATCTCCACAAACCTTCACTGGGATATAATAAGGACATAAAAAAAAGTAAATATTTTTCACATTTATTATCACTATAAAACTTATTTCTAGTAACAATATATACAACCACACTATTCTTACTATAGGCGAACACAGATTAGGTGTTGCCACAACTTTCTGAATTTACACACCATTTTGAAATAAAAAACGTATTCTATTATTTAAAAATTATAGTTCGTACGTTTTTGTGCCCATTACTGGCCTGTATGATGGCAATCGCATTGGCGTAGCGTGCTTTTTCCATTAAATAATTAAAAAGTTGAAAGTAATCATAACAAAATAATTTTAAGCCAATAAATAAATGCATTAATTTATTTCACTTACAATTAATTAAATCTGATAAATATTTTATTCTCATTATTTGTAATTTTAAAGATTTCTGATGACATTTGAGCAAAAATTTACAATAAAACACTGTTTATTTCTATTTCATTAATAAATAAATAAAAATTAAATATTTTACAGTATAATCTCGCAAAACCTGCGCTTATTGACAATAACATTGTATTATTACAGGTATATAATATTATATTTAGCAAAAACATGCATCTCATATAAAAGTTTATATAATAATATCAACATTATGGCATTTAGATATGAGAGACGTTTGTAATGGCGGCAAGCCGTCCTTAGGGTTTGATCCGAAGGTTCCGTAGCAAATTCACTAATAATATTTTAACTACATACATACATAAATATATATATAAAGTCCCTTTCTACATATAGACAACTGGGTCTTTGTTAAATAGGTAACATCTATATTCAACACAAGATAATTTTGCAGAGTTAAACAACTCTAGAATAAAAAACACTGACGATCGATTATTTCTTAGAAAAAAAAAACAAGTTTTTACTCGAAATAAAGCGAATCAAAGTTCTATTAATTTCTCAATTGTTTAAGATTCTAGCAAAATTATCTTGTGCTTACACGAACAACTCGCTTGTCCCTATTAACAATGTCGGATATGTTTTTTTGCCATTTTCTTTTTATTTCACTAATCACTCTCAAAAAGTCCCTTTTTTTTAATAGCAGCAAAAAGAAAAAATAAATTACGTGTAGTTTATAAAATGGGCCACGTTAACATTGTCAGATGTGGCCCATTCGCCAGTTAACAATGACGTATGTCAAACTTTGACTCGCTCTCGTGTAAAGTTGCTAATTTTCACATCCGACATTGTTAATAGGGATAAGCGAACTACAAATCAACTTGCAGGGTACTACAGTTACTCGACTGGACACAAAGGAAAGTGAGTAACTTGAGAGTTCCGCTCATTGCACCTTAGTTTTCATTTCACATCTAGATATTACGAAAATACAACGATACTGTATGTTACAATAAATAGATACAAAACTGGATTTTAGTGTACTTAGACAGACAGAGTAGGTATACCTTTTTCATAGGGACGAAGATATTCAGTGGACCTTTGGAATACGGAACCCTAAATACATATTTTTAAAACCACTTAACTATTCAGCCTAAATATTAAAACTATTATTGTTACCATGTTAATCGCGATAAAATTCCACATGGGAAATTCGTTCTACCTACAACTGAATTCATAATAATATGCACCTATAAAAATTCGTACAAGCTGCCTTCAGTGACTGGATATTATCATAAATTCATAACAAATTTAAATAAATAGTTTACAGCGCAGCGTAAAACCTATAACGGTACATCTAGAAGATACATCGTAATTCTTTGGTTCTATAAAATTATAATATTGCTTATATTGAAGCACTGTGACACCAAAGAAACATCAAAGTGTAAGTCTCAGTACAAAAATACTATGCCATGTCTGTCAGTCTGTTTGTGTGGTTTATTTCTTGTCTTCGGGTCTCTGTGATGGCTCGGCTCCTAACATGACTTGGATCTCGTCGACGCTCTTGCCTTTCGTTTCGGGAACGACGAAGAAGATAAATATGAAGCCAACAAGCATGATGCCAGCGAACATCCAGAACACCTGGCCAGCGCCTATCGCGGCGTTGAGCGAGTTGAACGTGCTGGTGACCGTGAAACTGAGCAACCAGTTGAACGTTCCAGCGGTAGAGCCAACGAAGGCCTTGATGTCAATCAGGCAGAGCTCGCCAGCCATCATCCACGGAATGGGACCGAAACCGAGAGAGAATGCAATGATGAAGATGGAAAGGGACACGAGGGGCAGCCAGGAGATAGCCTGGACAATGTCCGCGTTACTTCCGTGGGTCTCTGAAAGGAAGAAGTACACGCCCAGAGCAGTGGAGCACACGCACATGACCAACGCAGACAGCAGCAATAGAATACGCCTGCCAAGTTTGTCCACAACCAAACTGGAGATGAAAGTAGCGATGACTTGGATAACACCAATAATGATGGTCGCAATAGTCGCAGGGATCGTGGCACCAGCGTCGTCGAAGATCTGCGAAGCGTTGAAGATGACAGCGTTGATACCAGACAGCTGCTGGAACAACATCAGTGCGTAGCAGATAAGGATGGCTTTCAGAGCGGTCTTCTTTTTAATAGCAGCCATGTAAGACACCTTGTTCCTTTGAGATTCTTCGTGTTTGTACTTCATGTTGTTCAATTCGCTGTCGACATCGTAACTCTGGCCGCGGAGTCTGATCAAAGCTTCTCTGGCTTCGTCGTTCCTGCCCTTGACTACTAAGAAGCTAGGACTTTCAGGCATGAAGAAGAAGACAATACCGAACACAATGGGAATACAGGTACAGAGGATGTTGAAGACGAACACTGACGTGTAACCACCAACAACGTAGGCGAACAGGATACCAAGAGTTATCATCAGTTGGAAGTAACTTCCCAAAGTTCCTCTGATAGAGTCTTGGGCAATTTCGCTGGTGTAGGCTGGGGCTGTGACGCAGAAGGCTCCTCCAGCGACACCAGTGATTAACCTGCCAGCAATGAGCATGCCAACACTGGTACCGAAGGTAATCAACAACCAACCGAGGGTGAAGGGTAAGACGAGCAGCAACATGGTCTTTTTACGTCCTATAATGTCCATGACCATGCCGATAGGGAAGCATATGAAAGCTGCACCGAGGTTGATGACGGAGGAAATCCAGTCGCCCTGGGTCTTGCTCACATCGAAGTCGTATGAGGTGTCGGTAGGATCAGTTAGTTTCACCATTACTGGAGCTGACCATCCCAGCATTGAACCGGCGGCTAGCGCTCCCAGTGTTGCTGGAACAGAGAAAAATACTTATTAGTTAGTGTTGAAACAAAGTAGTGAAAAAATTACAATGCGACATTGAAATATAACGTTTTCAAGCGCCTAAAGTATTAAATAATTATTGGGTTTGCAGAATTGTTTGTAAGAGTCGCCGCGGCCCTGAGACATAAAGGGCATCTGAAAGAACACAGATTGGTTTTAGCTAGTAAAAATCGTTTTTTTAGGTGGAAAAATCATCAATGACGTCCCCCGCTCTTGGGCGGAGCGGGGGCTAGTGTCAGACATTTACTCACTAAACACCCACTCTTGTTCCATCTTTGCCATAGTTCCAGGGCCCCGAGGATAGATTGCTTCTAGGGAAGCGTGTTCCATCGTCGGCCACATCATCGCTTACCATCAGGTGAGATAGTGGTCAAACGTGAGTTTATCCATTATAAAAAAAACTCTTTCGCATCACCCGTGGCTCTAATAGGCTGCGAACTTGCTGGGCCTGGGTGCTGACAACTCCTTGAGGCACGCATGGAACCCTACGCGCCGTCGACAGCTTGGGCTCGCTCCTCGACTATTACCGGACGGTCAGACAGCGAGCTACCCATTGCTCGCCGCAGCAAGCCCGCGCCTACGGTGGCCAGTAAAAATCTGACAATCTTGCTCCATCCAGATTGGAAAAAGTTATTAGATAACTTTACCCACTGAGGTTATGAGAGCCAAACTCATGATTTCAAGACTGATTTTATGAATTTTAATTCATGAATCCCCAAGCGACCACCGGTGGCCGCGCATCTATTGTCTTACTATTGTGTCTCTAATTGACGGTATCTGAAGGGTTAAAATGTCGCATCGATCATCCACACTTATGTATGTAGGTGTCAATTATGACTCGAGAATAATATCACCAGCTGGTAATTAGCATAACTACTAGTGCTAACGTGTAAATATGGAATGACGCAGTACTCAACAGGAACTACTCACTCTAGTCTAGTCACATTGTTGTGATGATTTTTTTCTATATAATGTATAAGTTGATATTTTTTTAAGTGGCTTGTTAACTAGCAGAGCGTATGAGTAATAGTTATCTATCTTTTTTTTTGGCTGTTATTATGTTTAACTAGCACTTTGCCAGGTTTATGTATTTCGAGGGAATTTTTTTGATAATAACTGTGTTTATTTTCTGTTTCCTTTTGAGTAGAATTTTTGTCAAGGAAAATTATTTTCCAATGCAACCTTTGACAGCCTCTAAATCATTTTATAGGGGTAGTTTTGCAAAACAATGAATGCCCTTTTTAGTATATGGTCCCAAAAATAACATTTTACATACAACCGCATTTCCATATTTCTACTTTTTTTAAAGTCGAAAATTCGAATTTCAAAAATCTCTTTTTGTGCTCTTCTACAAAGCCTAATCTTGGGGATATATGTCAGTCAGTCAGTTTCTCCTTCTATATAGATAAAATGTAGGAACTTTGTTTAGCCTACTACTTATTTTGTAGCTGATACATAGCATAAGCATAATCAGTCTTACAATGTTCTCACTGCTGGGACTCAGGCCTCTTGTCTAGGAGAGAGAATGGACCCTAATCCATCATGCCGGCTCGGTATAGGTTGTTGAAATTTTTGGTTTTAGGACATGCCGGTTTCCTCACGATGTTTTGCTTCACCGTTTTGAGAGCAGTGATGATGAAATAAATTACACAAAGTAATGCGCCTGGCTGGGTTTCAACCCGCGACGACTCGTAAGTCGAGGCCGTTACCACTCGGCTACCACTCGGCTACCACTCGGCTACCACTCGGCTACCACTGTTCAATAGCTGAATAGCTGATATTTTGTATATTATTATTGCTAGTAGACGAATGATATTACTTTGAAACGCATGTTGCTATAAAAGTTATGAGTTTACATGTGGATGGATGGAGGGGGAGAGGGAGGCCAAAGAAAAGGTGGATGGTGTGAGAAGTGGTATGAAAGAAAAGGGAGTTAGTGATAGCGTGACGAGTGACAGGACCGAATGAAAGAAAAAAACGTGGTGCGCCGACCCCAAATAAAACGGGACAAGGGCAGGAAAATGATGTGATGATGATATTTTTTTTTTGTTGTTTGATTACAAGTTCAGTATTTTGCAAGTCATGCAGTTTTGGTACATAGGGACAAAACATGAGGATGGTATGATAATATATTAACCAATCAGGTCGTGTTTCAGATCTCAAATATACTGTTATCACAATATCGCTCTGTAACTATAGGGCATTAACTCTTTGTCCTGATATGGTGGCATGATATGATAGTTTTGTCAATGTTTTAACTAATCTAATACAGCAAGGTGAAGTTCCACAGGACCAATATTATTGAATGTATATGTCATACCCTACAGTTTTTCAGTTGGAGTAAAAATAGTTTGAAGGAGATTTTGATAACACAAAAGTTTAAGGAAGGAGGAAAAATATGGGAAAAAACCATACTTGAATAAGTTGTATACAATATTAGTACAATAATAATGGCTATTTCCGTATTTAGACTTTAACCCTTCAGGTCCCGTCAATTAGAGACACAATAGTAAGACAATAGATGCGCGGCCACCGGTGGTCGCTTGGGGATTCATGAATTAAGTAGCTCTAAATTTCTATAGTTGTATATTTCTCACAAGTGCTGAAAGTTTGTCATTACGACCAAGGCGGAATTCGCCCGAGACGTAGGTGAGTTTATTATGGTCGGAATCGAGTGTTGTAATGACAAATTTCCACGTGAATCCTATAAGTACAGTAAGGCCGCAAAAGTCCATAGGAACGCTAAAGATTATTTTGCTACGAACCGAGCGAGCGCGATACTTCCGTGCGTATGTGTGCGCGTGTATGAGTATCCACATTCAACAGATAACACACACTAAGGAACTGTCGTCGCACTGAGCTTAAAAACATCATTATTATTTGTCTGTGCCATTGAATACGCATCACACAGTCACAGAGGCGACTTGTTCGTACCATTGTATTGACAAAATTCGCGCAAATATGTCATGTGCTGGTAGCCGTATGAACTAAGTGTTGGATTCGCAAATGAGGTAGCCCGAGTTCAAATCATGGTCGGTCCGTTGCGGTTATTTCTTACTTTGAAAATTCCCAATCTATATTAATATTGTTGTTTTTTATATTTCTATGAAAAATACTATTGCATTTTTTGCACTAAATTGTTGCAAATTACGAATATGATCTATTAACTACAAGAAGAATCACATTCGTTGTTTACATTATTTAGTTGTTTACATCTTATCGATGTTGTAAGGTGGAAATAAAAAGACGTGTTTAATAAAAATGTTTATTCTTTTTATTTACAAATTAAACATTTATGAGAATTGTGACGTCGAATTGTTACCTAGACAAAAAAGTTATCTTGTAACCGTTATCTATGTTACGTGTAAGATTGTTTGTTGGAAGTATACCCACTTAGACCATTCATAATATGAATAACGTAACAATGAAAGGATATTAAAATTTTAATAAAATAAAATATAATTGTTTATATCCAGTTATTTATTGAAATGTGATATATGATTTAAACTTTGTAAACATTTTATTTTTATGTAATGTCACAATGAATGTTTTGAGGTCATAGCTTAATTGTTCATTTTCTTGACGAAAAGAAGATTGAAACTAAACCTCAATTTCTGTTAAATGAACTTTAGTTCTCACAAGATAATCGTCAATTAGATGAGAAAAATAAATTGAACTATTATGTTAGAACAGTGCGGGTAGAAGAATAAAAAACAAAATAGAATCATGATTATTGTCAACAAAATTGATAGCGAGTTCACTGCATTCTTAACCCTTCAGATACCGTCAATTAGAGACACAATAGTAAGACAATAGATGCGCGGCCACCGGTGGTCGCTTGGGGATTCATGAATTAAGATAAGGCGATGGCACAAGTTAAAAGATATAGCTATTTTAAACGAAAGTAAACACAATATAATACAGTGTTTGTTAACGAATAATCACGGATATGTTAAAATAAAATGGCCTACTGATTTTACTAAAACTTAATATTTTGTATAACTCCCATTATTTTCGATACAGTCAAGTAGACGTTTGCGCATGGACCCAACAATATTACTGCATATTTCGCTCCCTCTAAAACTTTCCCACACTTCCATGCAATGGGTTTTTAATTGTTCCGTAGACCTCTCATTCCGCGAGTCCCACCTTTGCACCATCAAACCCCATAGATTTTCTATGGGGTTGAAGTCGGGTGATCGCGCTGGCCATGGAATAACAATTACTTCCGGGTGATTGTGAAACCACTCACGCACAGTACTCGCTCGGTGAATAGGACAATTGTCCTGGACAAACGGAAATTCTGCTAACTCATCAGCTGGGTAAATGTTGCGCACAGTAGGTAGCATAATTGAGTCTAACACTTCCACATAAGTTGAACTGTTTGCGCGTGGAGGAATGAAAGCCAGTTCTCCTGGTCCTGCTGCACTCATCCATCCCCACATATTAATTGTGATTCGACCTGATTCGGTGTTAGGAATGACGTTGTTATCATTATCACACCAGCGAGTGTTATTCTTCCGCCATAAGTGAAGCCTGCCCTTTTGACTGGATTTAAATGTTTTTCATCTGAAAATACCGCAGTATTCCAGTCAAAATCTAAATAATTACGTGCGAAACGTAATCGTTCTTGTTTGTGCCTCTCTGTCAAGTACGGCTTTTTAGCTGGTTTTCTGTGATGCACGCCTTCAGCGTGAAGTGCACGGCGAACAGTATCCATCGAGGTGTCATATAATTCCGCAAAATGTCTCGTTGGTGCGAAACCATTCGTTTCGTATATGTCCACCATATGTCGTCGCTGCGCCTCGCTAATAAGCTTCGGTCTCCCACTTCTCTTTCGACTAGCAAGGCTACCTTCTTCCTCATATCTTTTTATCCAAAGACTTACAGTATTTTTCTAAAACAAAAAAAATATATATATTAGGCAGCTATACCTACTGGACTTCATTTTCATTAAATAAAATGTTAATAATCATAATTATTGAATATAATTTTAAAATAAAACTGCATTTATAAATCCAATAACCAACCCAATAAACCCAAGGATTTATGTATTTCTCTTCTAAACCTCATAAAGATACGATGGATGGATTCATAAATGGCATACATTTTAATTAGAAGATTAATTTATAATAAAGTTACAATTCATTAATAGCTATTATACTCACATTCAGTCCGGTTTCTTCAGATATTTGTGTTTTATTAAGACCACTTTTATGCAGCCCAATGATAGTCGCCCTCACTTCAATACTAATATTAGCCTGCATTTTGCGAATATTACAATATTGTTAACCAAACGTCACTAACCAACAACTACAACCAAACGACAGTTCATTTCGGTCAAGTTAAAACTCATGTCTACCTCGCAGAAATCTAATTCTTTATTTAGTTTTTTTGTGATCTACCTTTCTAACTCTAAGAAATGTGTGAACAAGTTAACCCTTCAGATACCGTCAATTAGAGACACAATAGTAAGACAATAGATGCGCGGCCACCGGTGGTCGCTTGGGGATTCATGAATTAAAGAATAATTTAATATAATAATATGTAATGCTAATCCATAACTTCCAATCGGGTAAGAACTTACAAAAAGTCAACAATTGCGTGGGATTTGAACTTGCGGCACACTGATTTGCGCTTCAATCTGTGTGCTCTATACCACTGGGCCATCTTGACTTATGCTAAGTTGATGAAATTGAGGATTACAATCAATTGTTGGCGATAACTTGAAAATAGAAGGTCGTAAGTCAAACTAAACGTCAAACTAATACGTTGTGAGAATTCTTATCGACTTTTGCTAGTGACCGTACCTAACTTTTTTCAATGGGTACACTTGGGAAGATATAAATAAACGGGACGCGACTCGTGGGCATCGCTTAGCGCCCAGCTTGATAACGATAAAATGTAATAATTTGTGACAGGGGCGATCGAGCGCACTTTTCCGCATTAGTGCGAAAAACAGTAAATTGCGTGCCTAAAAGCTGTAGGAATAAAAGCGAGTTTTCGAGTAAGTGTAATGAAAAATATGTATATTTTTTCTTCCATCTGTTTTTTCTGACTGCTCCTGTTAATCTCTCATAAATGCTTCTAAGAAAGCAAGTAACTGTAAGACTACTTTGTCTTCCTCAATTGAGAGAGAGGTTCTCAAGATATTGGTCATCATCATCATTTCAGCCGACAGACGTCCACTGTTGGACATAGGCTTCCCACAAGTGTCACCACATTGAACAATCCTGTGCGTCACGCATCCATCGGATTCGCACAACCTACACCAGGTCAACGATCCTCCTTGTAGAAGGCCTTCCAATATATTGCTAAATGATTAAATTAATTGGTTTTTTAGCTTAGCATAGTGTGATATATACCTGCTAGAGCTGCAAGATACTGCGGCAGCTTGCGACCGGCGTCTCCTCGCGGCTCCACCAGCTCCGCCTGTGATACTCCTATGTCTGCCATAGTGCCGTTGCCCTCTGGACGCTGGAAATAAAAGAGAAGTCAAGGTTTAGAGAATGTAGCTGTCATATGATGTTGTAGGATTTAATTCCAAGGAGTGGAATTCCTTGCTGGAGTCTGTGTTTCCTGATAGATACAACTTAAGGGTCTTTAAGTCAAGAGTGAATACGTTACTTCTAGGCAAGCGTGTTCCATTGTCAACCACATCGTCGCTTACCATCAGGTGAGATGGTGGTCAAACGCAAGCCTATCAATAATAAAAAAATAAAAACATTAAAACCCAAGGGAACGCCGGCGTTCGCTCTGTCATTGTCTTTCTATTGTCTCTGTAATTATGGTATTGGAAAGGTTAAATAAGAAGGTACCTATTTAGTTTCACGTTAAGAATTATCATTGTTACACTAGGGGTGAAAGTTACTTATTTCGTCCCGAGAAGGAGTTGGCGGCCGAGCGTAGCGAGGTCGCTAATTCGAGGGACTAAATAAGTAACTTTAACCCCGAGGTAAGCACTGTGCTTTTCATTACGAATACAAGAAGATAGACTTAGTTTTTTTTTTTAAATAATTTGACAGCTGTTAGTTGAAAGTAAAACTCCCTAGGGATGAAAAGTGTGATACTTTTCAGCCCGCTCCTCAGGCAACTTCAGACCTACTTACGGAGTATGAGTAATGAAAAATTTATTTGTGTTGCTATTATTTTTGTTCTGATTATTTTGTGTAAGATTGATAGATGGATGGAGAGGGAGGCTAAAGAAAAGATGCAAAAGATTGTGTGAGAAGTGATATGACAGAAAAGGGATCTTTTTATAGAATTTTTCATATTACTTAGACTTACTTACTCACTTATAATAATGCTAAAAAAATAATTTCAGTGTATGTTTATGATACAAACTTAATTCATCATCCTAAAACAACAAAAAATAGGTTACATTATTGTTTTAAATTGTGTAAAAAAACATGTTTTTGAAGTCTTTTAAAAGTTTTATGTTACTTCTTATCTTTGATTCCATCAATCAGGTTTTAAAACATCATTTTCTTGATAAGATAGATAGATTTACATTTGAATGTTTTCAAGGAACATATTTTTTGTGTTATTGATACCAATGAACTAAATTAAGTCTAACTTTTTCCAAGTCATTGCAATAATAATGCAAATCTGTTTTTCTGGAAGTGAGATTTTAAACATCAAGAATATTTAGGAGAATAATACTTGGTTGTCATGATAATCTGTACTAAAAGACGCAAATAAAAGAGTATAGATAAGATGGCACTCAAACTTAATTGAATGTTTAAAACTACAGTAAAAGTAGATAAGTGTAAATTAAATAAACTATACAACTTGGTAAATGAGAAATCACCCGCATAATTGCGCAAAACCTTGGTTTACTACTAATTATGCTGTTATTTTTAGACGGAATAGTGAAAAATAATGGAAAAGAAAGATTACGATTTGAAAACAAAGGTATATAAAAACATATTTTTTTATGAAAACGAGGTCTTAGGTTTGTCAAGAAACCTAATCAAAGTGTAGTTTAAAGAGCGAACTAATCTACGGAACAGGCCATAAATAAAACCGTGAAAGAAATCAGCTACAGAAAAAAATTACCTCAGCTCGAAAGCTGTTGAGCCCAGAGGCGGGAATCGCAGCCAACAATGGTTCCCTCTCCGGATCGCTACCCCTACGTCTATACAACGAAGACCTCATTTTGAATAGAATTTGTTTATTATTAAACACGAACACTACCACGTATCAAGCCTTTTCACTAAACAATGATTGTTTGTTTACAGAATTTACGGAAACACTGGATAAAACAGCTGACGTATCATTTGACAGACGAACTGACAAGTGAAAGTGACAGTGACATCTAATGTCAGTGTTGCAAGATGAATGACCACAGATAAAATATAGTTTTTTTAATTTCGAGATTCTTTTTATTTTTTATACCTTTTGAAAACTACAGCAATTTAAATATTGTATTGGTATCATTGTTAACATTTACGCGTCAACCTAGTAATCTTATCATAATCCTAAGCGAGATAACAAAGCAAAGCGACCTTTCGCAACAAAGTGCTCATCATAAAGTTGCAGGCGTTTTATATTTTTTTAGTGCTATGAGTGCAATCTAATAGAAAGGAAGTGTAAGCTAATTCATTCGCTTACTTAGTAATGGGTAATATACTTAGATAGCTCGTTAATCATAATCCTGTCTAAGTGACTGATGAATATACTTTTACAAGATGTCCAATTAAGTAAGCGTTTGTTAAAATGTCAAGCATAATTTATTTCTTTCTAGGTGTGCCGGTCGTTAATATTATTTCAACACATTTTTCTCTTACATATATAATAACGATCCTTTGTTTGTAGCCGCTACATACTAAGAATGTTGACTAACAGGTCCAGGTTGTTAGTTTTAGACTCGGTCCGATTGTCTCAGTAAATAGGTACATCAGCTTATAAAAATATGTGTGTTCCTCTGAGCATTTCCTACTGTATCTAACAAGTTAACACATTAACGCAGATAAACAGCATCCAAGTATATTTTTACCTGACCAGTCCATACTTACTACATAGTAGATACATTTATGATCTTATTTGGCAAACAAAAAAAATTATTGTTCAGTACGGCAATTTGATTCGTACCTAAATGAATGACTGTACACACGACGGGTGCTCGACCGTACTTGACATTGGCATTGCAACCCGCCCTTGACTCTTGGTCAATTAGAATAATCCGACCGGAATAAATGACAACATTTGCATGCGAAGGCATAATTAATTTATAGGACACGTAGGTAGGTACTGGTTAACGTAATATACATAACGTTTGTTTACGAATGGGTTAGGTAGAGATACTACTTATTTGCAACAACAAAATGTTCAAAAATACCTAGTTTTTTTAAAGATTTACATTTGTAGGGGCAAGGGCAAATGGACAAATCGTTGACATTTGCCGACCATAAAACTATACATACTACTTATTTGGTGTACAATAAAGTTTATTATATTCTTTAAATTGTTGTTTATTCTATTTTCTATTGGTGTGTATTCTATTCTCTAAATTGCCAGTGCAAAATTCATTATGGCATAATCCATGCCATCAATTAAGAGTATTAAGACACACAAAGCTACTATAAATAATTCTTGGACTTGCAACAACACATATTGTTTAGTTCAACAAGACATAAGTAAACTTGCTTTATTCTATAAGTGACCCGCCAGACTTTGCACGGATGTAAATACGTAGGTAGGGTAAATACGCCAAATGTCGGCCTCCCCCCAATCGTCGGCCGTCTGCACGTTTTCAGCTTGCATTCATTCAAAAGGTAATTAAGTGACAATTTTACCTCTCGAATTGCAACTTTAGTTCATACTCTATATGCACAAACCATTATTATCCGATTAAGTCACTTGCTTTTCGCACACTGAGCATCAGCAGGGATTGCGTCGTTGAAGCGTCAAGTTTGCATTAAAAGTAGCTTACTTGATGTGAATACTCAAACTTCGGGGATTGATATTACAACGATAAAACATTTCTTTAATTTTGTTTTAAGCTTTATTATCACTAAAGGGTTATTTTTACTATATGTTGAGATAGTTTTTTCAGCGTTTTGCGTATATTTTTCAGGGCAAAATAGGAGGCCGCCATTAGGGTAACAGTTTTGACTTAAAACCGGATTCTCGGCCGTGGCCGACTTAAAGTAAATGCAGTCTGTTTTATAAATTCCAATTGTACCAATTCCATTGGCTAAACAAGAGAATTTGCAAAGCTTCTAGATAAGTAAATCTATTTTACGTTTAATCGCCAAATAACGGCCGGGGTGATATTAATCGAATCTCGAGAAATAAGGTACAAGGAATACGGGCCGACATTAGAAACATTAAAGATCGTAATGTCGACCAGCCTCAAATTCGAGCGCCACTATACAGGTTGATGAAAAAATGCTTCACAACATTATTAATGTTGTGATTGTCTATAAGTGTTGCAGCACTTGAATATAAAATGTAATGATCTTGTAAATTACCAGTGCATAAATAAATAAATAAATAAATAAATGCTTTTGTATTTTTTCATTGATTGGGTAGTGATTTTTTATTTGTTTATCAAACTTATTTAAAGATGTTAAGTTTAAATGTAGGAGTTGACAGCATTGAAGACATTATTTTATGGTAGCTTTATGGTTTTGGAATTTAAGATATAAATAATATGAATTTCTCTTTGGAACTTGCTATATATTAACCCTTCAGATACCGTCAATTAGAGACACAATAGTAAGACAATAGATGCGCGGCCACCGGTGGTCGCTTGGGGATTCATGAATTAAACACTTCTTATTAGCTTAAAACATATAAATGGTTGGTCGAGAATTTTTGTTATGCCAAAAACTGCCCTTAGATAAATACTAAGTTTGTTTTCACTTAGTGCTTTTAATTTAAGGTAGGTACTACAATGACAAAATAGGGAGATATAAAGCCGCGGGAAAGATCTAACTATTATGCGGTTACGAATTTTTTTAAAGTTTACCGACTTGTTTGAAAAATAAAAATAATAAATAACTATTGTTACGAAGACGTTAAAAGTTTAACAATCAATCACTTTTGAAGTATTATTTTAATTTTTTAGACTTCTATTTTATTTTTGGTTTAAATACTGATTTTTATCACATACTAAAGTTATTAATTCTTGTTTTATTTCATTTTGATGTTTTAATTTGTTATAATTTTAGTACTAATCTGATATTGATGAGGGGAAATAAAAATATGTATATTTAACTATTAAACAAATACAATTACAAATGCATACTTAGTGTTATATTAGAATCCTGCCAAAATAAATAACATTAATAATATTGGTCACTGTCTTAATTTAAAACACCCTATACCCGGCCGACATTTGGGAAAAACGCGACCGACCATGGGCCGTGAGTGGCCGACTTTAGGGTTTTTTTGTTCTCGACGCATCTAAACCTTATTACTTTTTTCTTTTAGTAGAAAAGTCGATCTTATACCTATAAACATAAAATAGATTAGTCAAACTATCCAAAACCGCATAAGAAGCTATCTTTCGTTGGAAACACAAGGTGCTAGAGCGATCGGCAGTCAGAAAATCGCTAAGGGGGGCCGACATTTGGCGTATTTACCCTACCTATAAATTAATCTACCTCGTATATCGTTATTTCTTTGAGTGAAAACCGCATCAAAATCCGTTGCGTGGTTTAGAAGGATGAGTTAGCGGATGAACAGAGAATAACTTTAAAATTACGCAAACATCCTAATAACTTGTTTATACCTAGTTTTAGTTCTAGTACCTAGTTTCTAGGTATGTATCTAATTTGCGATGAATGCTAGACTCCATCTATAGACTATTAGACTCCATCTTAAAGCAGGTTTGATTTCACAAAGTTATAAGCTGAAAATGTCAAGCTATGAATAAACTATGCAAGATGTGACATTTTTGTAAATGTTAATAGGTTTATTCATCAAACTGTGTGGTGTTGTGGTGAAAATTTAGAAGCAAACAAAATATGTATTATTGTTTGGTTCTAATTTTGCGACATTTTTGTCCAAATCATTTCCGAGAGTGGCCATTTACTCGCTAGATGGCGCGGAAGTCATAATTTTTAGTTTATTTTTATTTTCCGGTGTGAGAAATAAGTTTGTGCCCGTAGGTTTAAGTACCTACCTTAGTTAGACTAAGAACAATTTCTATGAGAAGTGGTTGTCATTTTTTTAGGGGAAAATCGTTCAGTGAGATCGCCCCTTCGGCGGAGCGAGAGGGCGTGTCAGACTTTTACTGACTAAAAACCCACTCCTCTTCCTCTTTTGCCTTCGCTCCAGGGCCCCAGGGTTTACTTTCGCACAATCCGTGTTCCCAGTAGGCTTCGACCCTGCCGGGTCTACGATTTGCTTTATCTCCTTGAGGCGCGCGTGGAACAATAAACGCCGTCGACGACTTGGGCTCGGTCCGGACGGTCGAACGGCGAGCTACCTATTGCTCACCGTCCGGAAGCCTGCGCCTACGGTGGAAGTGGTTGTCATAAAAATTGTTCTTAGGAGCCCTGTAGCATAGAGCCTGTTTATACGAGTAGAAACCTCGACTCCGATGGACGTAGCAAACTAACCATAGAGCAATTTCACGACAATAACTTCCTCTTTGTGTGTGTTTGTATCGATTTAAAGTCGTTATGACTAGAATAATAATAGGATGACTAATCGTGTTTCAGTAAATTATTCTGTTGTCAACATGGCGAGATGCTTAAGAGACAAAATGTGGCTGACCTTCGCAAATTAGTAACTGGTAATAATTTCATACTTTCAAAGACCCAGCAATTTGCTACATCAATTTTCTTTGACAGATTGCAGTTTCAGATTTTTATATCGGCTTCATATGAGTATCTATAATATACAACGTTATTTTTACGAGTAGTATATACAAAATCTGAATAAATATAGTTTTTTCGAGAATCAGTAACTGAAACTGAAGTCCGATAATTTTTACTCGATTCCGATAATTTTGACACTGTTATATTTTTTCCTAAAAACATTTTAAGAAGGTCACAAGCTGGACACCACCGACACAAGTTGGACACCACCGACACAAGTTGGACACCACCGACACTGAGTACAAAACAGAAGCTAGCTGTGTGCAACAGGAGGGGCCCAGCTGGGTCGTAGCCTACTGGGGCCAGGGTTATCCGAAAGGAAGCTGAGCCTTTGTTGGAAGGCTAGAAGGAACGGGGTGGGTTTTTAGTCAGTAAGAGTCTGACACTATCTCTTGCTCCACCCAAGAGCAGGGGTTGTCATAAGATGATTTTTGCCCACCGTAAAAAAAAACCCTCAGCCGCCTGGGTGACTCGGTGACCATGTATTTACGTCGTCAATCAGGTACCATAACTGGCTTATAACTTTATGATTTATCATAAGATAGTTTTGAAATTTTGTAATAGATTCTTTACGAGACGAGCATCAAGGAAAGTTTTTTTCAAAATTCACCTCTTAAGGGCATGGAACGGGGGTCCAAACTTTGTATGGAAAATTTACTTTGAAGCAGCGAAGCCGCTGGCAGAAGCTATAGTCTATATCTATAAACTAAGATTATTGAGGAAGTATGAGTACCTTTTTCTACCTTATATGCTGTCGGTAGTTAATTACTAATTAGCAGTAAAACAAGAGAAGCAATTACATTTTAAAGCCGCTGTAAACAGAGCCGTTACGTTGGGATCAGAAACTTAAAGGGCCCATCCCGATCTTTAAAAGCTTGTTAGTTGTTGTTTCATTCAACGCAATGTTTGATAAAGAGGCAAGGCCTGAACACTCTGTCGATATTTGGTAATTCCGTCACTCAATCGAATATTTCACAAAACTTGATCCAGGAAATAGGTACCTACCGTGTTTTTTTTTTAATCCTTAAAAGCTCTTGGAAAAACTTTCGTGATTCAGAATCTTATTTCAATGTGCAAAGTTTTTATATTTGATTAAAGTTCTGTTATACTACCTACCTACATAAAAGAGGTAAGCACTCATTTTTTCTCTAAAATCATAATAAATATCGTATTGTAAATACCTAGGTACATATTTTCATTTATCAGTTAGGTATATGTTATTTTATGGCCACGTTGTTGGATTCCAGATAGGAAGGGTAGGTACCTAGGTAGGCGTGCCAAATACACATAAAATTATGTAATACGATATGTAGCGATGTGACGTTTTCGCGATATTGTTATGAAAATACCGAATACTTCGGTGGAACGAACGGCAATGTGCTATGTTTGGAGATTCCCTCTTTGTTATTATATTGCAATCGGCATTAACCTTTTTGATATTTAAAGTAGAATTTAAATCTCGAGAGACAGCGAATCATTATCATATAGATTTTCTGATATAAAAGGACAAACTGACTGACTGACATATCAACGCACAGCCGAAACTACTGGGACGAAACGTAAAATGTTGCACAAGGTTTCCTTTTATGACGTAGGCGAGCACTAAGAGAGGATTTTCTAAAATTCACCCCCCAAAGGACTGAAATGGGGTTCGAAGTTTGTATGGAGAAACCTATTTTCATGCGGGTGAAGCCCCTGGCAGGAGCTTATGATATGTTCTGGCACTTAGATATTTTTTTTAATAATTTAAACTTTTCAGCTATAAATTGTACCCGAGTACCTATTGAAAAGTATTTTTATAGAGACAGTGTAAGGTAACATCTGTGTTGTATTGTATTAATTTTGCAATCGCAACACATGCGAATTTCTAACAACTGTTCGAAAAGCTGTGGTAATTTTCGTTTTGTTTTAGGTAGGTATTATTCTCTACACGTCATGGTCCATTTGCCAAGTAAATATAAAAATGAATACGGTAAGTACTTAAAACTAAGCTCAGTCTAGACAGTTTAGTTTCAGGCCAAATTGCAAAATCTAAAACAAAAAGAAAAAAACTCTACACTCACAAACAAATCGACGGTAACGAAATTCTTTTTTTTTCTACTTATTTGTTTGGCTCCTAAGTCCTAACCACTTCAATAAGTCCGCTTCCGCTCTGGGTCAAGCGAGAGGGAGTGTCAGGCTTTTACTGGCTAAAACCCTGTCTAACTATTACTACCTTGCTCACATTAGTTATGAAAAAAAGTTGCCAGATTTATAAAAACAAGTTGTTATTAAATTATAGTGTTAATTTATACAATTCTATGGTTATTACTATATTCAAAATTCAAAGTTAATAAAAAAAATAATAATCTAATTTTAATAAATCGATAAATCGTAAACCAATTAGATACATATGGGTATAAAAAATATGATAATAATATAAATTCTTAATTTGCGTAAAATATGGTACCTACCTTTATATCTATGATCCCTGCCAACATTTTGTAGGTAGGTATCTTATTATGTTTTTGATATATCTATGATAATTAATATAAATGGACTTGTATCGTTTTAATTAACTATACCTAAATAGATAAGTGTGTAAAAACAAAAGATAGTTTGAAACAGCATTTCAGATAAATATTACTCTCTATCTATAAAATTGAGCGAAATGATATCCGCTCGCCTATCACCGAAAATATTTATTGGTGATAATGATAACATTTGGTATCGGTAATAACGGCAATGACATAGGTATACTAGTACATAGAGATAGCATAGAGATAGGTACCTATGCAAGTGGGTTGGTGAAAATAGCTAAAACAGAGTAATATTTTTTTAAATAACGTTTTTGACTTGGATACCAAGTCCTTTAAGCGGTGTCTTCGTATAATATTATAAGCAGTCACGTTGTTTTTCATTAGCATGCGGATGTAACACTTCCTAATGCTTTTGTAATATTTGCAGACACATGTTTGAAGTCAGCTTTCTCAATAATTTTCGCTGATACAGTCGATACTGCAATAAAATTCTCAGCACTATTTTACCGAGATCGCGCCTGTTTCAATGATTCCACATATTTTCCAGTTGCGCTAACACTTGAGATACAAAACTACACCAATTTGCATTTACATCGCAGCATCCACTTGGAATCCATTTTCGAAAGTTTTATTAAAATATTGTCACTCTAAAATTACCCCCAAAAACCCTAGTTTCTATACTCTGTCTGTCTCTAGCCTACAGAGACTGAAGACATAAGTATAATATATATTATTCTATTGTCTTATCTATTCCATACTTTAGATGTTGAAAAAAAAATGTTCTTCGTTATGATATCTTGCATTACTTCCATTATATGTTACTTCGGGTCAGCATTTTTTACTTCTTGACAGCTGTTAACCTCCCGTCTGTTACTATATCTCCAGGAGATATCTGTCAAAAAACGCGTGTCTGGTAGAAGACTCCTGGAGATATCGTGGATCGGGTCGGATTTAATGCAAAATATTGCCTGTCTAGAGTATACCTATCTTACTCTAACTTGCACAGACTGTAGGTGAAAGAATGAGAAAGAAATAAAACATCACATGCTAAACATTCAACAACATGCATTCACTGACTCCCTTTTTTTATAATTCCTCACACAATAAAAAAAATTGTGAATGTCTTTTTTGGTCTGTCTCTTTCTCTCTCTTTCCATCTTAACATTTATATTCATAACTCTGCGTTAAAATAACAAGTTGCTATTAAATTAATATATCCGAGCGTCATTTTCATATCTACAAGTGGGAAATTCGTCCGCGTGCGCTAGAAGAAACTTGGAACCGTATGCTATGATCACATTTCTATCTCTTGAAATACAATACTTGTGCCTGTCAACTGCCTATCTCCATTGTTAGTCTAGTCTAGCATTATCAAAAACATCTCAACGATTTCAAAACATTGATAGTCCGTATAGTTTCATATATGTCACTGATAAATATAAATCTCAAGAATTTTGACTCTACTTGAAGATAATACTGAGCAAATACGTAATCACAGTGGTTCGAAATTTGAATCTTGCCAGGGATAAACTTTTTTATGAAAATCAAAACTCAACAGCTAAAAGTTAAATAAAAGACAGATAAGCAATGCCATATTTATGTATTTCGTAAGGGAAACTGACTGACTGACATATCAACGCACAGCCGAAACTACTAGGATTAGTATCATGATATATTGCACAAGGTTTTCTTTTATGACGTAAACGTGCACTAAGTTAGGATTTTCCGAAACGCGCCCCCTAAGAGTAGTGCAGATTGTACTTAGGGGATGTTTAATTATGTTTAATTGAGTTCTTTTTTTTGGTAATATGCTTTTAGTGATTATAAATTTTCTGTTACTTTAACTGTCTCTACCCGTGAGAAGCTGTAATTGGCTCAATGTTGTTATCCATTTGTCATAGCTGTTGGTTCTCCAAGGAATAAATAAATAAAGGGATGAAAGGGGGGCCCAAAATTTGTATGGAGAAAATTACTTTCACGCGGACGAAGCCACTGGCAGCAACTAGTTTATAATAAACCTAGTCTTATTTTGAGTCAAATGAGTCCACGCCATCTTTAACCATCCATTTCCATATAGACTGTTTTTTTTTGGTTGTGTAACTATTAAATATGTTTCCCTGCTTCCCACTCCGGGGGTGTAATGAGATGGAGTGACAGATTTTTACACACCCGTGTTCCCTCAGCTGAGACACGGTGACTCTTTCAAATAATCCGCAAAGAGAAAATTTATAAATAAATTTTATAAGACATTAGCCTTTTGCACGCAGCTTCGCCAGTGTAAGTACATACAATATAGTAGCCTATATAATTATAATCACTCGGGAATAAAGCAGCTTTCTACCGGTGAAAAAAATTTAGCAATTGGACCAGTAGTTCAGAGAATACTCAGGTAATAAAAATAAATATGTACCTCTTTATAATATTAGTGTAGATATAGACAAATTAAAACAAAATAGTACCGTATATGAAAATCCAGAAGGAAAACCCGAACGATAACCAGAAGACTTTCCGGCAGAACTGGCAACCGACGCGAAAGTATTGGTGATAATAGCTCCTGTTAACACGGCAGGCCCCAAAACTGGTACAGTCAACACCGTAAAAGTCCCAGCCCCAAATCCTGACCCAAACATTATTATTTTACTTGAAGAAAAACAATTGAATTATGAAAACTGTATTTTGCACGTGCAAAACAATTGAATTATGAAAACTGTATTTTACATGTACAAAACAATTTTGACAAGTTTTTCGAGTGGATCGTTGCGAAAATATATCTTTTGGAGAGAAATCTTTGAGATAGTGATCATGATATCTTCAGAATTTCAGATCAATAATAAACATGTTCTAATGGAGATAGTTGATGACAGGGATTTAAGAGTGATATCATACTTTTTGATAAAATAGTAGCTTAGTAACATTTCATGGGTGAAAGATATTGAATAAATAAATAACTTTCACTATGGGGACAAAATAAAGAACACGAAATGAAAATCTGGACTATTTGATACAAGTATTTAAAAGATTAACTAATGAATTTAAGATGTAGCGACATTTATAATGCCACATAAAGACCAAAAATTTAAAATCTTGCATCAATGTATCAGAGTCCTCCTCGCGATTAGAACATTAAACAACTAGCGGTCCGAAATCAACTAGCGCGCAGTTCCCAGACCAGACACCCATGTGATCGAAAATACCCCCTTTCTCAACAGAGATTTGCTAATCTAAAACCTGATCTGCATACATTTAAAAAGATATAGTTACCTACTTATAAGAAAACAGAATAGCGACTTGCAATGATGAGAAGATCGCGTGCAAATTGCAAATGATTTACACCTATCATCTTAGCGAGAAGATGACTTTGCACATCGCTAAATGGAACAAAAAAGAAAATGTTCACAGAGTTCTTGTTATTAAACAGAGCTGATTTACCAGTTTACCATACGACTCTCATATAAATCATAAATCAATCTACAATATGTAATCACAGAACACAGGAACCCTTCTACATTCTGTTCTGTAATAAATCTTTAGAAAGTTTTTAGTTGTGAGCGCATCACGTAAAATGTACGAAATCGATGTAGATAACTTTTATACAGTAAAATTGTGTGTAACTTGATATATTAATTAGGCTTTGTTTCATCGCAATCGATTGACTAAATCGAAAGATATATTACACTACATTCATTGACTATTAGACGCAATGTTAGGCAGTACGAAGTCCGCCAGGTCAGCTAGTATAAATATATCATTTAATCTTTCTCGTAACTGTTAAATCAGCTCTGGCATTGATTGGATTGCTAGTCAAAACAAAAACTAGTCCAATTTGAAATTATTCATTTAAACCAGATAAAGAAGCTACTTTGCACCTATTCTCAATCAAAATTTATTGGATAACTTTAGTTTGTTCACAAAGGATCTGGGCTAAGTGTATTAACATAGGCACATATTTATAGGCTCGTGCTTGACCACTATCGCAATTGATGGTAAGTAATGATTTTATCGACTTATTACCCCCAGGTTCTAGCTATCAGGACTCGGGTAGTGAATTCCACTACTTAGCTGTACGCACATTGACTGTCTTCCTAAAACGTTGTGGGCGTATAGGCGGGATGTTCACCAATCACCATGTGTCGGTGGCGCATTGTCACATCTGGTGGTCTGATGACGGAATGGGCTTGGTGAAACTAAGGTATTCAATTCCGACGTACGCTCTCCGTAATGGAACTGGTAGGAATCTGCCAGCCAAGCAACATGGCGTCGAGATGTTTTGACTCGGCAAGCGCATCATTGACTATGATTAGGTTTTATTACTTATAAAATAATATACTATTATAATGCTAGCTAGACTAATTATAAATTGATGCTAAGACAGTGCCTCCCGGCTTTGTCTGTGCATTCACCTTCGTCTATAGATCTGAAGATAGCGTTTCTTCCGTTTTTATTATAATAAGATTCTTGTCAGTCTGTTCTACATTATATTTATAATGTCCTGTTCCTGTTTTATTGTTTGAAATACTCTGGTAATTTTATCGTTAAAACTTTACTCTGAACACTAATATATTTATATCAGTGTTCAGATTTATTTCACTATATACTAATATAGTTAGTTAACTAGTCAAACTGGAGACTATTATCACGGAAGGACACAGATGGAATTTTAGTCAGTAAAAGTATGGCACACTCTTATTCTACCATAGACCAGGAGAAGTCATTTGATGATTTCCTATTTCAAATAAAGCGTTTATATCAAATCCACAGACTTGTAATAATTCTTTGATGAAATCAAGTAAACTTTTTTAAATGAGAGTAGTACCTAGGTATCAAAATATGGGTCAGAATAAATAAATACTTTTCCAGAATTTAGAATGCGATTAGAAATTTGCATAACACGATACTCTTCACCTTGAAATAAGGAAAAGCAATTAAATACTTTCAAGGGAAAAACTACTTACTTACTAGTCAATGAAGACGACATATTTACTTGCTAATTACATTAGGAAGTCTCGTCTGTGCGCCATAAAAAAGTAGCCATACCTACATTTGCATTTTCGTCATGTGACGGTAGTTGAAGAATTTTATGTATTGTCTGTGGTTTATGTGAGGTTGGTATTATATGTAGCAGTCGACCTTTCTCAATATCCGTTTCCGCACGGATGTATAATAAATGTCCGTATGCATGCGAAGTGGAGTTTGGAGTTTCTTTAGACAACAAAAGATTTGTTTTTTTAAACCCTA
The DNA here is from genome assembly GCA_949319445.1 of Mythimna lalbum. Lineage (NCBI taxonomy): Eukaryota > Metazoa > Arthropoda > Insecta > Lepidoptera > Noctuidae > Mythimna > Mythimna lalbum. Next base: position 2,814,906 of record OX439361.1, read on the forward strand.
TAATTAACAGTGTTCTGAATTTGATTTATCTGTAAAAATCTGTCGGAAAAAGTCAGTTGGTGATTGTAACGGTGAATGCTCATAACTTTGTCAGCGTTGTCAGATTCGCTTATTTTTAAGCATGTTTATTCCACTAACGACAATAATGTAACAAAGCAATTTTGTATCATCATATTTTTTTTTTTACTAATAAGGAGTTTGACTTCTAAAAAACACGTAGTTTTGAACAGAAAAAAATGTTAATTGCGTTTCTAGCAGGGCATTCAAGCAGACTTTGACTGAAAAGGTTACGAATGTGTCCATTAAGTTTAAAACAATAATAATTGAGACAGCCACAAACCGCAACGAACAATACCAGGACGTTGACAAAGTCGTAATTATTTAATGTACTTTACCGAATAAATATGTATGGTTTTTGTTAAGTGAAACATAATATTTACTTTCCAATATAATTTATTAAAATAACCCATTTATTATTTGATTGAAATAATAACCCAAGTAATAAATAACACTGATTAAAATTGAAGGGCAAAAATATGAGGCGACATTTATTGGACTTTGTTTCTGACGTGACCTAGATGTTAGGACTTACTAAATCCATACATCTAACTAAAGTAATAAACTCTACTATTTAAGTTTAGCAGAGACTTATTGTCCGATGTAGATACTGATGTAGATACTGATGTCCACATGAAAGCTCAGTAATTTAGGTTTACCAGCTATGGCAATCAAGATGTTATAATAACTGCCACGCAGTCGAACGATGAGCCGTCTTTTTGTTTCAGATAGCTGTGTGTGCATTAGAAGAAACTATATTAAGAAGAAGAAACAAATATTGCTCATGAAAACTTGGAAGCCGCAATAATCAGCCGCGTAATACTACTGCTATGTTGCAACTGGCCCCTCTAGCCAAGTTACAAAAGTCAAAGTCAAAGTCAAAATATTTTATTTCACATAGGCCTACATGGGCACTTATAAAACGTCAGAAGCTAATGCACAGTTCCAAATTGGTCGTTTCCTAGGAGAAGAACCGGACAACCGTTTCGTGTCGATTCTCTTTGGCCAATCGCTTCGAGTCAGCCACAACTCCAATTCCTTTGTTTTGACCACGTGACTGAGCGTGAGATGACGTCAGAACAAAGGAATCGGAGGCGTGGCCAACTCGAGGCGTTCGACGCAAGATAATCGAAACTAAACGGTCGCAACTTGGCTAGGTCTGCAGGTCATTTATAATCTTTTTCGAAAATTCTCACAGCTAAGGACTTTGGAGCCACTATTCGGGCTATTCTGCTTTTTCATTATTAAATTGTAATGCGATCGTAAAGAAATATTACATTGATATATGCTTGTAAAATATCTACATATATGTAAAGTTTATTATTTGTCGTATCGTAAGATAAATTCAGAGCCCCGCGAATATAGTCTATCTTAACTATCTTTATAATCCTAGTCGTTGTAAATGACGATATTAAATATCATTTAGAGATAAAGTATATTAGGTATGTATGTATTTGTTTCTAGCATGTTCGTTCATCGCCCTCTGAGAGTGAAGAGGACCAGACGTAAACAAGCCGAGTCTACTTAGGTACGACCGTACGAGTGGTACAATAATGAGCGATTCGATACATGTAAAACAATACATAACTAATGTTAAAATAAAAACTGATTGTAAGCTTATTAGTAGACTATAAAAATACGTAAGGAATCTTTTCAAATTGAAACATCGTAACACAATTTTATTCATAAAAGAATAAAATTAATGTTTTTCATTAATTATATTCAAAAAACCAATTAACATTGCTTCAGTGAAAAATCGAATAATGTTGAATTTTAAGAACGATAATTATCATGTGTCAAAAATCATGTGTGAATTTGTAAAAAGTACCTACCTACCTACCTACCATTATCTTCATAATCATATTTTTGACACATATAATATTAAGAATTAGGTAAAATTATGATAAAAATCTTATTAATAACAAGATAAAAAACATAAAAGCGATGACATACCTAGATCTAAACCGACCACTAATACATATTTTGGCAACAATTAATTAGGTTAGCATTTAGCATATAATTTCGGTGTATTCAAGGCTAGAGTGAATATAGGCTCTTAATAAAATAGTGCGCTTCACCATCAACGATTGCATCACTGCTCACCATCAGGTGGGATCGCAGTCAAGCAATAGTTTATATCAGTTAAAAAATAAGCAAGTTGCTAAAACACTATTTCATCGATGTTACGAAACCTCACTATAAAACGCTGCCAAATATCTCAAAATCTACACTAATATTATAACTAATACTATTACTATTAATATTGAGTGGCCAGTTGGTCTAGTGGTTGGTGGCCCTGCCTGTAATGCCGGAGGTCGTGGGTTCGATTCTCACCCAGGACAAATGTTTATGTGGTGCGCATGATCATTTGTTCTGTGTCTGGGTCTAATTAATTTATAATACATTATGTATGTATTTACAAATATATATAAGTATGTTTATCAGTTGTCTGGTAGGTACTCATAGCATAAGCTCTGCTTAGTTTGGGACTAGATAGCGTTATATTATGTGATAGTTGTGGAATAAAAAAAAAAGTAAAATACTTAATGCGAGAAATATCATGTAAAAACTATAAAATAAATTAATTGAAACAAGATTCCTGGGATGGTGTAGAAAGTTTTGAAACTTAAGTATTCAATCCTACTGGGGCCAGGGTTATCCGAAAGGAAACTTGAGCCCCGGTATGAAGAGGCTAAAAGGAACGGGGTGGGTTTTTAGTCAGTAAGAGTCTGAGATTATCTCCCGCTCCATCCAAGGGCGGGCGTTGTCATAAGATGATTTTTGCCCACCGTAAAAAAAAAGTATTCAATCGTCAAATAACTTTTTGTTTGATGATTTAAAAAGAAAAAAATATTTAAAAGATAACGCTAAAATTCATTCCCTTCCTTGACCTATAAAACCACTAACCTTGGTGTGGAAGAAAACGGACTATCAAGCTTATCGCTCCATTTAAAGTAAGTCAAGAGAAATGGGTCAATGTGAATCGTCTAGTTAGGTGCCGACGAATGTTTTATATGGGCCTCTCTCCGGTTGATATGACGACTGTCAGGGGTCTTGTGTGAGAAGAGAGGATATTTGCATAATCAGTGTAACTTGGCTAGGGGGGCAGGTCGATGGGGCTAAAGTTCTGTAGTGGCCACACTTGGGAGAGGCCTACACGGCTATACCAATCAGTGGACGTCTTTTTGGCTGAAGTGGTAACGATGAAGAGTTTTTTAAAAGAATTTATCAATAAAATGATCGGTATCATTATACTTCTGTATCCGCGCATTTATTTAGAATACAATACAATCGTTTATTTCTGAGTACATGGTACGTGAAGATTTTAATAGTAAACGGAATCACTTAGACCACCTTTGCTAGTGTAGAAATATCAAATGAGTTTATAATTTACAAAGTCACATAGTTATAGATCATGCAATATTAAATAAGATTTAAAATGACACAAACTAAATAAATAAAATTAATATGCGTAACTTCATGGACTGTGTACATATTAAAAATGAGATGTTATTCAATATTTACTATTTTATACATGTCAATATGCAATAAAAAGTCATACAACATCTATTATTCTACAACATCTAAGGTCCTATTATTTGGTATCGTTGCAATGTTTTTCCTTCCATACGTACATCCATTGGAGTATTTCCTTACAAGCCTCATTTTTTTTTCATAAAATAATTCATAATTCATTCATCGTTTCGTTAGCCTTCCTATACCTAGTTCTTATAACTCATCTACATTATTAATATCACTAAAATTTGACCACACCTAATCGTCTAAGCCTAGTTAGGCTTTCCTGGTTAGGAAGTTTCCTGGAGGAAGTTTGTTAGGTACAATTTAAAACGTCGATGTCCAAGGAAAGACAGGAAGGACATTGTATTCTTTAAATGTCGTCAATATCTATCACAACGAACTTTTAAACGGTTTCCACCGTAGTTTTAATTAACAAATTGTCTATAAATTGTGTCGCGTAAATTGTGTGATTTATAGAAACGTGTCTCAAAAATGCGGACGTCATTCGATTGCAATTTAGAGTTTAATGTTAATGGAAATCGCTTTCAGAGTCGTGCACACGTCTATACAGATATATGTTATGATTGTAGAAAGTAAATATTTTTATTAAAAAGTCTCTGTCAGTCATAATATGAGTAACAATTGCAAAAGATTTTTGTAAAGGGGAATGCCCGTAAATACTAATTATCAAGGTGAAGAGTTTGTTTAGCTGGTTGAACATGCTTATCTCAGAATTGAAAAAATCGAACTAGTGTTCGATAGCCCATTTATCGAGGAAGGTAGTAGGATATAACATCACGCTACGACCCGCAGAAACGGAGCTATAAACAAAGACGCGGGTGAAACCAAGAGGGACAGCTATGTTACGGATAAAATTTTACTGTTAAATGTAGCATATATTTTATTCAACGACCTATAGTGAACTTTGCTTTTCCGTGTAAGGTCAAAGAACTGGTAGGCAATCTTTTCCTTCAATATCTGAACGATAAACACGAACGTAAGGTTTTCTGTAGGCAAGCTCGGTGTTGCTGGGTACTTATTTCGAGTTGTTTATGACTATAAAATTAGGCCTGAATAGTTCAATGTACAAAAAATAGCTGAATGTGATTTTTTATCTAGATACTTTATTTGTAGCATATTTACAAAGAAAAACGCTACCCTACCTACCCTACCCTACCCTAAACTTCTGTAAATGCTTTTTTAATGAACAAAATTGGAACATCTTCGAATCAGTGACAATAGAGACAAAAATATTTTTTTAACACCTGACAATCTTTTTTTTACTATTTAGCAAAAATATTTAAAAATAGTAAAATTAAGAAATATAGTAAACGTGATATTCAAGACGCAGCGTGGTGACGCTGTTGACCAGACGTGCGGATTATTGTAAACATTAGTAAATACCAACATAATTGTTTTGCATTTCGGCACAGACATTGCATTACACTATCGTTAGATCCTTGGCAATGGCCTTACAATACAAAAAAAAAGAAGGTCCTATAAGGAAGTGCAAGAGATTAGGCAAAATAGAACACTATTTAGGAAAACATTGCAAAAAACCTGGATTGTATAGTTTTAAATTGCATAGATACGAATAAGATTGGTGAGAGTCAAAGGAAAATATATTAAAATCAGTTTCTGCCAGTAGGCATTCAGACGTTTGAGCGTAAAGAAGTAATATACACAAAATTTTGCTTTCATAATATTAGTTTGAAAAACGATATGTGAACGATTGAAAAAATTAGATATCATCTTTTAAGGAATTCCGGCCTTTAGCTTAGTAATATTTTGCAACACACTAGCTGTTAGTTGCATTGCACAAATTAGCCATGGGCTAACAACGTGTCGCTACTTCACAAGTCATTACCGAAGTACTTAGTGTATGTAGTACTAAGTACAGAACTAAACAGTAACCGTGGCTTTCTTAGACAATGACTGACAATGTACAGTTTTATTAACTTGTTGATTTCCTTCATTCTTCTAACATGATTCATATGAAGTAAATGACGGAGATGAGGCTTGGGATAGGGCAGACATTTAAAATGTAGGGAAATGTCCAAGTGATTAAGGAAGCACTTATCAACCCCATTTATTTAAGAAGTCTGCCCGGTGAGATTGTTCAAAAGAGTCGCCATGGCTCTGGAAAGCAGGGACTAAGGGTGGGTTTGGGCCAGTAAAATTCTGTCACTTTCAATCCACCCAAAACGGGAGAATTTATTTGATAATTTCCTACTGCAAAAGACTTGACTATCACTGATAGATCAGTTTATTTATATAAAACCCAAGAAAGTTATTGACAAGTTATTACCAAAACAAATTGATTTTGAGCCCATCATAGTCTGGTTTTAAATTATCAACTTATCACATTTATGTCAACCTCATACCTACATACCTAAGAATGTGGTGTGTGGTGTCATAACAACAAAAGATTAAATCTATCTAAAGAACTCGTAAATTTCTTATCAAGTGTTAAGAAGATAAACGTAACGTTTAATCCGCGTGCCAGATCAAGTGGTTTAAACATGGAGAGGTTTATTTAACTTTCAGTCAATTCTAAGAAACATCTCTTGTCAGCTGAAGTTATTTTTATCGCGAAATGTTGAAATTTTGGTAGATAGAGGAACATCGTTTTGTCGTCACTAGGTAAATCATATCAAATCTAAAGTGGGTATAAGTGTTTGTCTACGGATGCCAAGAATACAGAAAAACTAAAAAGAAATAAGTAAAGTATAACAGATTAAAGACAACAGGCAGAAACAGGGTAGCTGCATTCTAAGACTACGTTTGATAATGATACAGTGTGAACAACAGAGTAGTGGAATTGCTCAAAAGAGTTACAATAGCCTGCAGCTCTGGAACATAATGGGCAACTAAGGGAACAAGAGTTGGTTTTTAGTCAGTCAAAATCTGACACTCTGCTCTCTCCCTACACCCAGAGAAGTTATTCAATAATTTACTACTTTGCAAAAAAGCGGGAGTAATATAATGTGAAAACCACAAATTAATTAGAACTAGAATGATTTAGAAAATATTGAAGCTTAAAATAACATAGACACTTTATTTAACCTTTCGAATACCGTAATTAGAGACACAATAGTAAGGCAATGAGAGAGCTCCGGCATTCGCTTGGAGTTTAATCTATATCTACACTAAAGAAAAAATAAAGAGGTATAGTTTGTTTTTATGTTTTTTTGTTTGTAGGAGGTAATCTCTGGAAGTACTGGTCCGATTGCTAAATTTTTTTCACCGTTAGAAAGCTGCTTTATTCCTGAGTGACATAGGCTATTTTATGTCCGCGGGTGAAGCCGCTGGCAAAAGCTAGTGAATTAATTGTCACATGACAAAGGTTCGTAATAAGTTAGTTCGAAAAGGTGAAAATTTCGTAGAATTTAATGAATGTTTGGAAACGAAAGATATGAGTAAACCTTTGGTCGGAGTGGATTAAAACGGCAAGACAAAAGACAGTTGCAACGTGTGCCAATACGAGCTATCACTCGGCTTATCAGCCATATGCAGTTATGCAGCTTAGTCACAATCTGGTTAAGCCTTTATTAATTATTAATTAAATTAAACGGCAATCAAAAATGTTTAAGCGCCGTACCGGTTTTGTTTTTTTGGTGAGTGTATTGAATTATTCTAGATTACACCTCTAATAGATCGCTGAAAGATTTTGGCTTTCTCCTTTTTTTTCTTCGCAATTTAAGCATTAAGCCAATCAAACAGTGTCAAGTTTAGATTTTAATACAGAATTAGTCCATTAGAATAAAGATATAAACCTCTTTTTATTTAATACATTTCCAAATGAAAATAATAAGGTAAAAAAAATGTAAGGACTATCTTCGTCGTCGTTTTTATTCTAGAGTACCTACCTAATATATTATAGTAAAATTCTTATGCTCCTATGTAGGGCCGATGCCTGCTAGAACCATGGGATTGGTTCTGAAAAGGATATACCTACTCATGATCCTGGAACGCAAAAGGCTTCTGAAGGAACATAGTGTGGGTTTAGTCAGTAAAAGTCTAACACGCGCTTCAGTTCCACCGTAGAGTAGAAGTCATAATGTATTTCACCTCCAGCTCTGCTCTAACAGGAAAAGTCATATAGTATTTTCCAACTTCAAAAAAATGCACCCCTGTGCCGCCTAAAATATACGTATTTTTTTCGTAAAATTTCAGGTGTCATGAAATAAATTCATGAAATAGCTTGGTATTGTATAATATGTACGAAACACCCTTGGTGACATATCGTAATCCTAATATTTGTACGAGATTAGATTTACAGACCACATATTTACGATATAAATTTATTTTTTAACAATTAAACTCTGTTCAAGAGTGAAAGAATGTACGTTCATTAATAAATAACAATGGTGGATATCTGTGATTCATAAAACTGCAAAATATTTACAGACTGATACAACAATAACTAATATAAAAGTACTTTCCATTTAAAAGAACATTTGCGCGCGATTGGTTTGTTTCAGTATTTTTCCAAGACGAGGTTTTACATTTTTTTTTGTCTTAGTTTTTTGTTATTATTTTGAGTATTAACATCTTATTAAACATTTAAAATTACGTGGTTATGAAAAATAAAACTTACCTAAAATCGTAGATAAAAAGACAAAACAGCGTCTCTCGCGGGCACAATATTTTCAGTTCCAAATTCAAAATAAACCGCCAAAATTCCGCGTGTTTTTTTTTATCGAACTAATAGCAGAGATTACTTTCGATTTTTTTTCACGCACGCGTAAACTTGTCAACGGCCTATTTTTCTGAATAACAGCACGGCACTGACGGCTAGTGCCGGGACTCAGCACGTCGATTCGACTGGCTGTCGACTCGCACAAAGCTGCATTTACAGGAAATATGCGAATATGTTATAGTACGATTCTGACGCATGCGTTCTACTACTATGTGAGGCTTAGCCGCCGGTTTCGCCTGAAGTTTTTGTTTACTTTCGCGACATCCAAAGCGAACAAAGCGTAGTCGGTATTTCACATAATATTATGGTTAGTGGACTAGGAATCTTTTCAAGGCAGTCGTAAACATGAAAAATAACGAATGGTTTATTTGATTGCGTGATTGTATGAATTCCCTGAAGCGGGTTTGTTTCATTAACCTTTAATGGTTATGTGGTAGCATGGAATGAGGTGTCCTTATTTGGTCGGTACCTACATGGAATCAAATAATTTAGTTAAGCATTGGTTGAATGCAATGACTATACAAGTTGAATGTGACCTGTTTTTTTTTAGTTTCTGGCAGTTGCAATTAAAATTTTATCACAAAGCAAGGAACAGTACAATTGGTCCATCCAACGACAAAGTGACTCACTCGTCATCAGATGACAAATTATAACTGGCGTCAGATTCCCAACTAATGTTTTTTTTTTCTATTTATTGAATTTGGGGTTTTTATCCACATGGATACGTCAACGGTCAACCCCATCGTACCCTCTTAGATCTAGTTACACTAACTAAATAATTATTTTGGGTGAGAGAAAATCATCAATTGGTTATTCTTCCAACTAATGTTACTTTGGTATATTGTGTTTTTTTTTGTTATTGGTAGGCCTGCGTTTAACCACCATCTCACCCGATGGTAAGCGATGATGTAGTCGACGATGGAACACGCTTGCTTAGTAGTAAGAAATAAAAAAGAAGTTCTTAATTTTATTTCAAATCAATTTTTTTTAACATGACCTTGTTACACAGCCCTAGTTAGACTGGCCATTATTATTATTTTCAAGATATTTTGTTATGAATCAAAAGTCAGTCAATAATAAACAAGCATATTTTTTCTAAGTATATTAATAAAAAGGAGATAATTATTAACCTTTTTACGAGCGCAGCACGGCTAAGGTCATATCGGTTCAAAGCCTAGTACATTTCCTTTACTGACACGCATATTATTGATATTATAAAACAACAAGCTTTTGCCCGCGGCATCACCTGCATACATAAAAAGCCTATGTCACTCAGGAATAAAGTAGCTTTCTATCGGTGAAAAAATGTTAGCAATCGGACCAGTAGCCTGATTCACGTAAAATCAAACAAGCCAAATATCGTTGAAGTTTTAGAGTCGTTCGATTGAAGTCTTTAATCGGAATAATGGATAGAACGACAGTTGAACTGCCCCCCTAGCCAAGTTGCAAACGATAAACGTAAACGCTTAGTAATCTCCAATAGATTTTCAACTTTATATCTAAGAGCAGAAAGTTGAAAATCTATTAAAGACTACTGAGCGTCAGCGACCGGAACGAACGAAAACACTATGTAATCTTCAATAGATTTTCAACTTTATATCCAATAGGATAAAGTTGAAAATCTATTAAAGACTACTGAGAGTTTACGTTTATCGTTTGTGACTTGGCTAGGGGGGCTGGATCGAACTAAACGATCCATCAACAACGACTTGTTGCCAGATACCACAAAGTGCTACTATGTTACAAAGTACTCTGTGATTTGAACTGCAATATTCGACATTTAGTCTTTGGCATCCGACCCGATCAAACAACGTTTGTCTACGAGAATACCTCAAGCCAACGATTGATTGACGATTGACATAGCTGAATACGCTTCAACGACTCTTCGATCGAACGATTTCAAGATCAGTGTCATTCAAACTCGATTGATGGATACTAACTACGAAAATGACAAAAACGACTAACTCGTTTTGATTACGTGAATCAGGCTACAGTACTTCCAGAGACTAGGTACCCCTACAGACAAACAAAAACTTTACCTCTTTATAATAATAAGTATAGAAGTACGAGATAAGCCATGTTTCCACCTAGGTCGCGATATCTTAAAAAGTATTTATCATTAGAAATCAACATGCTTACTTGGTTAATTACTGATAAATTAATATATTAGTATGTAGGCATAGGGTTTTATGTGATATTTTATGATATTTTCCGGATAAAGTTGCCTTATCCTTCCTGAATACCTACAGTAGGTATTTAATTGAGGACAATGGATACATAATCAGAAAATCAGAATGATAAAGGTAAATAGGAATCTGTTTAATTTTATCGTTCATCATTAATAATAAACATCCGTGTCGGAAGGACAAAATGTCGATTTAGGTACTGAAATTCAGCCGTGCTACTAACAGTTCTTAATGCGATCAATTTTACGACCTAAACTGAATTGATAATGGGATGAAGCTTTACAGAGTGTAAGGAACAGCCCTCCCTCTCCCTCTCGGTAGACGAAATTGAACAACAGTCCTCAAGACATTTTTTCAGGAAACGAAAAAAGAAAATCAACCTCGCCATACGAAAAAAAACTTGATTGGACAGTTTGTATGAAGATAATAGAGCCCCAGGTTGTGGAAATGATCAAAAGACAGGTGAGTCACAGGTGGGTTTTAGTCAGTAAAAGTCTGACACGCCCTCTCACTCCACCCAGAGAGGAAGGAGCTACTTATTTGATAATTTCCTACCTCAAAAAAGAGCACTAAAACTCCGTTTTGATTGCACTGTCCAAAACCATAAAAAATAACGTAGCTAAGCTAGGTAGTACCAGATATTTTAAATCAATATTAAATAAATAGCGCAGCACATCACTATAAGATGTTTGTAAATAAACAAGTAGGTATCACAGAATAAATTCGAGCATGCGACGTTTAATGAAATAATTACAGTTTCTTAATTGCAAGGACAAAGTGCAGCACTGGCGTAAACATTGAATCGCGCGGCGTGTTTTATCCACCATTTTGTTTTAAATTTTAATTTTAAGTATATTTCTGTTTGGGAGGGTTACAATTTCTACCCTCTCCTGGTCTAAAATACCCACTCCTGTTCTGGGTGGAGCGAGAGAGATTGTTAAACTGTTACTATATTAAAACCTCCTGTGTTAATTCAGTTGCCCTTTGCCCCCTCCCTCGAACGCAGAGGTGAATGAAACTACTAAATTGAAAGGTGAGGTGAAAGGTGGCTATTTTTTATTGAAAAAACTTCTAATATTTTCAGAACGGTACATCACTACACGCGTAAACAGTAACTAATATAGATACTATGCGAAAGTGAACCGTTTCAATTAATTACCTATATACATAGATATTTAACAAATAATTAAGTAGGTGCACTGCCTGCGTATAACAATCCAATTAAATTGTTGTTTTAATTATCGAAAAGCTAGTTTTGATCGACAAATAATAAATTATATTTACTCAATCGTCTATTGCATCAAATACAACACAATTAAAACAAATAATTGTTATAAAATACAATTATATAAAGAGTAAGATAAACAATTTAAAAAAAAATCATGTCTTCTGAAGTTAAAAACTCGTTTATTCTTATTTAGACTATCATCATCACTTTAGCCGCAAGACGTCCACTTTTGGGCATAGGCCTCCCCCAAGTATTAATAAAATTCGATTTTGTGAATAAATGATCGAGACTTTGTCCAAATAATTTGAAAAAAAAAGGAAAAACAATTAAATGCACTAGCATGTCATTTTTTTTTAGGTGGGAAAATCATCCAATGGCATACCCCGTTCTTGGGCGGTCCGGAAGATAGTGTAAGACTTTTACGGACTAAAATCCCACTCCCGTGAAACAGATAGGCTTCGACCCTGCTGGGCCCCTACTGTTTGCTGCCATCTCTTTGAGGCGCGCGTAGAACAACACGCGCCGTTGACGTCTTGGGCTCGGTCCGGACGTCACTGAATGGTCGGACGGTGAGCTACCCATTGCTTGTCGCCCGTAATCTCGCACCTACGGTGGCCGGCAATCGGGTTCGGAATCCCGGCAGCAACTGGGTGCTTCTGATGCCTGATGCGGTCAACCTCTTCCTTTGCTAGTTACTGCTTCGCAGAAGAAAAAGACCGCCTGGCCAGGAGATTCTTGGATTTTTGACATGGTCTCATGAATACCCTACAGTAACGGGTTATAAAAAGTAACACGCTCTAGCCCTAACAAAAAAAAAAAAAAATACAATCGAAGCAGTATCACATACCGGATAAATCTGCTCTTGAAGAGTCGTTGCCCAATAACTGTTATTGCGAGAACAGAATCTTTTGACAGTCGACACACCCTTTTTGATAAGCTATAACTAACTTGATACCTAGTACTTGACGTTAGTACTACTTGGTCAATGACATAACTGATATGTACCTACTGGCCAAATGACTCAAATGTGATAAAAAAAAATACCGCAGTACTATATTACGGTGAGCACGAAAAAATGTTGCAATTAGTGAAAAATGCTGTTTTAGAAAATACTTTTTTTTTTTCAGAAATCTTGCCTCACTCTAAGAACGACTCCTGTATTGTGAGTGCGTTCACAAACGTGTAAACTCACATACAAGACCTCCAACTCCAGCCTTATAACAATTGTCTACTAATTACAATAAGAGTCTGTAGCGACATCTATGACGCCACAAAAGAACTACGAAGAAATTACGAAATCCTGCATCACGCAATCAAAGTTCTCCGCGCTCACTTGAGACAAGACTGTCTTTCTTAATCAGACTGAACGAACGCACGATATATCGTCAAAAAAGTATTAGTAGTAGTAGTAATAAATATCGACATTTCAATATTTTATCAACAGTATTTATTTTCCATCAGTTGAGATAGCGGTCAAGCGCAAACCTATCAATAATAAAAAAAAAAACAGTCCTAGTGCCCCGTGTCGTAGACAAAACAGTCTTGTCGCAGACGTCGTAGACAAGTCTGTCTAAGATGTCTTGTCTCAAGTGTGCGCAAGCCTTAAACATATTCTAAACAAAATAGGCATAAGTAGGTATAAAATCAATATTTTATGACAAAACCACATGTTTCAGCTGAAACCAACTGTTTGCTTTTATTGTTTCTTATTTTGTTGTATACAAAAGAAAACAATACTTAGTAACTGAACAGTTACAGAAACTAAAAGATCTTACTTATTTACCGTTTCAAAACTAAAAATAAAGTAAAAAAATTTTATTTAGTGGCGCAAGGTAACTAGCGGCACAAGTAAACGTGGCAAAGGCTTAAACTGTTTAAAGTCTTTCAAATAAGTGTTGAATTAGCTGATTGTCGGATCGTCATTATCAATCTCGGTATTGATGATCACAATGATTCGGATCAGTCACGTAGCAATAGTAACAACTGCTACATGGCCCGCGGATTGGGATGGACATACAAAAAATATGGGCTTACATGGAGACGTTGAGCTGTTTAGTAGTCTACACGAATACTGACAAATGCTGCACAGACTGGACAGCTCCACTCAAATCTGTGTGGTTCTTTCTTCAAAAGACAATCTGAGACACAAATCTGCATGGTTCTTATGTTATGATTTGACCATTATATGTTTACTGTATGGATTTTAAAAGAGACTTTTACCCCTGAGTTTGTTTCGGTGTTTCTTCTCAGGGTAGTCAGCTAGGAAACATCGACCTCATCAAAGGTTAAACTGACTGAAAAAAAATTGACGTGTAAAAGTGTTTTTTTAAACCTATTTATTTGCAGAATAAATATCATTTATCATATCATTTAAAACGTCAAAAGCAAAACTAGGTCCAATTAGTTGGTTCCTATGGAAAAGAAACTCGCATTGATTCAGGTTTAGATTATGTAAAACAGTGATCTCAGACGCCCCATACATCTGAAGCATTTTAAACAATAGATCATGCAGAAGCCATTAAAATAATATTAGTCATTATCTATGGTATAAGTGTTAATAATGTATGCAAGTAATAGCTACCGGAACATGTATGTAGTCCTTAGATAATTTTACGATCGGTATTGTCAACTACTCGTATTAATATGATCTATTAATACTTCCGATCTGTCTAGTCCTGTGTTATATACTATAAAAAGGTCAAGTATCAGATTAGAATCAGGCTAGATTAAGACGCCAGTTTTATTTGACCCAGCGTATAGTCTTTTTAGGAGCGGTTGACATATAAGCAATAAAGGACAAATGAAGATATTCGAAAATCAAGGTTACCGGGCAAGGTACATTGCTCGCTGAACTGAAGGTGAAAGGATCTGGCGGGCTTAGCCAAGTTGATAGTCTACAAACGTTAATGCTAGTAGAAAACTTCAAATGTATGGGAATGACATCATCTCAACGTTAGATCACGTGGTCAGAACAAAGAAATCGCAGAAGCATTACCGACTCTAGAAAGAAATTCGGAACGAAACGATCGTAACTTGACAGACCATTATAGAAATGTAATTCTGTAAAGATTTTATCGGAATCGAATGTGACATTTTTTTTTAATGATATGGTGGGATCGCAGTAAACCACTGGTAAACCAGCTGATGGTAAGCAGTGATGCAATCGTTGATGGTGAGGCGCACTAGTTTATTAAAAGTAAGATCCTATTCACTCTAGCCTTGAAGACACCTAAATTTTTTTTTTTTTTTTTATTGTTTATAGGTTGGCGCTTGACCGCTGTCTCACCTGATGGAAAGCGACGATGCAGTCGACGATGGAACGCGCTTGCCTAGAAGAAACCTATTCACTCTCGACTTCAAGATTCCCGGGTTGTAGCTATCAGGAAACACAGACATGAATTGGACGGGACGCAGCAACATATCTAAAATAAATAAATAAATAAATCTAACGATTCAACCAATCAGAGCTGATAAAGTGTTCCTGTGATTGGATTAAAGACTATCGATCAGCCAATCGCATTACTAGATTGAATTTAACATGCAAATCTCATCCTTTGCAATTTGTTTGTAATTTATTAGTCATCTACCGTTCACTGTTTTTTATTTAAATACTTATTATTGATATGCCCGCACTTGACCCCTATCTCACCTGATGGTTGGCGATGATGGAGGCACAAAATATCGCGTACAGGAGTCAATCTATATACAAAGCGCGCTCGAGCAACGCACACATAGACACCGCTCACGGACACAATATCTCGGGAGCGTCATTCGGAGTCTCGGCCCGCCCTCGTCGAACAGTTCCAGCTCAAACGCTTATTAGTGTGAGTCCATCGAGCGTAGGTATAAAAAGTGAAGTATATACATGAGATTGTCTGCCCTGGCTGGAGGCTTTCATTTTGCATCAGGGCCGCCACAGGCAAGTCCGGTTAAGCAGACGACAACCTCCTAGGTTGAAATGCAAGAGGCCACTCAAAAAAAAAAATGAGATTGTCTTCTGTACCTATCTATTTTGTGATGTAGGTGACTAATAGAGCACGCTTGTTTAGGGTCACCGACTCACCGCATACAGATTACACGCGATATCCACAAACACGGCCACGTGAAGCTAGAAGCGGTCACAAAGGAAGCTGAAGCGCGCGATAGCCACTTGTGGCCGATGGATGCTACTTTTTTTAACCCTTACGCGCAGTATCATAATGGACTCTGATGAAGGTTTTAAGGGCCTATTACACTACGCGTTATTCAGACCGTTTTAGTCTATGGTTCGACTTATCGCGATGTGTAATAAGGGTCAGACTGTCTTAGTCGGGAAGAAAATAAGGCGAGTCTGAATATCGCACGCGTTATTCATCGTAGTGCAGTAGGCCCTTAAATGCGGGAGTGGCGTGTGACAGCGTGTGGCGGCCATCGGTGTCAGTCGTATGCGGCGAATCTATATAAAATGTATGAGAACGTTTTGTGGTTGTGGCCGGTAGCCTGTGTGCGGCGAACCTTAGAAGTAACCTCAAGATTTTTTGTGACACGAGATTTTTTATTATTATATATTTTATTAGATAAGTACTTATATATAAAAATGCCGTGTCACAGTGTTATCGAACTCCTCCGAACCGACTTGATCGATATTTATGAAATTTTTGCGTATTTCTGAGAATAGGTCGTAGGCTATTTTTAACCCACATTTTTTTCTTTGATAATGTAGGTATATGGTAGAACTGAGTCAGCTAGTGTTTTATTAAATTTTAAGCTCTATAAACTCTACATCTAACTGTGTTAAAAAAACACTAATTATAGTCCATGACACTAGTTTTTCATGTAAACCTGCCCTAACAATGATTGAAGCAAGAATTGCTTCCGGCACATAAGTACCGAGGTACTGCAGCGTATTGTACTTAATTACGTACATACATAGGTACATTACGTCTATATGCAGGTCGCCACGTGCTCGCAAGTTATTTTGTATGCATATGGTCGTTTCATGCTAATATATTGGAACACTATCAACTCTTGAGGTTTGCACTTATTTGCTTTAATGAAACTGTAACGATTTGTTTTCTGTCATACTTCTGATTTTAACTATCGAGTATTTAAATAGCCTTGATTTTTAGAAAATGCTCTACATAATCGATACATATGTGTACAAGAGGGCGCATAAAAGAGCAGCAGATCTGAGCTCACAACCACTTGCGTCAAAGAATGCGGTCGCTGTGGCCGAAATAGGCTAGAGATGGCATCGGCATCATCATTATCATCACATATAAAAAATATATAGAAGATTTAGTTGTGCGCGCATCACGTAAAATGTAAGAAATCGATGTAGATAACTTTTATATATTAAAATTGTATGTAACTTGATTATAACTTCGGCTTTGTTTCATCGTAATCGGTTGACTGTATCGAAAGATATAATACATGGTATTCATTGACTGTTGGGCGGTACGAAGTTCGCCGGGTCAATCCATACTTGTTTATTTGTTTGTTACGTCTTCACGCCTAAATGGCAAAACCGATTTTGATGAATTTTGGTACAGAGATAGTTGGGACCCTGGAGACGGACACAGGCTATTTTTTTTTTAAAGTGAGAATAGGGGGAGAAAGGGTAAAATATATTAATAAAAGCGGGCGAAGACGCGGGTAAAAGCTAGTTAGTGAATAATATACCCTAATAGGTAATTGAGTGAATTAGTCGATGGCTAAAATGTAATCAATTCTTATTGTTGATACGTTTGCGCTTGACCCCTATTACATGTGATGGTAAGCGATGATGTGGTCGACGATGGAGCACGCTTGCCTAGAAGTTACCTATTCACTCTTAACTTAAAGACCCCAGGTTGTAGCTATCAGGAAACACAGAAACCAGCAGGGACTCCCAGTCCTTACACTCTCTATTCCCCAAAATTCTTATGTGGTTGCATAGATAGATACTACAGACTACTAAAGGAAACTATCTAAAACGGTTAATTACTGCAAATAAATAGATACTGTTCATTTGTCAAGTTCAGTACTAATAACTATCTCTATATTATCAAGTACTCAGTCAGTATCATTTTAAACGTGACAATAAAGACAATTTTTGAAGGAAATTTTTATTATCATTATCAAGGGTTTCATTTTAGATGCAGTTTTAATGAGTTTCATAGATAACATATCTATTCATTAAAACAGAAAAAGAACGAATGACCTTTAAATGTGTAGGAGATGAGAAAGCGAAATGATTTATTTAATATTATTTTACAGTAAGAAAGGTAAGTACAGACATAACCCGAAGAATCGCCAAACTTAAGTGGTAGTGCGTAAAGTACATTGCTAGCAGAACAGATGGTCGATAGGGCCAAAAGGTTCTGACGTGGCGACCACATACCTAAAGACGCAGCATTGGAAGGCCTATAAAGGCGGACCGATGACCTGATGAGGGTCGTGGAAATCAGATGGATGCAAGACACACAGGACTTGGTGGAGGCCTATGTCCAACAGTGGACGTCATTTCTGCTGAAATGATGATGATGATGATGAAGTGCAGTAATTTAATGATCTCTAATTTTGCCAAACAAGATGTTTTTTTCCATAGTCCCAAGCTAAGCAAAGCTTGTGTTATGGGTACTAGACAACTGATAAACACATAAATATTTCTAAATACATACATAATATAGAGAAAATCACACCCAGACACAGAACAAATGAACATGCTCATCACACAGACATTTGTCCTGGAATCGAACCCACGACCTCCGGCATAGCAGCCAGGGTCACTACCACCAGACCAACAGGCCAGTCAGTTTTCCTTTAAAGGAAAAGAACAGGACACCATTCAATCTAAAATGGAAAAAAACGACGCAGGCCCAACAATAAACCTTGTATAAAGTGGCCCACCTTACCCGAAGTGTACCAACATTATCCTCGAAACATATTGTCGTCCTGACCCAATTTTGGAACCAAAATTTGCTACCAATTCACTCACCAATATTTGCCATGGCTCGTCAACTAAATGCTACAGGTATGGTTTCACATTTCACTACCTGACTCACTAGTTTCAATGACGAATTACTTTGTTGTCTAACTATACCCTGTCCGCGTTAAGATTAGAAATTTAAAGAAACCTTTTTTACTGTCTGTTAAACGGATTTTAACTTCTATTTCGTAGGCATAACCAACTATTTACTGCAACCGCCATTTGTCATGCTACCAACGTAATAAAAGCCAAAATCGGTAGAGTGGACAGCAATAAAAGGTTTTCACAAATTTCTAATGTTATTTTGAACAGAGTATAGACAACTATTAAACTATTTCGTAACTGAGACGTTTTACTTGACCCTGCCCAAAAGTAATGCATTTTTCACAACAGTCGGTTTTAGATTTTTGGTCCTGATTCATTGGTTATTCTAAATTTGGGGATCTTGAAGCATTTGAAGGTGATTCTGTACATTAATGACTTCAATTGAGTAATTTCCTTTTTTTTTTCTCCCTAACGCAGTAAAGCTGTAGTCGATAGTTTACAGGAAAGGTGTAAGGACATGCCTGGCTGATCCCCATTATGATAGTCGTCGGTACAATTAAATGTCACATTTCGCAAGCAAAGTAGCCTAGTAACTAAGTAATATAAGTAAGTATTATGATTGTACTTTATAATCAATGATTATCTAATAAACAGTTGTTTCCATCTGCCGACCATCCTCATGCCTACATTTCACAATATTAATTAACTACGACTATTTATAACCTAACTATGTCCATAATACGAAAACGGGTGTTAAAGTGAATCAAAGGTTGACTGGTAGAAAATGCCTAAGGCATTAAATTCGCCTCTATAAGTACTTTAATGAGCATAAAGTATAATTAATTAAATAAATAAAGTGCTCCTCCACACTGCTGTAATCTAGGCACGCTGAACACGTGCTCATAAGACTGACGGCATTGCCACGTTGAATGGCAAATAATGGCAATACATACTAGATAATTCTTTGGGCAACAAACGAGCCAGCCCACTAGTTGCGCCAAAGTATAGAACAGTTGACAAGAAATATCTCTGAAAAGATGACATGCACACGGACCCTATGACCCAAGCGTTTTAATCACAAGAAACTCAAAACTGTAATTACAGCTACCAGCTGTAGTGTATGGCATTAGCAAAAACTATTTAATCCGTATAAAATCCTTTCTATAAGACTTCCGCTTTGGATGTAACTGAATACACGTGCGTCTTATCGTGATTTCAACCTAATAGCTGTTATTACCACCTTTGTCTCATATATCTTGCACCATCTATGTAAATGGACGAAACAGCTACCTACATTGTTTTTTATATCGTGGTAAAGTCCCTTTTATGTTAAGAATAATAATAACACATTTTTATCCTTTAGTGCGAAACCAGTAAGCGTGAAGAAAAATAAAGAAAATCGGAAAACATCAAAATTATTAAGAACCTCCGTTCTACGTTCTTATGTTTTTATCTACAACTTCAAATTAGGTGCTCGTTGTTTTAATTACCAAAAGAACCAGTCTTATATTTACTTTGAAGCACTAATTGGAGGAAAACATGTACAATGGAAAAAGAGGTTTCACATTTTTCAGAACAAACTTTGTATTGATTAACAGTAAAATACCGACTTCTTTAAGCCATAATTCTTCAAAAAAATGGTTGATTTACAAAAAAATTGCCACGCAATATAGGACTGCAAAAATAATTATCTATACATACCCTATAATATTTAGACGAAAGTCTTTTTAGAGACACCAACACAACATTTTCCGCCACCATTTTTTATTCAAAATGTAACAGTTCCAACTTCAAATTTTAAATTCGAACACTTCAACTTCTTAATTCAAACAAACTGAATATCGAATAATTGCCAGATTATAAAATCCAAAATTCAAAATTCAAAATGTCATTCCGACCTTCCTTGTCTTGAAGGCTGTCTGCGTTGCACTGATTTCCTTCAAGCATTTTTCGTTGTATATATCCTCTCAGGGATATCTCGTCATTTTCCTTGAGTAGCAAGTTTATTCGAAGCAAAGTAAAGTAGGTATAAGCTCGATCATTCGTCGCAAAGCTGGTTTGGTTAGGTTCATAACAAAATTCGCGAATTATTTATGTATACTTGTTAATTTATGGAAAGTGTTTTTCTAAGCATTCTCGAATATATTTTAGAATATTATAAGTCAAGTTCCACTGTTTTTTTTTTGTTATTGCGTCCATAGGATAGGGAGTAGCATCATCGTATGCTATGAAAACAACATAATAATCTTGTGTAAAGGATTTAAGATAAACCGAATGAAGTCACGAGAAAATATTTAAAATATCCTAAAGTCGACAAGCACCTATCCCAATAAACTCTTCTTCTTCTTCTTCCTGCCCTTATACCATATTACTTGGGGTCGGCGCAACACTCTTACTCACACAGTATTTTTCTTCCATTCTGTTCTGTCACCCGTCAAACTGTCACTAACTCCCTTTTCTTTCATATCATTCCTCACACAATCCATCCATCTTTTCATCACCTATCCCAATAAACTATGGGTTCATAAGTCAAGAGTGAATAAGTTCCTTTTAGGCAAGAGTCGTTGACCATATCATTACCATCACATGAGATAGTGGCAAACCGCGACCTTAAAAAACATACAAAAAAATTAGTAGATAGAAATTGTTGATGGTTTCTTAATTTTGTAATATCCAAAAGGGTTTTTCCCAATCAGATTTCGTTACTTGGCTATTTTCCTTATCTCAAGTTAAAAAAAATTGTTTACTTAGTTTTTTTTCAACTGACTGACATACTACTCTGTCAAGAAAGTACCGGGAAAAGATCAATAATACACAAAATGTCTGTTATTCATCCAAATTTATTTTATCACCTTCAAAGTATGCTCCTTTAGAAACGATACACTTGCGCCAACGAATAATCCATTCATCAAAACATTTTTTAAACGCTGCTTCCTGAATTGAGTTCAGTTCTCGCCGCGAATTCTCCTTTATGTCTTTTATCGATTGAAAACGGATGCCACGAAGTGGTAATTTGAGTTTAGGAAAAAGAAAAAAGTCAGCAGGAGCCATATCTGGTGAATATGGTGGTTGCTGGATGGTATTTGTTGAGTGTTTGGTCAAAAATTCGTTCACAATGATAGCCTTGTGCGAAGGCGCATTGTCGTGGTGCAAAATCCAAGAATTTTCTTTAAACAAATCTGGCCTTTTTCGTCGAATTTGCTCTCTTAAACGCCGTATAACGCTCAAATAATATTCTTTATTTACCGTTAGACCTTCCGGTAAGAATTCAGAGTGCACAACACCGCGATAGTCAAAGAAAACAGTCAACATGACTTTGACTTTTGATCGACTTTGGCGTTGTTTTTTCGGTTTCGGATCAGTTGGAAGGCGCCACTCCGAAGCTTGTTGACTAGTTTGCATGTCAAACTCGTAAACCCACGTCTCGTCACCAGTAACAATGCGTTTCAGGAATGTTGGGTCCGAACTGACTCGTTCTAGCATGTCCTCAGCGACTTTCATGCGATTGAGTTTTTGGAGAAAATTCAGATCTTTTGGGACTAGCCGAGCAGCAACATGTTTCATACCCAAATGATTAGTTAAAATGGTACAGATCGACTCGTGAGATACAGAAAGTTCGGCGGCTATCTCTCTCAGAGTTGAATGGGGATTTTCAGTCACTATTTCCTTCACTTTTGCGATGTTAACTTCAGTTGCAGACGTTGACGGCCTACCAAAGCGAGGCAAATCTTCCATCACATCTCGACCGCTTTTGAACGCTTTGAACCACTCATAAGCACAAGTTTTTGATAAAGTCGATTCACCGTAAGCCTTCTGTAACATTTTCAGTGACTCCGAACACGAAATTCCATTGGCGAGGCAAAATTTAAAACAAACTCTTTGTTCGATATTTTTGTCCATTATGAAATTCGCAATACACACTATATATGATATTACTAAAACCAGCACTGTATTTAATATAAATAACAGATGCAACTCAAACTCCGCGCCAAAACAAAAATTTGAATTTGGAACCATATCCAAATCATCCATTCCCGATACTTTTTTGACTAAATGTATATCATTGTACAGCCGAAACTTCTGGGCCTAGAAACGTAAAATGTTGCACAAGGTGTCCTTTTATGATGTAAGCGAGCCCTAACAGAGGATGTACCAAAATTCATCCCCTAAGGATACGGGGTGTCAAAGTTTGTATAGAGAAACTACTTTCACTGGGGCGAAGCTGCTGGCAGAAGTTAGCACTTAATCAACTAATTAAAATATTTTGTCTATTTATTACAAGCTTTTATTTAGTTTCACCTGTTTAGATGTTTGTCCATCATCAAATCTTGCAAATAAAATTTGATTACCGACTTCCCAAAAAGGAGGAGGTACTACGTTCGGCTGTTTGTATGTTTTTTTTTTTTTTTTTTTTTTTGTATGTTTGTTCGTCGAATACTCCCCCAAATGTGGACGGATTTTCAAAATTCTTTTTTTGTTCGAAAGTAGATAGTTCTGAGGTGGTCCCATTATCACCAAATTAGGATCTGATGATGGGATCTTGGAGAAATCGAGGGCAACCTTCAAATTTTATAGGCTCACTTTATGAAGTATCTTGTGTATTTGCGTATGGTCGTCACCATCTCAGGTCGCTGGGCTGATGATGGAAGGTACAACTCCTTAACAGTAAGAAGTTACTCGAACAGGCAAGGACTGTTTTAGTAAATTGTTTTGATGTTTGATAGGGCATTTGCCACAATTGGTCTCATGATCATCAAGTCATGACCTGATGCTGCAGTCAGGATAGTCTGCAGAGTACCTAAGTCCTCGACAACAAACAGCAGATATATCGAGTTTAGGCTCATTGAAAACGGCTCGATGTGTGGATAAACGTACTGCTAATAAAGAACACCGAAGTACATAGAGACCTGATGCTGAAGCCAGGAGCATCAGGAAAAGTACAAACCTTGAAATTACAGCACCGTAGTCGTGTTTGGGCTCATTTTAAACAGGACTAAATTTTAAGTTCATTGCAATGTTGACATAAATCATCTAGTCTAATGACTGATTGAAAGATTTACCTTTCGGCTTCATCATCAGATCAGTTCGATATATCCTTTCTCTCTCCAGCATCTAGTCTAATTACTGTTTGAAAGAAGAGGGGGAGAGGATATATCGAACTGATCTGATGATGAAGCCGAAAGGTAAATTAATGTAATCTAACCGTGTTTGGGATTATTAGAACCGTTATGAGATGCGCTCTGACTATAAGGTATTTAAGTTTGACTGAGGGGTACTTTTTAGTGGTGGTACCATAACTAAAAAGTGTAAAATAAAAAAAACTTCGTCGGTGTTAAATAACGAAGAGACTAAACTATTATAGAAACACCGACTTCCAAAATTAAAGTTATTTGATACTTTTCAGTGTTTTTTATCATTGAAGTCGGTTATATTTTTTTTTTCACTACCCGGTTAACGATTGAGCTGAAATTTTGCTTGCATGTGTAAATCAGATGACAACGCAAAATTATTATGACATGGAGCCGATCTGATGATAGAACCGGAAGGTGGCTATAGGAACTCGCTAGTTAAACGACACAACCCCATCGAGTTTGGGCTCGTATGATTCGTCTTGACGAGTATTAATTATATAAGTATTTTACCGTGCTATAAAAGCTTACTATGAAAAAAATATTTTCATTTAAAACTTGTATACTTAAATGTCAATTTATACTTTAAAATATATTTGTGTAAGCTAGTACAACTTATGACTATTAGTTCGGTAGCAAATAAATTATTACCAAATGCAAACTTAGTGTAAGCAGGAAAATGTATGCTGTGTGAGGTAACTTAGAACGTAGGTAGGTTTTACCATTGCGTAAGAAGGCAAATCAAAAATATCTTTCATACAAGGATAACATGAGAAACTAAATTTTTACGTCTTTTACCGTTTAAACGTGTTGCGCCGAACCCAAATAAAACGGCACAAGGGCAGAAAGATGATGATGATGATGCTGACGTCTTTTGCCGTTTCTAACCAAAATAAATACTAAATTTTTTCCTGCTTTTAGTCGATTAAAAAATATAACAATTAAACTTTTTAATTGAAGATCTTAAATGTTTTAAGTGTAACATTTGACTTAAGGAGCCCCTTAAGTCAAATGTTACATTTACATTTAGGTTTAAAATCCTAAATGGAATTTTAAATTTTATCATGCTTGAATAAAGAGTAGGGTAGAGTAGGGTAGGGTAGGGTAGAGTAGGGTAGAGTATGGTAGAGTAGGGTAGGGTAGAGTAGTGTACAGTACATAATATATTTTTTCAAACCTATTCACCTCGCCTTTACAGAGGAGTGGGCTTCAGAAAGTTACTGTTTTATAGGCCTACTCGGGACTGAGGTTGAGGTTTTGCAGATGCATGAATCCTATAATATCTTCCTAGTTAGAAGATATTATACCGGAACTTCCAAACCAAACCGCCAATGCTAAGTGATTCCGACCACGTTATTCGTATTTCGATGACTCTGCGTACGCGCCGGGCATATCATCGATTTTTCCTCGTAGATTACGCAGTTTCTAAAGGAAAATACGATACTACGCATTTGTTTTGATTTCCTGGAGATCCCAGCCTCATTTACTAACGTAATCAACTCTGACCGTTATTTAAAAACTTGTTTTTTTATTTGAGGATAAAAGTAAATTCTTAAAGTTGGAACTACATTGTGCACACGTGTGCCACACACGCCGATCTGGGCGCTTCGGTCTCCATACATTTTATATGGAAACTAGACTTGTAGAGCTACATTTGATCCACGCCACGCGACGTCGTTCTACGTACAAAACAGGCGTGTCACACATGTGCGTCAGTATTAGACCGACGCACATGTGTGACACGACTAGTTCTAGCTTAACGGATTGATAGAAAGCTAATATTGGAATGTAAAAAGGAAGTTATTTTTGTAAACTAGAATAATTTTTCGTAGTAGAAAAGCAAAAATGGTCGCCATGATATCATGTTGTTTTGGTCACCTCAGTCAGACATGTTCTTAAGAGGACTATAGCCCCTTTAGCCAAGTCACAACAGTTTCTCTTACGTCGAACACCTCGAGTAGGCCACGCCCCCGATTCTTTTGTTCTGACCACGTGACTGAGTGTTAAGATACGTCATCTTAACTCGCTAATTAATTCTCGCACATTTGAAATTTTCTACTAGCGTTCACGATTGCAGATTTTCAACTTGTCTAGGGGGGCAGGATCCAAAGCGCGTTCATTCGGACTGCATACAAAAGAAAATTAAAACACTATCACGGTAAAACGTTGCTTGTAAATGTAAGAAGTAATTTTTAGACGCATTTTCGTGTATTTTTTTATACTGAATACCCCTAACCCTTCAGATACCGTCAATTAGAAACACAATAGTAAGACAATAGATGCGCGGCCACCGGGTGTCGCTTGGGGATTCATGAATTAAATTAGCTGTATTATGTAACTATTTATTCTATCTAGCGTTTATCCTGAAGAATAACATATCCCACCAAAAACATTTCATGTACAATGTTGCCAAGACGACCACATAAGGTTTGCCCTGTGAAAAAGATATCAGATCTCATGTAGAGCCAAGCTTCTGAATCTACACGGCCTAACTCTACAGACCCTAACTTCACAAATTCAACTCAGATTTTTATGATTCTGTTAATACTGTAGCAAATTCTACCTTAATTTTTATAAATAATAACAAATTAAAAAGCTTTTTTTTCTTCTTTAACTTATTTTTCAATCGGGCTCCCAATTACAGATAGTGAGTGGTCCATAGTTGCATATATTGTCTTTATCGGAAATCAGAAAGTGGTTAGAATTCATGTGGTACAGGTTTCCCGACTTGCTTTTGTAATCTGACTGTGCCCCACCCCAATGCGCGGGGCCCGTAGCATTTACTACTCTTTTGGCTAAACCAGCTTCCAGCACTGCTTTTGCGCAATATTAAACTCGATATAGTCCTCTTAAGTAGCTGTATGCTAAATTTAGCCAAACAAGTTTGATGATAGCCATTTCGTAACGCCAGTTTTCACAGGTAACCTGTTTTGGAATTATTGTTATAGTCTCAAATGGAAAATTATTTTTGTTGCATTCAAAATGTTAGTAATGATAGCATTAGAAGAAGACTTTTTGCTAAATTTTTTTTTAACATTTATAATAATTTAAGAGCATGATTTTTTTTTATGTGCAGATAATCATCTAATGACAACCCCCGCTCTTAGGCGGAGCGGGAGATAGTGTCAGACTCTTACTGACTAAAAACCCACCCCGTTCGGGGCTCGAGCTATCTTTCGAAACTAATCCTGGCCCCAGTACGCTTCGAATTCGACCGACCCAGCTGGGTCCCTAGAAGCGCGCGGGAACAGTGCGCGCCGTTGACGACTGGGGCTCGGTCCGGACAGTTACCGGATGGTCGGACAGCGAGTTACCCATAGCTCGCCGTCCGCAAGCCCATCAAGAGCATGATGATGTTTAGTGATGCAATAAAAAGTACAATGACATGCACAACAAAAACACAAACGTTTTCTCCTTTTGACTGATGCACTTTAGTCGGAGCGATTAATCATAGTCGAGTCAGACAGTGACACAAAACCTTTAGGGAAATATAGCGACATTCACGTCATATAGGAAAAGGTAAAACTAATTAAATGAGTAACTGAAATCAAATACCTAGAATATAAATATGAAAAAAGTAATAGTTTCCGCATAGCCTTTTACCTGCGTCTATAGGTTGGTCATTCACAATTTCAGAGAATTGCAAAAAAAGATAAAGATTTGACTATTGTACAGCGTACAAGGTCTGATCATCCTACTAATATTATAAATATGTATGGAAGGATGTATGGATGTATGGATGGATGTATGGATGTTTGTAACTCTTTCAAGCAAAAACTACTGAACGGATCTCGATGAAACTTGGTACACGAGAAAACCATATCCCAGAATAACACATAGGATACTTTTTATCCTGGGATTATGTACGCGGGTGAAGCCGCGGGCAAAAGCTAGTATTATATGTTTAAGTAATAAAGTTTTGAAATCGCTCATTTAGGAAAAAAAACGCTCACAACCATTGATATACAAAAAAAGTTTTTATAATTCAATGCTCACAACACATTTATTTCGCTATGTGGTTGCATTAGTCAACTCAAGACGCGTCATGGCATTTCTTCATTGCCACAGCGCATCATAACGAGATATACGCTATGTAGTTCTTTAAAAAAGTCACAACGCGTTGTGAACTTATGAACAGCGCGCCTCAATGTGTTGTCAGCAACGGCAGGAGCCCAGCTGGGTCGAAGCCTACTGGGGCCAGGGTTATCCGAAAGGGAGCTCGAGCCCCGATATGAAGGCTAGATAGAACGGGGTGGTTTTTAGCCAGAAGAATCTGACACTATCTCCCGCTCCGCCCAAGAGCGGGGTTGTCATTGGATGGCTTTCGCCACCATGAAAAAAAAGGCTCACGCAATTAACATTTCAATTATAAACACTGAATCAAATAAAAATGGATGCACCTCGCAACAGTAACATAAAATAAATGGCGGAAACTTGTTACTGTAATCTGTCACTAGTTATGCATAATTATGGATATTATGATGTTTAAAACATGACTTATACGCCATAACTGTTGGATTCAACGTGACTTACGTGAAGCCTGGGGCACAAGATTCTCTAAGTAATACTTAGATATCTTGTGAAACGATTAAGGGCCGGCATGCACTTGAGACAAGACGTCTTAGGCTAAACTGTCTAAGACAAAAGTGTTGGCTACGAAACGGGGAGTTGATAAAATATCGATATTATCGCAGTAGTCAAACAGCTGAACATGTATTTGTAAACCTTTTGAGAAATATTAAA
This sequence comes from Mythimna lalbum, assembly GCA_949319445.1. Lineage (NCBI taxonomy): Eukaryota > Metazoa > Arthropoda > Insecta > Lepidoptera > Noctuidae > Mythimna > Mythimna lalbum. The sequence goes on from OX439361.1 coordinate 2,843,464, forward strand.
TGTTGTATTAAAATTGGAGAATAATTACTGAGAATGTTACATTTTCATAAATTTATAATTTAATTTGTTTAATAAATATCATGTTTTTTAATTATAAATTGAGTAAATTATTTTTGAGCCAGTTTTGTCTAAGACGTCTTGTCTCAAACGAGCGCAGTTACAAATTATCACTAGTTTACAGCCAAAATACTACATAGTGACCGTTGGGGTTTCTATACTAATTAATGCATACTAAATGTAATTTTGTATTAAATTAGTCCGTATGACGTACCATATTATGCAATTGTTAACCTTAAAAACGCAACAAGTGCACTTTTTTTCTGTTGCACTAGTTTCTGATATTTGTTTGACTTCCTCCGTGTCAGATTCGTAAAACAGAACAATGTCATTTCGTTATTTTTTTGGCAGCACCTAGTACATACCCTAATTCTTTAACTGAAATGACCGCCTCGTCAAACGTTTCTGACATTAGACGGAGCAAACAGACCGACAGATAAAAAAAAAAAATATTTGTATAGAGTATTAGAAGATTTGTGGTCACAGGCCATTGATGCCTGGGATCTTCTCCTAGAATCCATGGTTTTTCACCTCGAAAGTTTTTGGGCAACGTGCAAACGTAGAAAAACTTTGGACACCAGTAACTGGGTTATCGTCTGGTGTTCGTACTTTCCTACTTAGGTACTTTCTATAATTGATGGATTATGATTGATTAGAGAGTTAGAAAAAGAAATAAAAACTGAATAGTTAAGTAGGGTTTTTTATGAGATATGATAAGATATCCAATAAAATACTTTAATTCAGCAGCAATTAAATACATTAGATAATAGAAAATTCTTTACTAAGCTACATATTTCTATTTTATATAATTTATCTTCATTACATCTATGGGGGAACATCGGATGGCAAAGTGTAAAAATTTATCCGCAATTTTGCGATTTTTTTATGATGGCTGTAACTAGGGAATCCAAACCCGCAACAAAATCGCGATCCCGCAGGCCCCGCGGGATTTGCGGGATTGGGATTTTTTAAATATACCAAGTGATAACGGCCCACACTTACGAGTTGTAAGAGAGGTCTGCTCAAAGCAGCCACCTTAACTTTGAGTTCAAAGAAATCTCATTAAATTACAGATTTTATAAAAAAAAAATATAATAGTAGGTAAATAATTTATTAAACTTCTATAATGAGTGAATGAAATCCGCTTAAACCTTAAAAATTCTCCTTATAATTCACTTATTACGACAACTTGTCTAAAAACCGTTTTGCCCGAGAGCCCACCTAAAACGGCCATAGGGGTAAGGGCAAAGTGGCCAGCATAAATGTTCATATGAAATGTATACTTTTTAATAGGATATTTCATCGTATTTGAAAAAATAAATTGTACTTTTAAACAAAGATAAAGAAATTTTTGTTTAAAAGTACAATTTAAACTTTTTTGTAAATACAATAACTTGCTAAAAATATTACATTCCACAACATTGCAAATCTTTTAGCACGTGTTAAAAGTGCAAAAAGGCGATATCTGTAAAAAATCCTTGAACATACAAAAAACAAATTTAATGATAATGAATTTGAACCTCGATAACATTAAATTCATATTGTTGTTTATTGTCTTTTAATTCTTGGTAAAAACGAGTATTTACGAGTTAGTTATCACTTATCAGATTGTTATGAAATCAGTTTTGCGTCACCATTTGTGTTACTCATGTTAATTAGTAATGTCGCCGAAAACTCTAATTATTTTAACCGAGACTTTTTTTTAGGTTCTTAATCATCTAATGACATCTCCCGTTCTTGGGCGGGGCGAGAGAGCGTGTCAGATTTTTACTGGCTAAAACTCACTCGTGCTTTTTCATACCAGGGCTGAATCTTCCTTTCAGAAGCAACCCCTTGGCTCCAGTAGGCTTCAAAGACCCTGCTGCTGAAAGAGGCTGCAACGACCGGTCCTGTGCGTCAGACTTGAGTATATGCTTTTAATTTCAACCCAACACCTCCACGCGGTTCCGAGAGATAAAGCGTCTTGACACACACTTCCTTCCTCCTTTAAAGGTTCCGTTTTTCCTTTTGAGGAAACCCCAAAAATACAACCGGATTGAGTACCTCTTCCTTTTTTTTTTGAAGTTTATTAAAAAGCAGTAGCAGTAGCAGCGAGGAAGGTTTCAAAGGTGTGTGTGTTTGGAACCCTTTTGAAACCGGGACGGTTCACTAGTTAAAAATAACAAGGGTAAATGGGCTTATAGGATGCTAAAAGACTTTCTTATTTAAGACTAGCTGGTGCCTGCAATTTCGTTCGGTACAGACTCGTAAAACTACGCTATGGCATTTGGTAATATTTCAAGATGGGTTTTTTTTTCTAACAGGAGGGGCTCAACTGGGTCGAAGCCTACTGGGGCCAGGGTTATTAGAAAGGAAGCTCGAGCCCCGGTATGAAGAAGCTAGAAGGAACGGGGTGGGTTTTTAGTCAGTAAGAGTCTGACACTATCTCCCGCTCCACCTAAGAGCGGGGGTTATCATTGGATGATTTTTCCCACCGGAAAATAAATGTTTTTTGCTTGGAACCTTGTTTTTCTAAAATAAAAATAGTTTGTTAGTTGTATTTTATAAAATCAGCTATCAAACAATGAAAGCGTCGTCAAAGTCGATACAGCCGTTTCGGAGCTTATCCGGAACAAACAGACCGACAAGAATTTTTAAATTCTATTTCCTATTTATTCAAGTTTGATATAAAAATCGGAATAGATTTTTCTATTCATCTATACATTATGGCTGTAAAAACATCTGCAATTGATACAGTTTACACAAAAAGAAGGACATAACGGAAATCCGTTTTGTGTTGACAAAGGTTTCCGGTTGAGCTATTTACAAATGCACACAGTTAGATTTTTTCTTGTCTACGTGATGTTGAATCAGAATTTTAAAGCAATATTTCCATTTTTTAAATCTTCTAGATCCATCGGATTTTATAACGGGCGTTGTGTAGAGAGGTTTCCGGGGTGGTCTTTTTTTTGTTGACAGATTCGCGCTTGACTGCTGGACATTACTACTACAAAGATACATATTTCGATGGAATGGACACTTTTTTTTCTTTCTGGAACAAGAAATGTCTGCAAAACCATAGGCGCCTAGCAGGGCCAAAGCCTACTGGGGCCTTGGGTTGGCTTCCGAAAGGGAAACCCGTGGTCCCATGGAACGCAAAGCTAAAATCTGACACTTCCTTCAACACTACCCTAAAGCGTAGTCATAAGATATTAATAATAATAATATTCCACTACTATCACACAACGGCGTCTAGTCCCAAGCTAAGCAGAGCTTGTGTTATGGGTACTAGACAACTGATAAACATACTTTATATTTCTAAATACATAGATACCTAATATAGTTTTTTTGATGGTGGCCAAAAATCATCCAATGACAACCCCTGCTCTAGGACGGAGCGGGAGATAGTGTCAGACTCTTACTGACTAAAAACCCAGACCGTTCCTTCTAGCCTTCATATCGGGGCTCACTTATAATTTACTGGGCCCATAACCTGTTGGGGTTATTACGACACCAAAGAGAAAGAGCGTTTTAAGGATTTAGATAATACCGTAACTGTTTATTATCCTTTTCTTTATATTGGAAGGTGTGTTTCAGTAATATTTCCTTAGCCTTGCTTATGTAGATATGATTTCCCACCTTTAAAAAAAACTATCATGAATCCTTTAACTCGTAACAAGGCTACAACAAATCAACAACAATCCTTTCAACCCACTGTCCATGAACCAGTCTTGCTGTCGCAGTGTCTATGTCAAGGTCGGCGCACGCGCAACTAGGCACATGGTTAGGTGTGGGCGCTATGTGACGTCACGCTATGTACACAGTATGCATGCTATGTATAAAGTATTCCGCGGAATGTCAGGTATTTGTGATTGTGATACGCACAATGTGTGTGTTATTGTTTTGGTGAAGAATCAATGATTTCTGAAGGCAGAATTTTAAAATCAAACTATCCAACTTATATTTTGTTTAAAGATGAAGCCACAGTTGGTGTCAAGTTACTTGTAGGTATTTGTTTGTACTACTCATTAAATTAAATTGTTTCTAAAGTGGTATCCGTTCAAAAGAGAAAATAAAAATGCGTTCAAAAAAATCCCAGTTGTATTGTTTGGTATTAAAATGGAATAAATCGGCGCAGGATTGGTACAGTGGTTGTGCAATCGACTGCTGCACTGCGGATCGCAGATTCGATTTTCGTCCGGAAAAAATATTTGTATGATCTTCAGATAGTTATTCCGTGTCTGGATGTCTTGTGTATGTAAATATAAATACTTCTTAGTGAACGCACGTGCGACACAAAAGTCAATGGATTTCCCAACCAAAAAAGTCAGAGTACCTATATCATTAATGTATTTATTTATAAAATATACCTAGTAGCTTTTGTTTATTACTAAACATATTATATTTATGTCTTCTTCTACCCTTCTCATAGAAATAAGATATCTACGACACTTCTCTATTAGCCCACCATTCCCCCTTTCCCTCTGTATGATTGATATAGCATACTTCACACACACTATCCAATGATTACTTCGTTTTCACACATTAGACCCCTTGTTAGGATAAGTAGATTGTTCATGTTCTGTTAATTGATCAGCAAATACAATCATGCCTACTGATTAGTGACATGTTCCCATTAGGTCCATGATTCAACGCCGAGCTGATCAAACAATATCGGCTTGTTTGATTAGAACCAAGTTTACTCTGCAGTGGTGACTGGTAGCGTGAATGTACCCATATTTGATTGTACGTGATAGTATGGCTTCTGTTTGTTTACACAGTTTATCTAGTATTAGTAGAGAAATAGGAGATTATTAAATGTTCCTGTCGTTCATCATCATCATCGAAAGACGTCCACTGTTGGACATGGGCCTCCCGATGCATCACCACAACGGTTCTGTGCGTCTCGAATCCATTGGATTCCCGCTCGGATTCACGCGACCCGCACCAATTAAAAAAAAAATACCAAAAAAGTGCCAATTAAAAAGTTGGCTAGGGTTAGACGCGCTTTGCCGCGAGTTTGTAGCGAAACAGACGCGATTTACACGAGAGCCTGTAGACCTTAAGGGGATGCAACTCGACATTACGCCATATACACTATATTTCATACAGCCGCTCTTACGCGATTATGACGTTATTACACATTTTTATTTGATATTTTGGAAACACAGTAGCTTGTGGATATTATCTAGGCATCTATTGAAATTAAAAAAAAAATTGTCTAAAACTAATGCAGTGAAGACCTTCGAAAACCTGCTATTTTGCAGGAACTTTGACACTTCATAAACTCAAAATTTAAAAAAAGTCAAAAAAGTAAAACAAATTTTATATTTTACAAATTATTTTTACAAATTTTATTAAAATTCGAAATGGCGACAATTTTGTTCAAAAAATGTTAAAGGTTTAAAAAGGTATTTCCTGGAACAAATTTTGTAAAATATTTGAGTTAAACACGGAATTACCGAATACTAACAGACTTTTCAGGCATTAGCTCTCTCTTTTTTCGCGTTGCCTTTTGGTCAAACAATGCGTTGGTTTGCGTTAGATGAAGGAGCAAGCTTTTAAACCGTGGTCGATGTTGACGATAGGTGAGTGGAAAAGCAGCCTCTTAATAGGATGCCCGTTGACGCGCGTTTTACAAACGTGCCTCAACGGCGCGTTTAAAAACCGTGGTGTGCTCAGGCTCTAAGTGGATAGTTACTGATATTATTAGTATTATTCTCCAGTGTTACAAAACTATACAGAATAAAGGGTGTGTCATTAAACATATTGTTCACTGTTTACTAGATTATATTAATTACGGAGAAAAGTAACTTGCGTCATTTGTGTGACGTAGCGAAAGGTGGGTTTCTGCGGTTATCGCTTACGAAGTTATGAAGTAAGAGCGATGAGTAAAAGTAAATTACAAGTTACTTAGTAGTAACTTGTAAACATACCTATAAACTATCCTTCCTCATGTCTCATAACGACTTTTACACCATCTGCTCTAAAATGCCTAAAGCACTAAGTCCTTCTTTGCACAGTATCTCTGACTAGTGCGTAAGTGTAGTTTTAATAAATAAATGACTTTTTAACCGACTTCCGATGTTTGTATTTAAAGGGTAGGTATAAAGTAACCTTACTTTTTTATAGTGAGAAAAGGCGGAGAAAAAGGGAAGAAAGGAATTAAAGTACATTTATAAACGCGGGCGAAGCCGCGGGTAAAAGCCAGTATTCTATACACCAAGATATGGTCTACCTGTGTGCCTTTATTTATATCTGATTATTTATAAGTTTGAGCGAGGAGGAGTAACACCCCTACAAGCATACCTACATGCATACCTACATGCATACCTACAAGCATACCTACATGCATACCTACACGCATACCTTCATGCATACCTACATGCATACCTACATGCATACCTACATGCATACCTACATGCATACCTACATGCATACCTACATACATACCTACACTCATACAAAGTGTCGCTTTTATATTATTATTGATAATACGGATGTCAAATATGAAGACGGATATTTACCTAGACGTAGGGTAACCAGATGAAAAAATAAAAAGTCCGGAGAGCCTTGGAAAATCCTGAGATTTTTTACAGTTTGAGAATTTTCTCTCAACCTACCTACTTAAAAATTTAAAAAAGTTGTAATATTATCTAGTTTGTTTAAGTTTTAACTTTAAGCTGAAGCAGATTTCATGAGCCTAAAATTTCAGGATTTATGGTAACCCTATTCCTGAATGATCCATATTATGTAGCTTTGTATAATTTATATTCTAATTTCAATAAAATACAGATTACATTTAAAAAAATCAAACAAACTAAAAACTATTCTTAGATTTGTATAAACTTGTGTAATTGAAAACTGTGTAAGTATATTATCGGGGGTAACATCTTCCCCCCCCCCTCTATTTCATGTGCGATGTGCAATGCGGGAGAGGTACCCGCAGTGTATAAAAACGTAAATATTACGTCTTTTTAAAATTTTTAAGCACTTTAGAGGGATAAGATGGAAATCAGGCCTTTTCTCCGGACATTAGGATTTTTCATCTGGTAACCCTATTCGGTCATATCCGCCAGACCAATAAAGAGACAATCAACATGAATAATATTTCAGCGATTATTTTCCGTCAATTAGACCATTGTCGCCCACTGTGTAAACGATGGCAGCCAAATATCACCGTTCACACCGTCCCGCTAACAAAACTCTAGTTATTGTTAACCATGTTAATTCAAAATACACATAAAATACGTACGTGTGTAAGTAGAGGATTTACTAAATAAGTTAAAATCTTTTAACTGTATTTGGTAACCAACAATGGCAAATTACTGGAACTATTTAATTCCGCTATGTCCGTTCCATTCCATCATCGGATCACTAGCCGTACATGGTGGACATCTCACGGTGTATATACAATTAGGTACGTGTAACGTTAAATGCGCAAAACCTGAAAATAGTTGGATCAGAATAACGATCAGAATCAATTGAACCACTTTTTAATAAAGATTACATTTTTGAAAAAAATATTCAATAAAAATGTCGCCCTGTCTATTTATGAATAAGTCGAGCTATCACGTGCGAAAACCCGCCGAAATAGGTAAACAAACAAAAATGGTTGTAATCCAATCAAATTTTCTCATACACGGGATAATAAAAGTTCTTATTTCAATGCAGATATTAATTTTAAACAAACTAAAACCTTAAATTTTTTATGACATTTTTCTCACTGTTTTAGGTTAATTATATTAAAAATCATTTGGGGTGTCCGAGGTTTTGCGCATTTAACGTTACAAGTTGTATAAATAAATCATTCTGTATAATATATAAGGTAAATAATGTTAGGTTACTCATTCATAGCTACTGTAATTTATGCAGAACAGAAGACAATTTACCAAGTATTTACAAGCACTAGATAATTTAACAAGTATACAAGCACAAGTTATATTAGCATTTTCAGACCGACTGAATAGAATAGAACCTCAATCTTGGTAACTTAGGACATAGACACAACAATGGTGTTTTACTTAAACGGAAAACTACCGGTTTACCGGTGATCGTGTAAATAAGTGTATTTACATATTTATACTGACACTATAGGTTCTGCCCGTGGCTTCGCCGTTTATGCCAAGAGAACTCAGTGCTGGGATGAAAAGTTGGTATCTATCTAATGTCTAGTTCAAAGTGTATCTGTTTTACCACTCTCATCAAAATCTGTTCAGGGTTTAAGCAGGGCCCGAAAATTATCTTTGCCCGGGGCGGCTAAATAGCTAGTATTTAGCCGCCCCGGGCAAAGATAATTTTTGCCGCCCTTTACATGTCAGTGTACAACATCAGAAATAACAACACAAATACATTGCAAAAAATATACTAATAAATATCAAATATGTAATTAAGCCAGGAGAAGAAAAATCAAAGCGAAAGGTAATAATATTTCTTCACCATACCTAACCATGGATTTTCAAACCTACTTACAAAAAAATAACTCAAAGGGCAACTAAACGATCGCAGGTAGGTTTCAGTCAGCAAGTCTCTCGCCCAGCCTGGGAGAAGAACATCTATACCTATAATAACTATATCTTCACTACTAAAAAAAAGGCGTGTAACATACAAATAAACACTCGCATTTATAATATAAGTTTGCATACAAATATAAGTATGATAGAGCATGAATAACACTATGTAAACGTTTTAAGTAATTGCTTTCAGATGATTACTTATGTAAGGAAAATTTTAATACATAATCGTCTTAAGTGTTTTTGAAGAGTTAGCGGAAAAATATTGTAATTTTATAGTAGTGTATTTTTTTCCTTGAATAAGAATTTTCTTCGTTTAACCCTTCAGATACCGTCAATTAGAGACACAATAGTAAGACAATTGATGCGCGGCCACCGGTGGTCGCTTGGGGATTCATGAATTAAAACAAACGTTAAAGTTTGATGATATTTCAATCCTCATTTGGCTTACTTTCTTTAGAACTTTTATTTTATTATCATAAAAATCCTACATCAATAAAATCTATGGCCAAACGAGGATTGACATAATGGTCAGATCGGGGACAGTTTTAGACTAAAACTGTATTCTGTGTGTTGTGTTTAGAGATGTGCCGTTGCCGGCAATCTGCGAATATTGCTGGCAATATTGCCAACAATATTCATACATCGGGCAATATTCCCACCAATATTCCCACTTCACGGCAATATTGCCAGCAACGGCACATCTCTAGTTGTGTCTGATTTAAAATTGATCACATCATGATATTATGGCCAATTAAATCTTTTAACAAGATTTTTTTTATGTGATTGTGTTATAATTATGTCTTGCTTAATCCCTGAACAAAGTACTTGTATTTATTAACAATTGTACTAAATAAGGTTACACTGTAGGTTAAAATAATAATTTGCATACAATAATTAATGACGGTACCGCGGTGCATTATAAAAACATCTTTTGTATTATTTGCAAAGCGATTTTTTTCTAGTGCCATTTTATAAGTCTAGCTTTTATATTCATGACAATACCTGGTCTGTTTTGTGACAATACAGTTTAAATAGCTGATATTTAAAAACACGGTCGTGACGTCACGGTCTAATGGATCATTTAATTTTAATTTAATATAATGAAATACCAATACTCTTTGAAAAACGCTTAATTTTCGTTTTGTACGAAATTTATTTGGACGAAAATTTTGATTTCTATATATAAATTATTCTATAGCTATATATTATATTGTTTGTTTTTCCTAGAAAATTCAGAAAAAGATTTTTTATTTGTTTGGTGATTTACGTAAACACGGCAATTTTCCGGATCAATGACCCCCTGGCGCTCGAGGTGTTTTGACCGCGGTGACACTTGGGGGATGCCTATGCCTATGTCCAACAGTGGACGTCTTTCGGCGATGATGATGAAGATGGATATTTTTTTTTTCATCATCATCTTTTCAGCCGGAGGACGTCCACTGTTGGACATAAGCCAAGTGTCCCAATTCTACGAGCAGTGTACCATGCCCCCTGCCATTTAAGTTTGGTGATTCTTCGAGCTATATCGGTAATCTTAGTCATTCCCAATCAGTTCGTAATATTTCAAAGCATTATTATCAACGGAAAACTATTTTTATAGCTACTGTAATTAGAGGAGATATTAATTGTAGTTCATAAATCCTTTTCAGGACAATGTAATGGAGTCATCTAACTGAGTCACTTCTCGCGTTGAAACTTGAACAATCTAAAGAACTTCAGATTTTTTTTATGTTGGGTAAAAATCATCCAAATGACATACCCCGCCCTTGGGCGGAGCGGGTAAGAGTCTGACACTATCTGTGTCAGACTCTTAATATTAAACGGATTTTTAAAAAATCCGTTCATAATTCGTGTAAGTTAAACACCTTTCAAATCTGGTGCAAGGGAAACTGTCAAATAACAGAATAAGGATGTTTAATTGCATAATTATACTGTATATAATGTAACATCACTGCTATTAGCTTACATGTGTACAAAAGAGATAGCGAGATATTTACACAATGCATGAAAAAAAATCTACTTAGTGATATTGTTTCTTAGAAAAAAAAAATTGAAAAAAAAATAATTAATAAGTACTGTAAAGTTTTTCTATTCTATAGATAGACATTTACTCGATATCAGTGCATTTACTCAATTTTAGACATATAAAATGGTGAAATTCAGAGTCTACATGTTTATTCCTTTCAAAGACCAAAAAAAAAAAAAAAAAAAATTATTCTCCAAATAAACCAAGTCGACTCTTATTACGTCGAATGACGTCGGTCTACTTAAAAACAAGTGCATCCTCTTTTTTATATCTGACGCTCGCTGCGGAGACTGAGCGTCGCTTGCGCATTCATTTTGAAATAAGAACAAGACAGGACGCTAATAACAGTGGGCTCAGATGTTCCCGTGGGATAGTTTAAGTTCATTATGTACATAAAAAAACAATCGGATATATTTATTTTCATAGATAATTACGTACGTATGACGAGAGAGACGTATGCGCTGGTTCGGACATGTCATGAGAAGAGACGAAGAGTACCCAATAAAGAAGGCCTTAGCGATCCCGGAAAGAAAAAAAGGCAGAGGGCGCCCTCTAGCTACGTGGTGGATAACTGTATCCAAAGATCTGGAACGAGCTCAGCTGGACGCACAGACAACCCAGGATAGACTATCCTGGCGCCTAAAGACGAGGAGAGCCGACCCCAAATAATGGGATAAGGCAAGGAAGAAGAAGAAGAACAGATAATTAAAGCAGATTTTTTTTGTTTTGAGAAAACGAGTCGGCATTAAGAATTAAGCTAGAACTACATTAGACCGAAGCACACGTGTAACACGCCTGATTTGTACGTTGAACGACGTCGCGTGGCGTGGATCTAGTGTAGCTCTACAAGTATAGTTTCCATATAAAATGTATGGAGACTGACGCGCCCAGATCGGCGTACGAGGCACATTTACTCTGGCCCTGGAACGCAAAGGGTAACTGAAAAAACACAGGTGGGTTTAGCCAGTAAAAGTGGATATCTATAGATACGCCTTATTGATTCAGAGCAGGAGAAGTTACATGCTGTTTTTCCACCACAAAAAATTAATTTCCTATTATATTTAGAAATAATTTTTCAAATAGCTGATCCCTAGTAATAAACTGTAGTAACGTACGTAATTACGTATTACAAGACTATTATCTAGAATAACTAAAATAGCTATTAATTATTATGATACTATTATAAGACAGCCTAGGTATACTATATTCTTGATAGACTACTGCAGAATATAAAATGAACTAGGTCGAAATCTAGGTTGACCATAAATAAAATTGCTTTATAAAAACGGAACATACTTAACCCTGTTTGTGCCGTCGGTGTTAGATAATGTTCGTACGATTATAATTTAGGTGTCTTCAAGGCTAGAATGAATATAATATAGGCTCTTAATAAACTAGTGCGCTTGATCAGGTTTTCGGGATCGCAGTCAAGCACTATAGTTTATATAAATTAAAAAAAAAATAACAGATTTTAATAATAAAAAAGAGAAATCATTTCACTGAATGTATATTTTTTGTAAGTATCATATTCAGCGATGTCATTTCCAAATTTATACCGAATTTATTGTTTTTATTGTTATTTTTTTGTTTGGAGCAATATTTTCCCTAGAAGATATAAAAAGTAGAGGCAAATAAAAAAAAAGTATGCGTCGATGTTCTATAGAATGATTAAATATTATGAAATGCAGTAACATTGTTAATAATTGCTTTGCAATTTGCGTTAGTAGCTAATTTATTACTACAGCATTATTCACAAGATACAAACATTGAGAAAAGTTAATGATCAACCAGAACAATTTCACTTGACCTAGGCATCGCGTGCCTCCCATGGGAGTCATTGTCGACCGTATTGGCGTCACAATCTAGTACATTTTGATACTAACGAGAATTCTGAATACTTAATGCAGTATTCAATCAAGAAGAGAAACTTATTTTTTTTTTTATTGATATTAACTCGTGCTTGACTGCGACTCCACCTGATGGTAAGTAGTGATGCAATCGTTGATGATGAAGCGCACTAGTTTTTAAGAGCCTATTCACTCTAGCCTTGAAGACAACTAAATTATAATAGGAAGGGAAGACCACTGCTGGCAAATTATTCCAATATTTCGATGTACGCGGTATCAATGATGACGAGGCAAAACGCTTAGTCCGGACTGTAGAGCCTTTTCACACTAGCCTTGAAAACACCGAAATTATTATTATAGTAGGACGAGAATAGCGCTGCAGGCAAATTTTTCGAATCTTTCGATATATGCGGTATAAATGACGACGAGGCTCGAGGATCATTACAAGAACAGTAGATATGAAATTTTCTTCAGAAATATACAAAATGGTTAATTAACAGAAATTTCACGACCGTGGCGATAGAAAACTATGTTATTTTCGTAGACTAACTGGTTTATTTAACTTTTTTAAATTCAATGTGTAACACAGAGCCTTGATATCGTAGGTAACCTACATTAATTAACATGCTAATCTACCTAATTTATTTTCGTAATTGGAAAAGTTCTCCTAATATCAAAATGAACGTTTATGTCCTTTATTTAACAATTTTATTGCTAAATGGGACTATTAACCTACATATTAAAAAAAAACACTTAAATTACTATAACATCCTAAAACAAAAAAATAAATAATAAGAATCCATAACTAATTATAGCGAAATAAAAACAGTCTAAAAATGGCGGCGGGAAAATTCTTCGCAATGTACCTAGTACCTAGATTAATGTTACTAGTTAAGTATGTACGATATGGAATTAAATTAATTCCGTAGAATATCTATCTAGAATAGATATTTTAGTGTTTTTTAACACTAAAATATCCACAATCTTCTATTTTTGGACACGAATTTAATCTCTAAAGCAATAGTCTATTGACCGTATTTTTTAATAATTAATAATAACAAAAAAACCTTTGCGGCACTCAAGTTGCAGTTTCAAATCCTCTTATCACGTCGTGCAGAAAAATACCAGTTCAACTAGAAATCATAATAAACACGATTTTACGATTATGACGATGTAAGATGGCGATAATCGCAACAAAGAGACTCATTGTATCGCCAAGTACATCGTTTTAACATAAACTATGTAGAAATTTGCACTTTAATTTACGAGCACTAAGATATAGGATTTTATTTATATTGGTACAAGTAGTCACGCTTCGGTAACTCGGTTGCACGCAAGGCTGAAAAAAATGTAATCATAGTACATCCAGCCTTGCGTTGCTAATATTTTAATTTGAATAGTAACACTGTTGTTTATGGTCAGCTGAGTGATTGTAAATAATAGACCGGATTTAATTAATTAGTAAAGTTCAGTAGCTGGATTATTCACAAATAGATTCCTAGTAAAAAATGTGGTGAAAATCGTTATAGTTTTGTACTGGACTGGACCGGATAATATATGGAGTTATTGAAACAGGCGCAATCTCGGTAAAATGGAGCTGAGAATTTTATTCTAGTACTTATTGGCTACCTAAGCAAAGTTTGCGAGAAGGCTGATTTGATACTTTTGCTGCCAAATACTGCAAAAAACGTTAGGAACTCTAAAAAAATAATAAATAGGTACGTATGACTGCAATATGGTCGAAATACTATATATTTCCTTTGGGATGAAGAAAAAAAGTGAGTATAAATAGATTATAAGTATAATATAAGTAGGTTAATTTTGGCTTTGAGACAATTTTTTTTTTCAAGAAATATGTAAAATTAAGTAGTTTCCAATTCAAATTATTTATATCCCACCTGCTCACTTATTCTAGTCACGTATTTGTCATAAAATTATTATTTGCAAACTTTTTTTAACATTTGAAAGTAAGAAAAAAAAACATTAATAAAGTCCCGTACCTCATTTTGCATCCAAACATTTTTCTCAGTCAACACAAACGCCGAATTATCATAACAACACTTTTCCTTGTCCATTTTTTCACTTCCAAATGACATTTACTTCAGTTTCACACAGTACTGAGAATCGAAAGAAAATAACTGAATACACGTGTGTTAAAAACCTTGAACGCCGTGCATAAGAAAGTAATTGGATCGTAAAATCGCAACTGCATACGATATGCGACGTAGGGTTAAGAAATGCTTTCCCGCCGAAATGGCTGTCAAACTGGTTGTCACTGTCAGGTCACTGCGCGGGAAACCGTCTCGAGGTAAACTGACCGCGGCGCTGAAACGTTCTGCCTAATAAATGAGAAAAAAATGCACAAGCCGGATTTCTGTTCATATGCAGCGATCTATAGTTTGCGTACTCAAATAAAAATTTCCGACGGAAAATTATTACAAAACGGTAAGGTAATTTAATGATATGTAAAACGTATATTGTTACATAATTCAACGTTTGTTGACAAGTGCCAATTGCTAAGACATTACAAACTGCAATTAAAAATCAGGTGTGTGACCTGACCAGTTTTATATTGTCTTGTAAATAAATCAATAATAAGTAGGTAAAGCAATTTAAACTGCCCTAGTTTCAAAGCGGATCTTTCTGTCGCAAGTTATTTTATTACTTATTATTGTTTTTATTTGCTAGATACAAAATCAATAGGAAATAAATATTTAATTAGTTCGTTTATTTATTTCTTTCTATTGAAAATTTAGAATTTGATTTTCTTATCTGATGTTATGTGTCTCTCATGATGACATTACACCACAACTGCATTGTTCGAACGATTAGGCGGCAGTGTAAATTGTAAATACAATTGGTTTTTGCTTAGTTTAAAAAATGCCAAATATTGTATTGTATATTTTCGTTATTATGACATTAAAAAAAACATAGTTCTATTGCTAAAATGCTATAATTATGGTACTTAACTTACTCGTTTTATTCCTCAATAATGTACTTTTTACGTACAGATAAAGGAACCATCTGACAGACTATTTTTGTTTATGAAAATATTAATTTTACTCTGCGAAAGTAAAAAAAAATCAAATGTGTAAACTCGTTTATAAACACAATTAAAATAAAGAAGAGCAGCAATTTCTGTAACCATAAATATCTTTGATTGATACGGTTATGCTTGATGAGTGTACTGGACTTTCCTGACCTGTCGGTCAAATACGACGACACTCCTAATGTCCCCTTTGACAGTACCTAGCTACATAATGCAATGATTTCCGATTCGTTAAAATGTTACGTCATTTCATACAATTGATCACTGTTCTCACTTAGCCTTGAATCATGCTTGAGTCTATTTGATTATTACCTTTTGAATTAATTTCAATTACAAAAATCTCTAGAAACTACAAATACCAACCGAAACTTTACTAGGGTATGGACTCATTAGAAGAACTTTCTTTAATTAGATCTGTAATTAAAAATAAAAGGAGAAATTGACTGACATATCATCGCACTACCGGTAGTTTTATAAAAAAAAAATGACCAAAGACTAAAATTAGATTAATTTTCCTTTTTGGCACAGGCGAGCACTTAAAGATTATTTTTTTGAAATGGGAGTCCAAAGTTTGTATAGAAAAACCTACTTTCATGCAGGCGAAGCCGCTGGCTGCAACTAGTCAACTATAAAAATAATCAAAGAAAAGGTGCTTTATTAATTTTGTTAGTCAGTAATAGGTAATTATTTAACAAATGAAAGTTTAGCATTTAGGTCGCATCTTGCACAATACTGCACTGGTAAAAACCCCAAACATTATTTCATTAACTTAGATGGCCTTAACACACCTAGCTTTGACAACATATTGAGTTTATTGTGTTTTTTCTAGAGTACCAGAACTAACTGCACTTAGTCATTTTAGGGTTACGAAACCCTTTAGACTCATGCGTCGAATTGGTCCAACGAGTATATTAGTGTCCTATTCGCCAGGGACGTGGTCTGAGTACTCCATCTCGTATAGCTCTTCAATCCACATAGATGACAGGAGAGCTGATGATTATGCCATCAGTCAGTATTTGGTCGTGGTTCTACGACCCTGACTGACGGAATAAACACCATGTCCATCGGATATATTCTACGAAAGCGGTTAATTCATGAATCCCCAAGCGACACCCGGTGAACGCGCATCTATTGTCTTACTATTGTGTCTATAATTGACGGTATCTGAAGGGTTAGGAGGACTACAGAAGCTAATCGCGAGTTTTGTAGTGTGAAAAAGTATTTGATCCACTGCAGTAAACGACACATGCTAAATAAATAGTATAAAACTTTAAACCAAAACCTAATTTTGGGGCCATGGGTGCTGCGAAAAAGTTTCCTAGCAATGGCAATGGCAAAGCAAAAGAATGGGTTTTAGTCAGTAAAAGTCTGACACGCCCTCACGCTCAACCCAAAAGTGGGAGATTTCATTAAGATGATTTTCTCACCTAAAAAAAAATACTCCTAAAACGTTAGAAAAAATCATAAAGAGGCCTCTAAAAATCAGTTTTGTCGATTAAAAGCTGAACTATTAAACATACAAACATTTTGATGTTGATGTTAGAGAACACGCTTTATCCTGTAGATAGTCTTCTTTCATCAGACACCAAAGTAAGTCCTAACCTTTCTGTTACGAAAAGAGAAATCCCTGAAATAGTACCTAGTAGTAGTAGAACAGCAGTCATTTCGATATCGAACCTGTCTAAATCGGGTCTTTCCCCACCAGAGACAACTAAGTAACTAACGATACCGCTCTATTACTTCATCATCTAATTGCCTGTCCTTAATTAATACCTGCCTAATTAGCCTCGGTATCCATATCATGAAAAAAAAACTGGCCAAGTGCGAGTCTCTAGCGGAGCCATGGGTTCCTTACTGAAAGGAAAACCCGGCCCTGGTATGAAAGGCAAAGCAGAAACAGCAATAGGTTTTTAGATAGTAAAAGTCTGACATGCCCTTCTGTTGCGCCAAAGAGCGAGAGAT
Organism: Mythimna lalbum; assembly: GCA_949319445.1. NCBI lineage: Eukaryota > Metazoa > Arthropoda > Insecta > Lepidoptera > Noctuidae > Mythimna > Mythimna lalbum. The sequence continues at coordinate 2,860,900 of OX439361.1, forward strand.
GTTATTGGATGATTTTCCCACCCTAAAAAAACCGTCACGTCACAAAAATCACGTTTGTTGTATGGAACCCCAAATATTTATTTTATTCTGTTTTTTTAGCATTTGTTTATATAGCGGCAAAATAAATAATTTGATCTGTGAAAATTTCAACTGTCGTAACTATCACGGTTCATGAGATACAGCCTGGTGACAGACGGATAGATAGGCAGACGGTCTCGTTTTATGCTTTGGGTACGGTATCCTAAACATCTATCATAGATGTGCAATCTAGCAGGACAGTGCAATGTTAACACTGGTTTGCCGACCGGTCGAGTAGTCGAGTGCAACGCTCGGGAAAGTAGGATTAAAGTACGCGGCAGAATTGTAGCGTGGTCAATGCACTTTGATTATACCAGGGGTGGACTCAGGGAGGTAACTAGGTGGGCAACACTTTGGTAAAATAAAACATTAGTTCAAAACTCTCTCGACACAATACAAAAAAAAACTAGTTGATACTTTAAGTAAATTAATAAGTAGTAAAAAAAATAAACAATGATCAGACTTTATTACATCAAATATTTACTTGAGAAACAAGTCGATAAAAAATTCCAATCAATAGATTACATTCACTTTATAAAAATAATAAGAAATCTTTATTTAAGCAAAAACCGTTAAGCCCTTACGGTCCAACCAGAGCGGAAAAAGTTATTTGACGCTGTCCCCACATCAAAAGGGAGTCAGGGAGTTACCCAGGAGGCCCAAAATTGTGGCAAAAAAAGAACATCACTAGCAAAATGTCGGTATAAGTATTGCTATTATATATTATTATAAGATATACAAAAAATGTCACGGTAAAAGCTCTTTTTTGTCTAAATCCATTATGGACAAAGAAATTATAAGTTACCGTTACAAACATCTTAAAAACTATTACAGTCTCGATATATCGAGTATATTATATATAATACATCAAAGTCATCAACCAGGTAGGTACCACCCACAGAGTAAATTAATGTCTTTCTTTGTCATCTACACCTATACTTTTTTTGTTTATGCGAAAAAAACTTAAATAAAAATCATTACCGCAAGCGTATTCTATGACTGTGATAAAAGAAAGCGAATAACGGATAATAAAACTGTAAAACTAACCGTCTAAGAGGATATGACACTAGACAATGGACGTGTCCTCAAAATAAGTGTTTAGAAAATGTTTGCATAACAAATTCACTCTATGTGATTGGACTCTAAATAGAGAAATTGGAAAACAATACTTGTTTTTTTAAGACCTTTATAGTCCCCTAAATATCTGGCCGGAATTAAATGAACTCATACTCGTAACCGCCTAGACAGTACGAGTGTCTGTGTATTTAATTCCCGGCAATAGCTCCCCGTTTTCTTTGCGAAATATTGATTGATTACTTATGCTATGTACGCAAAAATATTTAGCCATTGTACCCATAAATTTAATTTTATGTATAAGCTGTGTTACTTTTTGGTGTACAATAAAGTTTATTCTATTCTATTCTATTAACCACCAATTTTTTTGAGTAAAAATGTTTCTAAAGATCCAAACCGTTGCGAAAGTGTCGGGTAGTTCCGTATTTTCACTTAAATATTAATACCACGAAAAAAAACATTGTTCATGAATTTATATGAAACATATATTTTTTTCAAACCCCTAACCTAACCTAGCCGTTACCGAGGAGTAGGCTTCAGAAAGTCACTGTTTTATGGTATTGCTCGGGCGCTTGAACTGGGTTGTGGGTTGTGGAGGTCTGATAGGCCATCGCTCCAAGTATAATACAGGTATTCAGCCGCGTTCGGGTAGACTGGAAGCTGACCCCAAACTACTTGGGAAAATGCTAGATAGATGATAATATTAAGGTACTAGCGACCCGCCCCGGCTTCGCTCGGGTGCAATATTATACATATAAACCTTCCTCTTGAATCATTCTATCTATTAAAAAAAACCGCATCAAAATCCGTTGCGTAGTTTTAAAGATTTAAGCGCACATAGGGATATAGGGACAGAAAAAGCGACTTTGTTTTATACTATGTGGTGAAAAAAGCGACTTTGTTTTATATTATGTAGTGATAAAATAATTACAATCCTCCGATTGCTTTTAGCTCGTTTCTCAAGTTATAAGTACCAAATCATGCTTGAGGAAAACTAAATTAGTTCAATTACAGAATCATATCAATAGGCAATTAATCATCATTAATTATAATCGATTACTGTCTTTTTTCCTAGCCAAGATTTTAGTTAATGGTTTTCCTTGTAAAATCCTTTAAGGAACAACTAAGTAAGCAAAACATAGTTTTTTTTTTTGTAATTTCTATAAAAGCATCCGTAGTCGTCTTTAAATCAATATCATAATTACTGAAACACGACTGCCTGACTGGACACAAGAAAAAAGCTTTTATACAACAAATAATTACATAACATACTATAATTGTTAGTGTTGTATGTTGTTCTTCTTTTTTGCTATGTCATCTTTACACCTTTTAAATAGCCTGCCTATTGTCCTTTTAACTTTTGACACTGGATTTCTCTAAACATCTTGAAAAATACCCTTGTATTAGGAGTCGTAAGTGAACGCGTTAATTCTAGGCTAGCATGCTCCATCGTCGACCACATCATTGCTTACCATCCGGTGAGATAGTGGTCAAATGCGAGCCTATCAATAATATAAAAAAAAAACGCTGTCTTCCACAGCTTTACCAAAGATATCGGACCGCCTTGTTTAGCTTTGTGAAGCCTACTGTACTACAGAGCTACCTTAAAAATAACTGATTTAAAAAAAAACGCTTTTAACTGCTAAACAAATAAAAAATAAAACCGCTATCGCGTTTTTGTTTTGTTGTTGCCTATCTTATACATGTGTAGGTACCTACTTAAACCACTTATCTTTATTGACAAATTACAGAGGTTATGTAACGTCACTTTAATCGTATTTTAATTTGGGAAAACCGCATGATTCTTAATATTTTCTAATGCCTGTTTTGGCCGAATACTAACACATATGGCGCATTTTTTTTAAATTGTAATAACAAATTTACTTTAATTTTTTTTACATGAAAATATAAAAATAGGTTATTACCTATTTTTATATTTTCATGTAAACATTTTTAAAGTAAAATATAAAAATGTTTTATGTTAGTCTTAAGTTTGCGCCTTTTTCGGGCAAATAGAATGATTTCCTTTCTTTCTAACAATAGAGAAATGCCTAACTGAGCAGAAAAGATACTTAGTATCTATCGTGATCCTTTACGATCCTAGATTTTGGGTACCTTCGATACATCGGAGTCTCGGAGATATTAGAAAAAGGTCAATGTACTTTATTTTAAGTTTATTGGGCTTTGTATAGTAATTTCATTTCGTAATTTCTACATAATATGCGCTGGTCGAGTCCGCCCCTGACGTAACCATGGAACGGGTCGCAGTGTTTGCATTTTTCATGCAATCCTGTAGCACCGGGGTATAGTATCGTCATATAATATCACATTTCTAAAGAAAATGGTATGGCATACTTTCTTAAAAATATCTTGTTTACTGAATTAAATTGAATTTTAAACTAGAGAGCAGAGGACTTACACAGATGTATTAAAATAGCACTCTTGCGAATGAGAAAAAGGGATGAAGCTATACATCCAATTAGCTCCATCACTTTAACAGTCTAGTTTAGGTCGTAAAACGGATCGCATTAAGGGTTTGTGGTAACACTGCAGCTCATTTAAAAAAAATGTAATCACAAATATTTATAGATAGTTTTATAGGATAGGAGTGGAATCATTTCAATCATAGCCGTTTCTTTTCATATAAATAGGTACCAATCTCTACGATTCCTCTATCAATCTCATTCAGATTCTACACACGATGGTATCAATGTCGTCCCATCACGCATACCTATCGATTGCTTTTATTGTATTCTGAAAATATTAGGCACATTGCTCGCAGAACATATTATTATAGTGATAGAGACGAAAAGTTCTGCCCGTGCCATTTCGATTCTCTTGCTTCGAAAGCCTCGAGTCCGCTACGCCTCCAATTCCTTTGTTCTTACCACGTGACTGAACGTTAAGATGACGTCAGAATAAAGGAATCGGTGGCGTTCGACACAAGAGAATCGAAACAAAATGGTTGATTGGTGGTGGTCGGTTGGCTAGGGTGTAGGCTGGAGTGGCCTCACGTGACCGAAGACGCAGCGTTGGAAGATCTCCCACAAAGTGGACCGATGACCTGGTGAGGGTCGCGAGAATCCGATGGATGCGTGACGCACAGGACCGATCGTTACGACGACATTTATTATAGAGGGTGGCTTATTTTCACAGAGAACGTCTTTCGGCTAAAATGGTGAATTGGTGATGATGATAAAAATATTAGAGCGACCATTAGTTAGTGTTAGGTGATTTAATAATACCACAGTGTCTCAAGACGAAGGTCTATGACCAGTGCGTGTTGCCAGTGATGACTTATGACTCCGAAACGTGGTCACATACAATGGGCCTCATAAGAAGACTCAAAGTCACCCAAAGGGCGATGGAAAGGGCTATGCTCGGAGATTCCTTTACATCAGAAATGAAGATATCCGCAGGAGAACCAAGGTTACCGACATAGCTCGGAGAATCACCAAGCTTAAGTGGGAATAGGCAGGGCATATTGCACGCAGAACAGATGGTCGATGGGGACGAAAGGTTCTGGAGTGGCGACCACGTCCTACCGGAAGACGCAGCGTTGAAAACCTCCCACAAAGTGGACCGATGACCTGGTGAGGGTCGCGGGAATCCGATGGATGCGTGACGCACAGGAACGTTCGTTGTGGCGACACTTGGGGGAGGCCAAAGTCCAACAGTGGAAGGATGATGATGATGATAATTTAACAAACTGGCATTCCTACACATTCAATAAAGAACAAAAGAGATCCATTTCCATTCTTTTCTGAACATAAAAGACAATAACATTGAAACTAGAACAAGAGCTTAGTAATCAACATACAATAAATCTAAAGCCAGTAAAATGAACCCATATAAAATGCATTAAACAGAGCTTAACTCTCGTACTATGAGATTTGCATTCAAATAGTTGTGTATAATACACTTCATGGGAGTTGACGCACTGTTTATACATATATCTAGCTGACTTGGAAAATATGGTTCTGCCATTTAAATTAACAAAGAATAAGGGTGCTTACAATTAAATATCGCATAAAAAAAACGCCGCCACAAGAAGACGCTAGAAGCGGTCACAAAAACAGCTGAAGCGCGCGCCAGCCAGTGGCCGGAGAAGCTTCAAGCGGCTTTTTTTTGTGGCGGCACTGCCCCACACGAGCCACAAAAAAAGGTCGCCTCAAAAAAATGCTTGAAGCGGCGTTTTTTTTAGGCCCGTGTGGGCGTGTGCGAGGGACACTTAGACGTTTCATGTCGTACTGCTGCCGCACGTTTACCGTGCCTGGCAACGTCACAAAAATATAAAGGGATGGTGCTATATGTGGCAAAGATTTTATATATCCTACTAGAGTAGACAGGATATATAAAATTTTTGATATGGGGTGTATAGCTGCATCCGTCTCGCTCTCACGCCTGAGATTTTAACACGCCATAGTAAGGCTCGAAGTGCTACTGCAGCGCAGACAGGTAGTATTTTAGCACATCATGAAATTTGTATATAACTTATTGTACACCTAGATAATAAATGTTGAAATTTGAGCCTTCTTAAAACATACAATTGGAGGCCTTATTGCATTCCGCAATCGCTTTTTGGCAAAGTGATATGGACAGAGATTGCCTGGACATAAAATGCACTTGGTGCATTTTAAAACTAACTGACTTTTTTAGCTAACTGGAGTTTTGCTGGCTTATTATAAAGAGATCTAGTATATATAAAAGCAAAATACCACTCACTGATTAACCAAGAAATCTCAGAAACTATAACACCTAACAGTATTAAAGTTTGGCAGGTAGGTCTATCGGGTGATCCGCTAAGAACGAATTTTACGAAGCTCCATCCCTAAGGGGGTAAAATGGGGCTTGGACGTTTGTATGGAGAAACCTAATTTTACGCGGGTGAAACCGCTGGTAGAACCTAGTTTTCAATAAAGTTTTTTTTAGATTTTCCGAGAAGGATTGCATATTAAATACTTCAACGTCTAGCAAAATCTGCCGTTTACTCCTGTGGGAGTTTGCCATGAGACAGGCGCGTGGATTTTCCAAGGTTTAATTTACCTTCTAGATGCTGGCCTATCGAACAGTTGATATGTTTGGGTAAATTCAGTTATCAAAATAACATAAACTGTATCTCATTAAGCTATAATTGGGTTTCTTGGAAACCCCAAGATTCCCTGGTAACTGCAGTGAAGCGGTCTAGTGTATGCGGCACATAGCGACAGGTAATTAAAAATCAATACCGACAACCGTACCATGAGGTATTGATGCTATGCGTTCAAACAAGCAAGTGGGTGTTAATATGCACGTATGCATTTACATCACTACATAGTATTAAACAAAGTCGCTTTTTCTGTCCTATATCCCTATGTACGCTTAAATCTTTAAAACTACGCAACGGGTTTTGATGTGGTTTTTTTAATAGATAGTAAGATTCAAGAGGAAGGTTCATATGTATAATATTGCACCCGAGCGAAGCCGGGGCGGGTCGCTAGTATTTTATATATGCGGCAAACATTATGTAGCTAATGGATTCTTTTTTGTGATAACGTATATTTACTTGAAACCATCAGTAATATGATGATACATATTGATGTTGAAAGTATGATATCTGTTTGACGCATTGATACTACAGACTACCGATGTAATGCAAGTGATTATCGGAATATAAGTTCCGAATTAAAATCGGAATCGAACGTGCAAAATAAGTTGGAAGTTTCAGAACTCGAACTTCCGGAATTGGAATCGGACCTCCGTAATGTCTAGAGCAGAACATGTTTTTATAAAATTATGGCACAATCCAATCAAATTTTGAAATTTAAAATAGACTCTGTCTATTTGAGAAGTTTTCGTCTCCTAATTGCTGAAGAAACATATTTTATGAGATAGATTAGATAGATATAAATAGCACTGAAAAGGAAGGCTAGAGATACAGGTTTGTCATCATCTTCATTTCAGCCGAAAGACGTCCACTGCTGGACGAAGGCCTAAGTGTCGCCACCACGACCAGTCCTGTGCGTCTCACATCCATCTGATTCCCGCGTACCTCACCAGGTCATTAGTCCACATTGTGGGAGACCTCCTCCAAGTGGCGCTACAACAGTCGGTGGATTTTCACGACCCGCTCCAGGTCACCGATTCACCTTGTGAAAGGCATCCCCAAGTGTCAAGTTACAACGGCCGTTCCTGTACGTCTAGCATCCATCTGATTCCCACGACCATCATTAGGTCATCGGTCCACCTTGTTGAAGCTTATCAACGCTACGTCTTCTAAGATGCGGTCGCCACTTCACAGCATATCGACCCGATTCGACCATCTGGTCTGCGAGCAATGAGCCCTATCTACTGCCAACTTAAGTTTGTCGATTCTTCGGGCTATCATTAACCTCGGTTCTTCTTCGGATATCTACATTCCTGATTCGATCACACAAGGAAACTCTGAGCAATATTCACTTCAATTCAAAATATTTTATTTTATGCCCAGATGGGTTCTTATAAAACGTCAGAAGTTAGTTAACTTTAGGTGACTTTAAGCCATCTAACGAGGTCTATTGAGAGCGATCTCGTTTCAGAGCCACATATTATGTCGTCACTTCAACACGCACTTGTGACATATTCGTCTTGAGACGGAAATATCGCGCAGCTTCTCGAACATAGCCCAACTGAGCTGGATTCGATGGGTCAGGGTAATCTCTTTCTCGAAGTTAGATCGACCTAACTAGATCGTTTGTTCCTGGTAAGTCTAATTTATTAAGTCTACGTTTCTATAACTTGTGCCCCCGATATTAATAGGCTTATCAACGGAAAACCCAAACGTAGCGTAACGGCCAATGTCTCGACCAACATCTAAGGAGGCTCTCGTTGGCAATTGGATCAAGGGTTTGATCCAGAAAGTTATACTTTCAGACAAGGCATGTATATGCCTTATGCTAGAACCCTGTTTCTCGCCGGTGGGCTACTATTTATAAAAAAAAATATGAATTTGTTAAAAAAAGATATAAATGTTACTTATACTTTATTTATAGGTACATAATATAAATAAAGGGACTAGTAATAAAAATAATAGGTAACTTCTAGGAGCCTAATCTTTCAAGATTAGATTTTTAAATAATTTGGCATTGATATACAAAAATAGGGTTTTTATAATTCAATGTAAATTGGTAAAGTGAGAACTGTCTAACAAGATAAGCTAGTAAATCAATTATAGGTAATAAATTAAATAGGATTAAAAATTACTATCTTTTTATTTCACATAGGCCTACATGGGCACATAAAAAATGTCAGAAGCTAACTGCATAAATTACCTCCCATACCTAATTACTTGTTACCTTCAATTAGTCAGCCAGTAAAGATATCAAGATCGGCACACGGTACTAACCCCTTATCAAAACCATCAATAAATATTGATGACTTGATTACTTAACCTTAAGATCAAGCGTTATAGTCAATGATTACCTACCTACTAATCATTATGGTAAATATACGCTTATCAGTGATAACGTGAACCCTATAAAACCTCAGTTATTATGGCGCCTATAACCTATGGTAGAATGTTATCGCATTTCTTTTAAATATCTGATTATATTATTAAACAAAGTCGTTAATTGTAATTGCATTATCAGTAATTAATTTGTTTGCATTGACTTTGATCTTTATTGGTTTCGGTATCGAGAAAATACTTGTCTATGGCGAATGTTTATTAAAGTATGCCTATCCTCCTCCTAGGTCGCTCGGGGTGGGGGTGGTCGGGGGGGTCGGGGGGGAAATTCAGTATTTTACATGGAGTTACTGTCCTTCAGAACAAAGATCCTATAAAAAACACTATACCTAACACTTATAGTTTTTCCAGAACTTTCCCTCCGGCTCCGGTAGTAGTTATGCTCAACTCTCCTTCGCCCTTCCTTCGTCAAGACTAAGGAAGTACCAAAACCCACTATGCCAAATAAATAAATAATACAAGCTTTTAATGAAAATTATTTTTTCATAGCGCAGTATACTTTTATAATTAATACTCGTCAAGACGAATCACAACCCCATCGAGTTTCGGTTCGTATGAACCGAAACTCGATGGGGTTGTGTCGTTTAACTACTGAGTTCCTACGGCCACCTTCCTGTTCCATCATCAGATCAGCTCCATGTCATAATAATTTTGCATTGTCATCTGATTCACACATGCATGCAAAATTTCAGCTCAATTGGTAACCCGGAAGTGGAACAAATTTAATTTGCAAGATTTGATTACAGACAAACACAGGTGAAACTGAATAAAAGCTTGGAAAAACGTTAACCTTTTCCTAACAAAGCATAATACAAGTTCAAGTCTCGGATCCATCCATCACCCATTCAATAGGCCATTTCTTACTCATCTGATGAAAGCCTTCTGCAATAAGACCGACCTTGTCAAAGAATGAAAGAAATGTTAGATGGTAAAAACAAAAGAAATGCCCTTCTGACGTAGGCACTGACGTCACGGTAATTCCTGCGTATCTACAGTTTATCTGACAATAATAAACTTGGAACTATATTTAGGTTATAATAATGCACTTATTTTGATAATAGTTCTCCAATATATAATGTCTATTATCTCTATTGTATAAAATGTAAGTATAATAATTTTATCTATGTATAGGTATGTACCTAAATTGAATTATCGCTAAACACGTTTTACATCACCAATTCGCACTGGGCCTGCGTGGTGGATTACGGCCCATTCACTCTCCTAGAGAGGAGGCCTCCCTAGGAGAGGGAGGTCGGAGTCCCAGCAGGCGGAATATTAAAAAAAGTTAATAATGCTTGCTTATGCTACTATTTACATATTTCAAAAAACACTTTACTAAGTATATTATAATTATAATTATTTAAGATACATGTGGTACTGGAGAAAGATGCTTTGTATATTTTGGACAGCATCTCAGACCAACATATCCATTAGGTGAGAACTCATAATCTCCTCACGGTTGCCATCGAAGTGTCTTCGCAAGATTTTACAATACTTCGGTCACATTGCAAGCAAAGACGGTGGCAACCTTGAAAGGCTCATCGTGACCAGTAAAGTAGATGGGAAAAGGTCTCTTGGGCGCAGTCCTGGCAGCCCAATATGGTGGTCTCCTATGAATTTAATTCTTTTGAGAATGTTGAAATATGTGTGACGTAACAACCAATCTTTGGTTTTCAGATTTATTATTATACCTGTGCTATAAGACCTTGCTTTATGCAAAATTTCAGGATTTTGGGTCAATGGGAAGTACCTACCTACCCAAGAAAGTGTCGAAATATACGTTTTTTGCGACATAAACTGCCGTATCTTTTTTATTTATTCGTTAACTTAGAAGTTTGATTTTTTCACAGCTTCAAGAGACCGCTGACCTTAACCACAAAATATCCTAAACTAAGTACATTTTAACTCGATACCTCCACGCGTTCCCAAGATAAAGGCTCCAGACAGACAGACAGACGGACGGACAACAAAGTGGTCCTTTTGAGGTACGGAACACAGAAAAGGAGTTTTTAATAGGCTGCAAAAATACTTAACCTCTAAACGGTTCCCTATTGTCTCATTTTAGACGTGAATTTCTTTAGAAATACTTAACTATTGCGCCACCTGCTATGCTACTCATCCTGCATTACCACCTGCAGTTTTCAGGATCTATACGAGGCCAACAATAGAGCCGTACAGGTTGCCAAATATTGGTCAGAAAAAGTGTAGTTTGAGAGCATCGACACGAAAAGAAGAAGAAGTATTGCGCGTACAGCTAAGGAGAAGAATTCCCTGCCGGTCTCTGTGTTTATGATAGCTACGACCTGAAGATCTTTAAGGCAAGAGTGAAGAGTTTACTTCTAGACAAAGGTGCTCCATCGTCGGCCACATCGTCGCTTTCCATCAGGAACAATCATAGCCAGAATTGATCTTTGACCTTCAGATTCCCTTCAGTCATCAAATACACGAGTGCTAAAAAAACAGGCGTGTTATCTCCTGACGTCAGAAACCTACGTGTTCCGAAAACAAACCTTATCATTCAAGTGGTAAAGTCCAAAATGGCGTAATATAATTTTACGACCCGCGACTACGCCTGCGAGAAATAATTACTTCCCAGTTCCCACCTTAATAAATTATAGCCAATGTATTATTACTCCAGGATACAATATTCAACAACTTTCACACATCACCATCTAGTCCTAAGCTATGCAGAGCAGGCACTAGCTCTGATGAGTACTAGACAACTGGTAAACATAAAAAATACACCCAGACACAGAACTAATGAATGTGCTCATCACACAAATTTAAATAATAAATTTAGAAGATAAATTGAGGAAAATTGAGGATTGAGGAGGAGGGGTGGGATTGATTGGGTGGGAATCGAACCCACGACCCCCGGCATAGCAGCCAGAGCCACTAACCAGTAGACCAATGACCAGTTAAATATTAAGACGAGTAGTTACGTACCTACGTACGTCGTAACTTCATTGAATGCTCAAAGTCCTGCCCTCCTAGCCAAGTTGCTAATCTGCAATAGTTAACGCTAGTAGAAAGCTTAAAATGTACGGGAATGGCGCTCAGACACGTGGTCAGAACAAAAGATTTTTTTTTCCTTGTTATTAAGAATAAATTTCTTATTAATTGATTACAATCTACCCTAACAGACTAATAAGTAAGTAATTTAAATCTAATTTATTTTTATACGTTTTATTTTGCTTTTTTTTTAAGTAAACGTTTTTCTTTCTTTCTTCTTTCTTTCATACGTTTTTGTTTAAACTAAGAATAGCGTCTTTTAGCACTTATAGAAGTCCATAGCACTTTCTTAGAGTCTGATATTGATAAAAACACTTCGTTTATGTTTTAAGCACATCATTGATCACTATAACTTTAACCCTTCAGATACCGTCAATTAGAGACACAATAGTAAGACAATAGATGCGCGGCCACCGGTGGTCGCTTGGGGATTCATGAATTAAACACTACACTAACTCAAACAAAAGGTTTAGTTCTCTTTAGTCTACGCACTAGGTCCGTATTGTCTAACAGCTGTTTAGCCTCAACATTCACGTGGCAGTGAAGTCTGTGTTCGTGGGCTTCAGCAAATTTTTGAATGACCATCATTCAAAAATTTTCTGAAGCTGGTGACGAGTTCCATTTTGAGGTCACGGTGGAGGACGTCATTTCTGATGTAACAAGGTGCTTTTACAGCATCCCTGAGTAGTTTATTTTGAAATTGTTGAACAAAAGAATTAGCGGCAATGTCAACTCGAAGCGATCGACGCAAGCGAAACGGTTGTAACTTGGCGAGGGGGGCTGGTAGCGAAATTTCATACAAATCTGTTTTAATGTTGAGCGTGTAGGTGTAACAAACATACATACGCATATAATACGTACATATAAAGTTTCGCCTTCATAATATATTAAGTGTGATTGTACCAGCAATATAGATACCAAATCACTGCCGCTAATCTGACGGGGGCGCGGTCAAAACACTTCATAGGTTACTGATAAGAATGTACTAAAAGCTGTGATATAGCTCTCGTACAAATGATGAAATGCATAATCAGCCTTATAATGCTCCCTCATATGAGAGGGAATGAACCGTGATCCACCACGCCAGTCCCGGGCTTGCGGACGGCGAGCAATGGGTAGCTCGCTGTCCGACTATCCGGTAACTGTCTGGATCGAGCCCAAATCGTCTACGGCGCGCACTATTCCCGCGCGACTCAAGGAGTTGTCAGCAACAGCAGGGGCCCAGCTGGGTCGAAGCCTACTGGGGCCAGGGTTAGCTCCGAAAGGTAGCTCGGCCCCGGTATGACAGCCAAGAAGGAGGAGGAGGGTTTTTTAGTCAGTCTGATACTATCTTCCGCTCTACCCAAGGGTGAACAGGGAGGATCCTCCATCCTCCCTTTTCTTTACACTCTGTTCCGCATACCTCCAAATAGGTATCAGCAAAATTGCAAGGGCCCAGTAGAGCCGATGGCTGCTAGGGCTTTTTTAAGGTGGGAAAATCTTGTAAATGACATCTCCCTCCCTTGGACGGAGCGGGAGGGCGTTTCAGACTTTCACTGACTAAAAACCCACTCCTGTTCCTTCTTTGCGATTGTTCCAGGGGCCCAGAGGCTCTTTTGCATCACGCATGGCCCCAGTAGGCTTCGACCCCTACGGTTGCTGACAACTTCTTGAGGCGCGCATGGAACACAAGATTTTCCCACCTAAAAAAAGCACTAGCAGCCATCGGCTCTACTGGGCCCTTGCAACTTTGCTGATACCTATTTGGAGGTATGCGCAACAGAGTGTAAAGAAAAGGGAGGATGGAGGATCCTCCCTTTTCGCCCTTGGGTGAAGCGGAAGATAGTATCAGACTCTTACTGACTAAAAAACCCACCCTGATCCTTCTTGCCTTTCATACCGGGGCCGAGCTACCTTTCGGAGCTAACCCTGGCCCCAGTAGGCTTCGACCCAGCTGGGCCCTCCTGTTGTTGCTGACAACTCCTTGAGGCGCGCATGGAACACTACGCGCCGTCGACGACTTGGGCTTGGTTCGGACGGTTACCGGACGGTCGGACATCACCGAACTAGCTCGCTGTCCACAAGCCGGCGCTTACGGTGGCCGGATGGATGCTAGGGCTGCGGGAATGTTTGAAATAGTTACCGTGATCCTAAAACGCAAAGGGCAACTAACTGATGGACATACGTAGATTTTAACACTCTCACTGCCATGGGATCCGCTAGCAGGCCCCAAGTTTTTGAGTGCAAAGGGCCGTTTTTATTTTAAAGAAACATTAACAGCAGGCCGTGGGTGTCGCCAGCCGCCTCCAAAACATTTTGTCCGTTATACAGAAATGTTATTTTTGCTCTGATTGACTTGATTTTTTTTTCAACATGTAGCTCACTGTATGCCAATACTAGACATATATTTTTCCTTATTATCAGGCCAGTACTACAAAAATCTGTTTGAAACATCATGCTCAAAGCATTATTAACTAGTCACTGGCGGACCCCACGGCCTGCTGTAATATTTTTTCATTTTAAGTGACGGCCTACCACAACAGATTTGTCGGCACCCACCGGCGGACTCCATGGCTTGCTGAACTGGAACCATACTATATATTGCTGGCAGTGAGAGTGAGTAATAAAAGTTGACACGCCCTCTCAATCCACTCAATCAATCAAACGATCTAAACAAAAAAAAAGTGCATGTTGGTGGATGATGAAATACTTTAAAATACAATCAGGTACGCCATACAATGACCTGAAAAGGACCAAAGACTGGTTTGTAGCAGGTCGAACGAGGCCTGACGTCATTTACGCAGAATTGTGCGTAACTGGTTAGACACACCTCCGAGGCAGAATGTTGTTTAAAACGCAGTAATACCGTATTTGGTACCTGTCAATTGAGCATGATGAAATTGGTGACGTGTTCTCGAAATGTTTTGGTGTAATCGTCTGATTGAAGTGCCTTGTTTGTGCATAATTGCACGTAAGTAGGTAGTAGGTACTTTTTATTATTCGACTGCCAAGAAAGGGTTATCTTTGGCGCATGTATCTTTTATATATGTTTATTCTTTTTAGGTTATGGGAATACTTATATGTTTATGTTTGTAACTTTTTTTCGTACCTTGCATGCATCTTCCAAACGGCTGGATGGATTTTGATATTTATAGTATCGATACATTGGTCAATCGGGCTAAAAAACCAGTGTCTTTGGAAATGTGTTTAAAAAAAATAAAATCAAAATGGCGGATTTTTGGCGCTAAATTATAAGTTAGTTAAAATATTTTTTTAACCAAACCTATCGAGCACTTATTAGGATCAAAATTAAGGAAATTAAAAGGAGATTAAAAATATAGATACATATATTTCAATTTATTTCTCTACAATAATTATGATCGTATCCATTTTTTCACGAATAGAATGCTACTTTATTACTGAATGACATAGGTACACACATAGGCTATATTATTTCCTGCTATTGACAGATGGAGCCGCTAACATAAGTTAAATATAAGTAGGTAATGTACAAGACCCCAGACTCGTAACCTTAGAATACTAAGCCCGGAGCACCAATCTCTGGACCATACAATTATTTGTACCGTGCCGGAATCGAATCAGCGACACACAGCGCAGCAGCGAACCTATCTCGGATATATTATGAAATTAATATTTAGCACATTTTTATTATCAGCATCCATCATCCAAGTTTTTTAATTGTGTTTATTTTGACGTCAATGGTTTGAACATTTCATTAAACCATTTTTGTCTAGACAAACGCAAGGCGCTAGCGACGTAGTGTCTGGGATGAATTAATAAAATGCAATCTTACGAAGTATGCATACTGAATTGTGTGGACACGATAGAATGCACTCTTGGGTAAAAGCTCTCTCCAACAGTAGTTAAAAACTTTTGACGTGAAATATAATGGAATCTGCTCTTCAAAAGGAACCGTCACGATTGGCAAGATATCATCAATAAGAAGCTAATCCAGCGGGAACTTCACGACCCTCAGTAATGAGGAATATAACTCGAGGAGGGAGGGTGCCAGTGGCATAGCCCGGGCCTCTACAGAGGGCTACCAAATTCGCCACTGTTAAGGCGCGGCGCAAACGTAGGCACTATTAGTTACTATATCATAGCAGGAAACCGTAGTCGCTGTGTCCGATAGGCAATCGGACAGTCGCCGGTTACTTCTGTAGACACTGGATATGCGACGCAACTCATTCGTTTGCGTAGCCTTAAACACTTGTTTGGTTTGTTAATCCGTCTGAGAATTGTCTGTAAAAAACTTGCTTTTAGCGATAAGACAGCCCGGGCTTTGTGACACTCCATAAATTTTATATTCCTATTGTAATTTTATTTTTGGTTTATATATAGTTTGTATCTTTAACAGACAAGTCTTGGTTTTTAGTTAACTACACTAAATGCTTTTTGATTAATAGTAAATTTATCGTTACCTACGCCATGAAAAAAAATATACTTTTTTTTGCATTTCGGAAAAATCGTCGCGATTCGGGAATTGAAGCTTGTACGAAACCCCTCAGTTCGCGACTCGCTCTTGGCCAGTTTTTTTATTGTAGATTTACCTAGTGGTCGCTTTCCATTAAGTGAGATAGTTTTCACCTGATGGAAAGTGACGACGTGATGGTCGACGATGAAGCAACTACACACAAAGTGCCTACGTCTGCGTAGTGAGTGATTGATTTCATATTGATGCATAAATAAAATATTCTCTGATGTCTCGTATCCAACTCAAGACACAAAAGTATCTACGTTTGTGTAACGCCTTAGTTTATTGCAATATAATGTAGATAACTTTTATTTCTTAACTAAAATCTGTTAGCACTTATTAATTCTAAGAATATTGATTAATTGAGGTGTCAAAATTATTTAACAGCTATTGTTTACTTTGCGGATTTGGCTATCGGACGTATGTTAATTGAATAAATTATTTAAATAAATACAAATTACGCATTTAGTTATAGTTGTTATTTTAGCGGGATTTTCCCAGTGCAGATCTATAATGGCATGTTAACTTGATTTCCAAATATTTGTACATATATTAGAAGTCTACTGGACATATCTAGTATTGACATTACTAGTACATTCTTTACCGATGATCGAGGTAAACCTGGCTATTTTACATTAATGCATAGCATAGTCGGCCTTATAATGTTTCCACTGCTGGGTGAGACTCAGTCAGGCCTTCTCTCTAGGAGAGGGAATGAGCCGTAATCCACTAAGCGGGCCCAGTGCAGGTTGGTGAATGTCACATGTCTTCGAATGTTTGTTTCATCACGATGTTTTATTAACGCACTCTGACCAAATTATTTAAGATCTTGAAACGATTTTTAATGCTATTCAAGATAACGTGCCTACTAAATAATCTTAAAATTATTGCTCTGTTTATCAATTAACTAAATCAGTCACAATTAGCGTAACACGCGTAATAAACACGCGGTACTTAGTGCGTTATTGTTCTAAGACGCGGTATTTTGATAGAAAACGCGTCCGCATCACAAAATTGACACCACTTATTTAATGAACTATACATTAGATATATTCTCGATAATATATGTTTGTGAATGGCATGTAAATTTGCAGGATTGAAGTATGAACCATGTTTTAAAAAAAAATCGTGTATTTTCTGTTTTAAAAACACAAACATTCAGGCCTACTGACGTGAAACGATGGTAAACAGACGAAATTCAACCTTAAGAACAACTTGCGTCACAACCACCCCAAAACCTTTGACCTTAGCTTGACATTACATAAAAACCACTTGCCTTTTTCTCCAGTAGCCCGATGGTTTCTCCAGGTTCCGTCACTTTTTTAACTTCAGCCATTTTCGCGATTTTCTCACAGGGAAAATTTATTTAAATTATTTATTCGTAATTCCTTTCGGGGAATGTTTGGTCGCCGGTCGCGTGGATGAATAGAGACTGTCAGTTACCCCAGTGTTGACGCATGCGCGTTCGCGATTAGCTCCCGGACCCCTATTTCGCGTGGTCAGTGACAACGGGCCACGTTGTAAGCGGGTTCCGTTCAATTTTATACTTTTTCTACTGGGGATAGAGTTTGTTTTTAGTTGCGTTTTTCTGGTTTAGACGATTAATAGTACGTTCATTCATCTACGAGTGCGTCACGCTTGCTTTAATCAGATTTACAGATGCCGAAGTGGTAGTACTGCTACCTACTAATTTTTGGGTAGGGTAGAGATTTTTGCATGATATTTAAGTATTCATCATCCGTGAAAATGTATCTCCCTGAAAATCTTGTAATAAACACGGCACGACGTAAATATGCGCAATGTGTAAGCAATACCATGAAAGTTTTTCGTCAGTTCTTCTACGAAACAGGATTGTTAATAATGCAATACTTATGAAACAACGTGTATTTTTTGCAAATTCCTATCCCTAACAAATGACTGATTGGAATCCGAGTTTATAAAGTACCAATGCCGATAGAGGCATACAAAAACTGAATGTTTTTCATGAATTGCTTTGAGACCCTCCAATGATACATTCAAAGTTCATTTGTACGCGCTATATTGATTTTTCTTCAACTTTCGTATTACTTATTGGGAACATCGTTAATGTGAAAAGGCCGTTTCAATACCTGATACTTAGGTACTTACAAATCCTGGAAGATCTTATCTATTAATCAATCTAATTACTAAATTAAAATCAGATAACTTACCTCTATCACTCGTGCAATGATGGCTAACCCCTACAGGTCTACAGGTCTGGGTTCTGATGATAGCTGACAGAGTGGACTAGGCTGTCCATCCACACATAGTTCACTGCTGCGGTTCACATGTAGGTATGGACCGTTCTATAATTTTGGGTCACTGACACTAAGTTTAAGATTAGGTATTGTTACACTCACTAACACTATAGGTACGAGTTTTGTTTGAATTAAAGATTTATTAATAAGATATGAGAGTGATACCGGAATCTCTTAACACAGACTTTATTTTGCTTAAAAGGAGGGTCAAATCCGTAGTCATTAAGAAATACCCACTTGTGAAATTAATAAACTATTATTACTCTCTTCAGATACCGTCAATTAGAGACACAATAGTAAAACAATGACAGCACGAACGCCGGCGTTCGCTTGGGGTTTAATTAGTAGCTTGAAGTATATTAGACCGACGCATACGTGGACACGCCTGATTTGTATGTAGAACGACGACACGTGGTGTCGCGTGGAGTGGATCAAGTGTAGCTCTACAAGTCTAGTTTCCATATAAGGACCTTCGCACACTTGAGACAAGACGTCTTAGCCATAGCGCGAACTGGTGAGTTTGACATCGTGACTTTTGACAAAAAAGTCACCGGGCCTATGAACCCAACATGTAGTGCGCGCACTTAACCCTTCAGATACCGTCAATTAGAGACACAATAGTAAGACAATAGATGCACGGCCACCGGTGGTCACTTGGGGATTCATGAATTAAAGACAACTGACAGTTACAAAAAATGGGTAAAAAAATTTTTTCACCGTGACAAAAGTCACCAGTGCGCGCTATGTCTAAGACAGACTTGTCTACGACGTCGTAGACTAGCTTGGCTAAGGCAGTCTGGTCGCAAGTAAGCGTAGGCCCTAAAATTAATGGAGATCGACACGCCCCGATCGGCGTACGTGGCATACGTATGCTCAGTGTATAGTTCTTTACTTTCTGAATTAATATTGAATGGGTAGCCGTTCATGAATTGATAACACACTCTTCTGGACAAAGGTCTAAGTTCACGCCTTTGTCCCTTCATTAAGAATAGAATGGAATAGCTAAACTTTATTGTACATCGGAATATTAACAAAACTTTTACACGAACTTAAATCTATGGATACAATTGCGATCTCATCGCTGACTGAGATATCTACCAGACAACCTTAGGATCACCTTAGGATGGTCTGTAAGAACTTAAATAGGGGGATTACAATGCGATTGAAATAAGAATAGGAACGTCAATGATCTCTATCTGTCAAATGTTATTTGAAAAGTACGGTTTGCAAAGAAAACTTATTTTCATATCAGTTACGGTTTTATTTTGAGGTAGGTACCCACCTACTTTGCTTAACTGCTAGTCTTTATTATATCTAACTGAAGAAAATACGTTATTGCTTAATCTAAATATATTATTTTATTCAGAATTAATTAGGTTAAAAAAAAATCCTTATGTTCATATTTACTGTACTTATTGTCAGGACCGTTCATTGTGGTGACACTTGGAGGAGGCCTATGTCCATCAGTGGACGTCTTTCGGCTGAAATGATGATCATGATGACTTATTGGCAACGATTCGCCTTCTTCTTCCAATCGCCACTACTCAGACACTTAACAGTGATACAGAGATGAGCGGTATTGAAGAACTAAATGATAATTAAACTTTCTTTGTTCATGATTCTTAAATAATTTAAAAAAATATCTAGTTTTGCTCACCCTACCTGATTCGATTTCACAGCTATGACGTCACAAAATGGCGATAAGTTAATCCTGATCTAATTTTTTTTTAATTCATTAAACCCCAAGCGAACGCGTTCGCTCTCTCATTGTCTTTCTAGTTTGTCTCTAATTACGGTATTTGAAAGGATAAATTAATGTAAAATAGCGCTTGACTGCATCCCACCTGATGGTAAGCGTTGATGCAATTGTTGATGGTGAGATGCACTAGTTTGTTATTAAGAGCCTATTCGCTCTAGCTTTGAAGACATTTATATTATATTCGGAAGGGAAGACCGCAGCAGGCATATTGTTCCAGTCCCGTCATTGGTCTTCCCGTCCAATTATAATTTGAGTGCCTTCAAGGCAAGATTGAATAGGCTTATAAACTACTGCGCTTACCATCAGAGATTGCATCACTGCTTACCATCGCAGTCAAGCACTAGTTTATATCAATTTAAAAAAAAGTCCGCGATGTAGGTACGCGGTAAAAACGACGAGGCAAAACGCCGTCCGGACCGTAAAAGTTTGCAGAGATTTTGATTACATAGTAGCCTGCGGTGTAGATAAATGTTTTAACAGTTTTGATGAGGAATTCTAATAAACTTACAACACACAATCAGTAGATGTGTGTGTTAATCTGAGCGTGACAGCACCCGTATCGGTAGCTTATCGGAAACCATTTGTGATGGTGAAAGTGCACGTTGTCATGGAAACGAGCTTCTACTTCTGATTTACCTATTTGACACCCTTTTGTGTTTTTAAACTAATGTCGCTGATTGTGTTCGGTAACTTATGGGTATCGAAAGACAATAGACACATTACCAGTCGACAGCGATGCGGAGGAATTTTTCGACGCCTTACTTTAAATTGCCATTTTTTTTTCTTCTTTTGGGTTTTTATTTTTATTTTTTAAGTTAGTTTTAATTAAGTTAAGTTAAATTTATTTGTTGTTGAAGCAGTTAAATAAAATATCAAAATCTGTCTAAAAAAAAAAAAAGATATCAATCATTTCAAGGCACAGAGCTTTTTTTAGATGGGTACCTAATCATCGAATTACTTCTCCCACTCTGAGGTGGAGCGTGAAGGCGTGACAGAGTTTTACTGACTAAAACCACGGGTTTTCTTTTCAGATATTCCCTGTGGCCCTAGCGAGCATCAGCCCTGCTGGGCTCCTACGGTTTTGTAACGCGCGTGGAACACTTGCACGCACCCACGATAACTCGGGCTCAGTCAGGACGGTCACTGGACTTCCTGACGGCGAACTACGTACCTGTTGCTCGTCGTCCGAAGATGTGAGCTTTTGTGAATAAACTATGAAGTACTTGTACAGTGTGTTCTATATCTATCTCACTAAAGACGTAGATTCATGTGCATTTTTTGGGGCATATGCGGACCAAATTTTTAAAGTTATTTACGTTTACTCGACTTTAGAATATTTATACACCATTATGTAACGATAATTACTTCCGAACTACCGAAATTCGCCACAAGAACACGTATGACGCGACGCAAGCGCCTCGAGGCGTCCCGCGTCCGACCGACTAGTGAGGGTCGTCTGTAAGTAGGTCGAGTTCATGTTCAACTACCCTCCGTTTGCTTAGACTTCATAATTAAATATAACGAAGTCTATGCAAACCAAACGTTCAATTTAAATATTTTTAAGTGAAAATCTGATGAACTAAAATATGATATTTTTTTTAAAGTCATAGAACAAAAGTTATTATTTACGATTTATTATGTTCATAACTTTGTCCTAAAAGGTTGCTAGTGTTTTACAAATAATCCTGTTTAAGTATCAGTTCCTCAGAAAGAAGTACTTAGTTTGCCATCAATGTTTGTTTTAAGTACTTTTTTAAAAACGATTATCCGCCAATAATTGCATTATTTAGAAAATATCTATATTAATTCATGAATCCCCAAGCGACCACCGGTGGCCGCGCATCTATTGTCTTACTATTGTGTCTCTAATTGACGGTATCTGAAGGGTTAATATACACAAAATTCATACACTCATGTCACAGAACCCCAGACATACTGACATGATCGTCTTCTATTCGTTCGCGAACACATCATAGTCCTGACTATCCTGATATTATATGTCTAAAAGAGAGTTGTGCCCAAAGAGAGTGCGAGGGACAGGAGACTGGGCTTGCATAACTGTGACTCGCAGGCACAGCGAACAAGCTGACAAGCTGTGTCTTCTAATGCGGCTATATTTAACTGGGACACACCGCACAACTTAGGGGTCTTTATGTCAAGAGTGAATAGGTTACTTCTAGGCAAGCATGCTCCATCGTCGACTTACCATCAGGTGAGATGGTGGTCAAACGCGAGACTAACAACAATAAAAAAAGAATTGAGACAGCTCAGTTTGGCTGGAGTATCAACGTTTAGTTTCCATCGGTTAGCGTGCTAAGTAAATAGCATCGTTTATCTATAAATCTAGGTTGGTGTTCGCTCGCAATCGAGAAGCTACCAGTCACTGGTAAAGTGGTTCTAATCACCACGCCTCTCTGACGTCCGTTTAGATCGCTGTTTTTACTACTGTTAAACGATTTTAAATTACCTTTGCTTGTTTTCCATTCATAGTATAGTATTAGCATTCTGCATAGCGTTTGTAAGATGTTTTTTTTAGGAAGAAGGCTGCGCTGACGTTCTTTGTCGAGGGTCACCAGTTTGGAGGTAAGTGGAACGGAGAGTAAAGTCCGAGACAGCAAAAAGCCTTTGAAAAGGGAGGATCCTTCCGACCAGACGTATGTTATAGTCTGGTGGGCAAATGCCCGATAGATGACTTCGGGCTGTCGTATATATTCAAATCGCGCGGAGAACTTTGATTGCGCGATGCAGGATTAGTTATTACGTGGCGTCATAGATGTCGCTACATAGGAAATCATCCAATGACTTTTCTCGCTCTAGGGTAGAGCGAGAGGGTGTGTAAGACTTTACTGACTAAAACCCACTCCTATAGTCCTTCTTTGCCTCGGGTTCCGGAACCCCGGTTTTTTGTTCAGTAGCGAACCTTTGGTTTATTTAGTAGGCTTGTTCCCTGGCTGGGCCCCTACGGTCTTGCTGACATCTTGAGGCGCGCGTGGAACACTGCGAGCTGTCGACGACTCGGGCTTGGTCCGGACCACACCGGACGGTTACCGACGGCGCGGCGGTAAGCAATAAGCTGTATTTCTATGGCTGATACGATAGGTATACAAAGGATACAATAAGGCTACACGGCGAGTTGTGGGGGTCGCTTAGCGCTCAGCCTGGTACAATACTTTAACCCTTCAGATACCGTCAATTAGAGACACAATAGTAAGACAATAGATGCGCGGCCACCGGGTGTCGCTTGGGGATTCATGAATTAATACATTGTGGCCAGGGTGAGCTCACGCTATTTTCCGCACTAGTACGGAAAACAGTAAATTGCATGGCTAAACCGTAGGTATAGAGTAGGTTTTCAAGTGAGTATATAGAAAAGGTTTTCCAAAGTTGACAAAACCGTAGGCGCCCAGCAGGGCCGAAGCCTACCACTGCCCCTGATAGTTAAAAAGACGTACCTATCTAACAAAAACGAAAACGGATAAAAAAATGTTTTAATGAATGAAACGGGAAATCGGGCCTTTTTTCCTTGTGTTAAAATCAAACTGGAGAAAGTTAGCAAAATATTAAAAATACTGTCAGATGCGCCTGTTTTTCGTGATTCCGGCAAAGTATATAACTCAAATCTGCAAAAAAAATGTTAGATGCGTCTTTTTTACTAACGGGAGCAGACCAGGGGGACTTCTGAAAAGGATAACCGTGGTCCTAGAACGCGAAGGTAAACTAATGAAACATAATAAGTGTGGTTTGGTTTTACTCAGTAAAGTCTGCCACGCCCTCCCGCAACAGCCTAGAGCGGGAGACGTCATTAGACGATTAGCCCCCTTAAAAAAAAGGTAGGGTATATGTACAATAAGTGGAAATTAATCGTCTTACAATTACAAAACATCTTACGGAATCCTAAACGCATTCCATTATTCTGAACTGTTCTATCTATTTTGCGTGAGCTTGATAAACAAACAGTGATAACCTCGCGACATTGAATCTTTATCAAAAGCAACTTACCGACACTGAGACAGACAAATATCTTTTATATTATTATTTAACACTATTATTCATATCTGATTTATCTAATAATATATTTTTTAAACTATCATCTCAGGTTTTTGCTATACATAGGATTTTTCCTAAACTCTATAATGCTGTAGGAAATCATCAAATAAATCTGGGTGTAATTTATCTGTAACTAGCGACCCGCCCCTGCTTCGCTCGGGTAACAGTATTTCTCCACTATTTAATGGATGTAATTATACATATAAACCTTCCTTTTGAATCACTCTATCTATTAAAAAAAACCGCATCAAAATCCGTTGCGAAGATTTAAAGATTTAAGCGTACATAGGGATATAGGGACAGAAAAAGCGACTTTGTTTTATACTATGTAGTGATATGTATGTAATTAAAAATACATAGGTAACTGTTTACATATCAGTTCAGTTCAGTAAGTGTGTCAGTAAAAGACTGACACGCCCTTTCACTCCGTCCTTAAAATGACTTTATTTTCCACAATAAAAAAAAGTTGGGAAAAGGCTGATTGACCCACTCAGCAACAGCAAATGATTCAATATCTTTCTTTCCACTCTTCTGATAACCCCAGGTATTTAAATTAAAAAGCAGGTCATTCGATTCATATATGTTTATTTTACAATTAAATTACAAGATAATTACTTTCGTACTGTATTGGGGCTGGATTATTTACTTGCTAACAATTTATTTACACCGCGAATAACAATACTTTACAATCTATTGAGATGGCATTATTTATAATTAGTAATATCAGTCCACATCACAACTGTCATTCAATTAAGGTGGGTGCTGACTGGAGCGTGCGCGAACATGTAAGGTGTAACAGAATTAGGATGTTCAGGAAAAATCACACCACCAGTTGGCGCCACTTAGGGTCTCAGGTCTATTCCTTTGAAAACGTATACATGACGTTGACGTCTAACAAATGTCATGAGCATAAGTGTTTTGACAGGTGCCTGGACCTGACGCCTCATTGCTGCCACCTGGTGAACGTCATTTTAGAACACCCTCACTGACCTCGCAGCTGTACAGCGAGAATATGATTAGCAATCATATTTTCTGGCAGTACAGCTGCGTTTGAACTTTTGATAGAAATGTCACTGTTGGTCGGATTGACAGCTTCAATCTACTGTTTAATTTTAAAAAATAGCTGAAATAGTTAAGACAAAACAGTGTCAGTTTTTAACTACATTACAATTCTGTTATGTTATAAACTGGTTAATAGAAGAACCGTTTAAATGTTGACTGTTTAACCCTTCAGATACCGTCAATTAGAGACACAATAGTAAGACAATAGATGCGCGGCCACCGGGTGTCGCTTGGGGATTCATGAATTAAACGCTCTACTGTAAAGTGAGTACACACAAAGTCAGTTACACTCCAAATCTGTTACAATGTTGTTACATGACACAACCCTCGCTCGCTTTACAAATCAGTCACCACCCCTACAATCAATATAGGCACACACTAGTACATCATTTGTACGTCTATTTATTTTATGAGATTTTATTATTAGTAAAAGAGAATAGATTAGTAAAAATTGTTTGGCAAATCTTGACATAGCGATATTGTAAAAAATAACGTAGATATGTCTAGTGTGTACCTACACTTATTTTAAATTAATAATGATATTTTATTTTTGTTTTAAAATACCTACAAATTAATCAAATCTGATTTTTTTATTCAAGATTCATCGGGTGGATTAGGATAAATATCAAATATGTTGTTTTTATACAATTTTCTGTGAGATTCTTAATTAAAATAGATAGAAAAGGATGTTATATTATTGTTTACATACAACAAATTTATAGCTAAAAAATGTAAGTATCTGTATCTGTGTTGATACAGACTATTAATTAATTATTTTATAATATTTTATGAACATGCCAAATTCAATTGAAAATAATCTAACTACTTATACAATTTTAACAAATAAAATTTATAACAATCTTCCAAAATAATATCTTTTGTATAATATCTTTTTAAGCCATCTGCGTTTTGAAATGCTTCCTAAAACTTTCTTTAAAATAGAAATATCCAAAATAAATAAATTTTAAAAATTAAAAAAAAATCTACACAAAATTAAATGTAAATACATCTAATTAACTACATATAAACACACTTTTATTATATCAACAACGTCTATTATGTGGCAAGACCATTACTCTACACATATTTTAAAGCTTTTATTTAGTAGCTAAACGAAAATGATTGTTTATACATATAATACATTATTTTATCTAGCGGCTATACCGTTTTAAGGGTCTGAACCATCTATACTTATATAACAAAGAAAAATTACTTGTATTATTGAATTTTTGTTTGTAATGAATAAACTCAAAACCTAGTGGACCAATTTAAAAAATATTTTGTCTTTAGAATGCTATTTTATCACTGAGTTACATACCCATATATTTGTCTTGGTGCCACACATACGCAAGCCAAAACAAAAATTATAATATATATTTTGATGATAATTATTATTTCAATTAAATACAAAGCATTTTCGCTGACTGTACTTTAGCTTCTTGAATTTATTTTAGTATTACTTTAAACAATGGTATCCAATCGGAATGCAAAATAAACACGGGTTCAAACAAATACCAGTGAAATTAGTTGAGTGGTATTCAAACGGAATAAATCAAATTCGTGATTTTAGAAGACGTTAACGCTTAAACAGACAAACATGAAATGTGCCTTTGTTTTATACTGTATTAAGATAAAGAAACCAGTATAGCCGCTTCGTATAATCTGATGGTAGACCAATGACTTTTCTTTTAGCATTTTCGCTAAACTAATATAACATGCATGTATGGTAATGACATTATCTGAACATTATCATTATAGAATAGAATAGAATATTGAAAAGAACAAGTCGCGTGACAATTGAAGTGATGGATAATGTCATTACCATACATTTTGTACTTAAGAGTTTGGTGGGCAACGCTAACAGAAGAGTTATTTGTCTAAATCAGCAGATTTCTTAAGACTAGTTATTATTATTATAATATACTTTTATAAATCGTTGCTATATCACTATCATACTCAAGCATGCACGCATAACCAAAAAAAGGCATTTAAAAATAAAGTAGAAATTATAAATAATTTAATTGCAACATGGCAAGTATTTTTGCCATGTTTTTTTTTTTTAAAAAATTGCCGGTTTTACTTAAAATTGAATGTAATCATTAAAACTTAGCCAAGCTGTTTAATGCAGTTAATTTTTGGTGCATTTCTCCCTAACTTAGGACAGTCAATACGCCAAATTATAATGAAAAACCCTTGTTTGCATAACAGTAACTGTGAATATTGCGTGCATACATGACCTAATCTTTATACTCCTTTCATTACAACTATATAAGCAGAGATCGGAATAGGTTGAGTATATTTACCTAAAGTACGTGGACGTAACTAACATAGGGTTGATAATACCTCCTCTAAAATTTCAGAATCATAAACATGACGATTAAATCTTAGGATTAACCCTTCAGATACCGTCAATTAGAGACACAATAGTAAGACAATAGATGCGCGGCCACCGGTGGTCGCTTGGGGATTCATGAATTAAAGTATTATTGTATTAAAAAAAAGTTGCGTACTAAAACTGTTGGATTTAAACAAAGCTCTTTAATATTTAGTACGAAACCTTCAAAAACACAATAACATTCTTCAGTTTAATCATTTTGTTTTTTTTTTTTATTATAGAATAGAATAGAATAAACTTTATTATACGCCAAAAGTAACACCACCAGTAGTATTATAATTATTGATAGATCCACATTTGATCACGTTCTCAAGTGTCGGTTAGCAATGATATCGAAAATGGAGCGCGCTTACCAAGAAGTAACCAATTCACTCTTGACTGGCTTACAAGGTTGTAGCTATCGGGAAACTCCAGCAGGGAATTTCGCTCCTTAGGCGTAGGTATTCAATTTCATAAATCCCCAGATTTAATCGTCATGATTTAGTGTCATTTAGGATTCTGAGATTTTAGAGGACGTATATGTATCAACTTTATATTACTTCCACGAATTTCGGGTAAATTATTCTTCAACTTATTCCAACCTCCATTTATAAGTCATACATAAGCATGCCAAGTTTTGACATAATATAATATTATTTACTAATTAATATAATTATTATTAACAATTATTTCTCGAACATTTCGATACTTGTCACTATTAGGCCGGTTTACTACTCGTTGCTCGTTCATTAAATTAGATAATAATAGTAATTACATAATAGTAGATATACTGCAGTGGCGTGCAGAAAAATTAAGTGATTAAGGCTTTTAGTAATTAACACAGATTATTTGGCCTCGATTTAATATTTAGATTTTTAATATCGATGCTAGTATGTTACGAATGTCTGAATAGATTTGAATTAAGCTTATTTGTATGCTAAAAGATTTAGCACATCATTAATTAGCACAAATAATAATTTACATGTGACAATTAATTTATAAACAACTACGTTTCTCTTGTTTGATAATAATCAAAAGCAAGAAAGAAGAGTAGTGCCAGTGACTGAAAAATTGAAAGGGTTGTTTGTCTTGATATAATCATGTGAAGAGGGATGAAACGCATGTTACTGAAAAAGATATGAATATATATGTGGAGAGGGGGTTTGAAGAAAACGATTGGATTATGTGAGGAGTGATATGAAAAAAATAGTTACCGAAAACGTAACGGGTGACAAGACAGAATGGAAGAAAAAAACGTGTGGTGCCGACACCAATTTATACGGGATTAGGAAAAGAGATTATCTAACTTTTGCTCAGGAGCACACGCTCACGTAGTATTACTAAAAGCACACCTTCCAGTATATAAGTAAAGGATTAATAAATAGTTATTATTCAAATCCTTAAAACCGTGTTTGCTTTGGCCACCTATTAACCCGGTGTATTGTAGCGACACAAATTCTTACTAATATTATAAAAGCGAAAGTGAGTTTGTTTGTTTGTTACGTCTTCACGCCTAAATGGCAAAATTGATGAACCATGTCCTGGAATAGGACATAGGATACTTTTTGTCCCGGAAGTATGTTCCCTTGGGATAATTTTCCGCCATCGCGCGGGCGAAGCCGCTGGGAGCAGCTAGTACTTTTATATTTTATATTCCATTTATCATTCTCAAACGTACCTCTCAGATAACGTAGGAAAATTATGAAATACAATTCCATTACCAATTGATTAATCCACTTAAGTTTTACCGCCCGCCACTACATAATTAATAATTATGATATAATATAATTGACATAGACTATAATAATTAATAGTTATTATATTCTCACACCCACTGGATAAGTTGATTTAATCAGGTCCAAAGTGCAGGGTTTTGTAATCTTAAAGAAGTAATAATATTTTTCTTTTTAAATAACATTTAGATTACCTATGTTATGAGATAAGTGTTGGATGATGTCATGGCGCTGATTGTTGGATAGCTGTTATGTATCTCAGGTTACAAAAGGTTAGTAGACACATTTTTCTTCTGGATAGCCATGAGAAAGTTAATAAGTATGTGTTATTGTAGATACGAATTTACATGAGTATTTTGTATTATATTTTTATATAGGTTTGGGCTTGACCGCTATCTCACCTGATGGAAAGCGACAATATTTATAACATGGGAATGGTTTACCAAGTACAACCAATTTTAATTGCAATAATTATGCAACAAAAATCAGGAACTATGGATTTTGCCATTTATTATCTTTAAGTCAGAGTACATTGGTACTGATGACCTGGTGAAGGTTGCGAGAATCTGATGCGAGACGCGTAGGAGCGGTCGTTGTGGCGACACATTGAGGAGGCCTATGTCTATCTATCAACGTCTTTCAGCTAAAATGATGGTGATGATATACTTTAGTTTTTTTTCCATTATGTTAGTGATCATTTCTTGTTTTATCAGTCACTCTTCCAATACTTTTTTGGTGTGCGAAATCATTAAGTAACTCCTCTCGTTCTGAGTTGAGTGAGAGGGAGTGTCAGACTGTAAAGACCACCCATGTTCCTTCAGTTACAGGGTGTTCCAGGACCTCACAACAATCTTACAGCCTATCTTCCAACACTTAGGTTTTTATAGTCTACATTACAGAGTTACAACTACTAAACACATAGAATTATATAGTTATCTATTTTACACTATGAAATCGTATTGCTTCAACGCGCGTATGGTTTAATGTACAATTTCGTTTAATACTAGATATACATAAGTACATAATAATTATAATATATAGCATCCTTTTCTATCAACTTTAATCTTAGCCGAAAGATTTTAAAATAGATCGAATTTTATCAGAAAAACATGTTATTAATAATTTAAAGATCAGGGACCGGAAATTATGTAAAGCTAAGTTATCGACGTAAATAGCCGATTGTTTACATAAGAAATATTGCAAATACCGCAATCTCAGCGAATTCGAATAATATTATTTCGAGTTGTCGTACAAAAACTTAGTTTAATGATTAAGTTAGGAAACTTAAATAATCTTAGAAATACGTTATAGTATAGTTAAATATTTTTTTTAGAAACAGGTACGACGATGGATAGTTTTAATGAGCTGTGGGTATGCATGCAACAATGAAAATATACTACGAAAATGAGATAAGTAACTAAAAAAAAATTTACAATTTCGAACACTTTTTTCTTAATTTTTTTATCTGATTGGGTGTGTTGCATAAATTTTTATAAGCATGCATAGCCACAGCGTTAGATCTTTTTCATATAAGTAACAAATCACACACCATATTCACTTAAAACGATGTTACTGAAATTCCCCAGTCTTAGGTTACTGATCGCCACAGATATGAAAATAAATCTCAGAATACCCTAATTTTCCTGATACCACATTAAAAATAGACTAAAGATATTGTCTGTAGGATATTTCAGTTAAATATCAGCAAAATAATGGCGTCTAATAAACGAATTAGTCAGTTGAAGTTCTAACATCAATCAATAAAATCAATCAATATTGTAATAAACACATTTTTTAAAAGAGTGACCATGGAGTTTCTTGCCTGTTCTTCTCCATAGGAAACGACCAATTTGGAACCGTGCACTAGCTTCTGACGTTTTATAAGTGCCCATGTAGGCCTATGTGAAATAAAATATTTTTACTTTGACTTTGAATTAACTCCACCAGTATCTAGAACTTCAAACGACTAATCCAAAACTAATGTATATGATATGTTTGTTACATGCACGAATAACAATTATTATTATTTACAGCGATTTTAACTAATTTATTGAAAACCACGAATAAATTCGGAGACGATAGGTACTAGGCAGTCTCGATACTCGATTGCTGATAATCTGTTTTGAGTACATTTCATTAATTTATTTACACCTCTCTACGACCAGTCGTATATAATTTCAATTTCATATAAATATGAATCATATA
Organism: Mythimna lalbum; assembly: GCA_949319445.1. Classification (NCBI taxonomy): domain Eukaryota; kingdom Metazoa; phylum Arthropoda; class Insecta; order Lepidoptera; family Noctuidae; genus Mythimna; species Mythimna lalbum. The sequence continues at coordinate 2,892,477 of OX439361.1, forward strand.
AATTGAAATAAAACCTTTAAAAAAATGTTTAATATAAAAATCTTAATAACGATCAATCAAAATAACATCTAATTTTTATTTACATTTCGAAATTATATAAGATATTCAGAAATAACTTATATAAACATAGTTTATAAATAGAGGACACGATGTCACGGGACAACACGAACATTCAATGATACAAGCATACTTCATTCTCAAACAAAATCACTATGAAATTGATATAGACACTAAACAAAACCCTACGAGATATATTAACAAGAGCTATCTCAACGACCACCCAAAACCTCACTGACCGACAATATATAAACGACTCCACTTTACATACACTTACAAAATTACTCGTCGTACCAAGTCACCCGAAAATCTTATAGGTTTATGCCTTGATCACACGTACCGAGTAAACCGGCGAGACAGTGCTCTCGGCCGAGTACTCGGTACGTGTAAACACAGCGCCGAGTGCTCTGCCAAACGCTTATCTCTCTACAAGTCGCTAACATCACTGTCTCGGCCGAGTAACATTTTACTGTCTCGCCCTTTTACTCGGTACGTGTGATCAAGGCATAACTTCAACATTGCCAATTTCGATCTTATTACAACCTATCTATGACAAGTAATACCTTGCCAACTAAAAAAAAAAGACGATCAAACTTAACGCCAATAGTCATGTCAACTGCTGTCATAAAAAGTGCGAGTAGGACGGTGAATGTGAAACCAATACTAAAGCGAGAACTACACTAGACCAACGCACACGTGAACCACGTCTAATTTGTACCTATGTAATGGCGGGTCGCGTGGCGTGGATCTAATGTAGCTCTACAACTCTAGTTGCCGTATAAAATGTATGGACAACGACGCGTCCGGAACGGCGTACGTGGCTTGAGACATTGAGCCACGTACGAAGGAGACGAGTGAGACATAAGGTAGAAACCTTGATTGTCATGTCGTCTCACTCCTTTATTTTATGACCACGATCACTAATGCCTCGATTACATGTACCGAGTAAACGGGCGAGACAGTGCTCTCGGCCAAGTACTCGGTACATGTAAACAGAACGCCGAGTCTTCGGCAGAGCGCTTATCTCTACAACTCGTCTCTGTTTCGGCCGAGCAACATTTTACTGTCTCGCCCTTTTACTCGGTACGTGTGATCAAGGCATTACATTGGCATTTAGTTACAGTACAAAGGTAGTAATTTGAATCCCACTCAAACCCACTATAACCGAACTCTAAACGACAAAGCATCAACAAAATCCCAAAAGGTATCAAAATTAAAAGTCCTCTTATATCATAACCTGAGGGTGACGTCATCGTCCAACGTAGTATCAACCTCGCAGCAGGAGGCGAGCTCCTCGAAGGACATGCCGTCCAGCGTCAGCGACACGGTGGAGATGCTCTTGAACAGAGCCTCGGGGTCCAGGTCTTCGGGGAGCTTCGTGAGGAACTGCGCCGCGGAAATGAAGTCCATGTCCTTTAGCTCTTCTTGGTACAAGTGGAGTACGCCTGGAAGGAGAAAAGGAGTAATTGTAGCAAATAAAGATTAATATTTGCCATCGAAACTTATCTTTCATTAATTTATGTCTGATCGATAACTTTTTATAAATAAACTAGCTTTTGCCCGCACGGCTTCGCTCCCGCTCTTCTCTACTCTACCCTACTCTATCCTACTCTACCCTACTCTACCCTACTCTACCCTACTCTACTCTACACTACTCTACACTACACTTCCCTACTATACCCTACTCTACCCTGTCAAACTTCACATAAACCATCTACTAAATAGTCTGAACAAAGCCTAAAAATTTGGTTTGGATAGGTGAGCCCGTTCTTGAGTTATGAAATAACAACGAAAACTGGCATTGATTTTTATAATAGATAGATGTGTTTAGTAAAAACAAATATTTTGCAACTGTGGTTTCCTATCACAGTTGCAAAACAGATACCCATTTGTGTATAGTTTTTTAGCGAGATTTTTTCGAGTGAAGTTTAGTGGTTTTATAGTAACTACTGTACGCTTTTTTTGAGCGATTTCTTTCTGTGAACTTACCAAGAGCAGTGTTAAACAGGAAGGTGTCTCCATCTCTTAAGAAGACGTCCCAGACGCGGCAGGCGGCGTCGAGCGGCATGGCCTTGGCGAAGGCCGTGTAGAGCCACTCCAGCAGGTACAGCTCCGGCGCCACCGTGTCCGCCAGCGCCGGCAGGTTGTGCCGCAGCAGCGTGGTGTAGGCCTTCCACAGCCGCTGGGGACATTTAACAAAGCTTTTTATTTACGTCTTTCACTACTTTTACCAGGCCTTACGACTGACTAAGCCTCAGTTGTGCAAAGTGACGACCGTTACAACTGGCCACGAGACCTTTAATAAGCACCTCTCTGTCATAGAAGTTACAGAGAGCCCACTCTACACAGCCTGCATGGAGGAGGACGAGACTGCCGCTCATCTGATTCCAACCTGCCCAGTGGTCGCGACATATGGAAATTGCTTGCGAAAGCAGAACAAAGGAATCATACAGTTGCGACACATGGAAATTAAAGACTTAGGACTATAGTTTTCGGAGGCTTAAGTTACTAAAAACTAACTCGTGTTCAGCTGTCACACTGCTGAACAAAGGCCTCCCTTCATTCCTTAAAATGGTCACGATTTTTTGCTTTTTCTTGCACCATAGGTCAAACTGGGGAAAATACATCATTACCAATTGCAAAAAGAAAATCGTCCAAAAGAAAAAATGCCAAAAACTTCTTGAATCAGACATTTTGTTAGTTATGGACTATTTAAAACAATATAAATTTGGAAAGAGATCGACACATTATACATTTTTATTTTTCTCTCCGTGCAGTTTGCCTATGTATCGCTATTGTGCATGAAGCTGAAGCTGTTCTCTGAATTCGAAACTTACTTCTTTCATTGGAGTTGAGGTTCTGACTGACTACACCCGAACCATAATCATGAACAAATGCCACACCTGCATAGTAGCTCCGTCCCTGGTGAAAGCTGCCCTAAGAACAGGTCCGTCCAGCAAGTTGGCGAAGCAGACGAAGGCTTGAGGAGCTTCCATGTTGAGGATCAGTACTGCTGCTATGAATGACATGCCCTGTAAGGAAACAAACAATAACTTCTGTTAATCAAGAATGATTGAAAAAGATTAGATTGGCCCGACTAGTATTTTCGTGTCCTATTCGCCAGTGTCGTGTGTTTGCGACTGAGTACTCTTCCATCTCGTTAACTCTTCCTCATAGGTGACAGAAGAGCTGACGAGATTGAGTATTTGGTCGTGGATGTGCGACTCAGGCGAAATTAACGCGAGAGTTTTTACTGAGGCAATTAAAATGATAATACAACTAGTTGACAGCTTGTTCTGCTTATAAATTAACGAAGAAAAAAAAATGTAGGGTTAGGAGTAAATAAAATCATAAAAATCGGCCATTTCTGAGGTGTTCCATAACAAACATTGTAACAAGAGATTATTATAATTATTAAATAATTATCCGACAACTAAAAAGAGCTGATACTGTAGTATGTAAGACATTCAACGATACCTTCGGATTCGGAAAATCCCGAAGGAGAAAATTGTTAGTTTAAATACCTTTTTGGTAATTTTCTTAAACAAAACTCCAATTATGTAGCAAAGGTGACATGTTGTTACTTCTGAATAGCTTGCTACAAGTTTACCCTCCCACAAAGTATTACGTGATTAGGTCCAAACAAAGGCCCAATCACTGGAGCATGATTACCGGTACCGCTAGACGCCGCACGCTCATAGTATCACGCGTGCATTGTTATCACGTAACGATTAGCCGCCGATACCTGCGTGCGGGCCGAGGGTCGCGCCACATACCGTTATGTATGGGGCACGGAATATTTGCACTTATGAAGCTCGAATGTTTGCTACAGATAACAAAGACTATTAGCAAAGATATAATAACTAATAATACTAGCTTTTGCCCGCGGCTTCACCCGTGTACACAAAATGTAGCCTGGAATAAAACCGCATACAGCTAAGTGTCCCCGCACTCTGGCCACAAAAATAAGGCGCTTCAAGCTTCTTTTTGAGGCGGCCTTTTTTTGTGGCTCGTGTGCGCTGGTGCCGCCACAAAAAAACGCTTGAAACCGCTTCTAGCTTTTTTGTGGTGGCTTTTTTTTTGAGGCCCGTGTTGGGACACTAAGGAGTGGAATTCCCTAGTAGGAGTAAATGCTTCTTGATAGCTATAACCTAGGGGGTCTTTAAGTCAAGAGTAAATAGATAGCTTCTAGGCAAGCGTGCTCCATCGTCGGCCACATCATCGCTTACCATCAGGTGAGATAGTGGTCAAACGCGAGCCAATGCCGTACCGCTCGCCGCGCCGCTAAGACCAATGTCGTGAATAGTCCGTTAAAACCAAACAAATTCGAAAGCATCATAGTACAGTGAAATCTAGAAAATCGTGTCCATTTAAACAAATCGACTCTTACAAACAATTTGTTAAAACAATAAGTAGGTAAACGTTGTCGTCACGAGCACTGTTTGAATTTCGTGGCGATGTGGTTTACAGTTCGTGGATTAGTGATTAAACTTGATGAAACATATACCGGAAATTCTTTTTTTATTTTCTCTATAGACATTTTTTTTTGTTGTTGATAGGTTCGCGCTTGACTGCTATTTCACCTGATGGAAATCTATTATATTAAACCTATGATACACACCTGTACATATCCAATATCCGGTCTATAGCACACATACGCCGCCAGTAGCTCATGTAACACATCAAAGTACGGTCCACCAGGCTGGAAGATACACAGGTGGGGGAACGTCCTCGCTATGTCCAGCTGAATCAACTCCATGGAACATTCGTCACTATAGTCTAGCAGATTAGGGTTAGATTTCGAACAACACTTCTTGGGTCCTGTTTCATCAGTGGATTGGGACTTTAGATTTTGCTCGCTGAAGTTCCTAGGGATACCTAGACGATTTTTATCTTCAGTTTTTTCGATTCTGTCATCAGTTTTAGCGAGTATATCGTCTAGTTTTGCTATTTTTTCCTTCTGTTCTTCTTTTTTTTCTTTCTGACAGCTGCATTTATCGTTTCTGTTGATTTTTAACCGTTTTCTCCTGAGTTGTGCTTCGTGTAGTCTCTGCTTCGCTCGTGCTACGTAGTCCTGGTACATTTCGTGGGTGATCTTGAGTTTGTTCTCGATGGCCAGTTGCCACACTTTGCCGCGCACCGCGGGTGGGAGCCCGCTCCACCACAGTTCTAGCGTGCGTTTTGAGTTCTTCCTGTAATGAGAATTTCGTTTGATTAAAGATGATTTATAAAGCTGAAGATGTTGTTTAAATGAACACTAATATCAAGAACTACTAATTCGAATTTAAAAATTCTTTTAATATTGTATAACCATCGATCAATAATAAAATAACATGGACAGTGGCGTAGCTAGGTGACCAAGGGCCCTGGGGCAAAAACAACCTGGGGCCCCTAAATTGTTTTGGGTTTATCAATATATTTTTCGTTTATTCGATAATCGGTTTGTTAATCAGGTTTTGGGGGCCCCTAGAGCTTAAGGGCCCCGGAGCACTGCCCCGCCTAGCCCCTTAGTAGCTACGCCACTGAACATGGATAACCCATTTATTGAGAAAGTTTATTTACTGCATGTACAGTAGTGGTACTCGTACATAGGCGGACTTAATGCAACAAAACATTCTCTACCAGTCTACCTTTGGGTTTAAAAAAGACAGCACAATTTTGAGTTACAATCATATTTTTGCTGTAAAAAGGCAGAATGTAAATTACCTAAAATTTAAATAAAATGTGATTCCTCGCAGATGTCATTAGGAACGGAGCAGTGACCGCAGGGACCAGCTAGATTATTTATAATTAGAGGATTACCTATAGTTTATTTATAGGAAATTATTTATAGTAATTCACGATAACCATAATATCATCATAGCTGTTATTGAAATTGAATCTAAATATAAAGGTTAATTACATATTCAGTGGTAATTCGAACAATAATATTCTATCACAGTAGTAGTGATATGAATTGTACTTATGCAGGTAAATGTAATGTATTATCAATTTGTGACCTGTTTGTAAATCGAATTTACTCAAAAGGTTTTCTTGGTTAAATACACATCAACCTGGGGAGTCTATAAGTCAAGAGTGAATAGAATTCTTCTAGGCAAGCGTGCTCTATCGTCGACCACATCATCGCTTACTATCAGGTGAGATAGTGGTCCAGCGCGAGTCTACACTAATATTATAAAGAGGAAAGATTTACAGTTTCGTAAATTATTATTATTGTTTTAAAAACTACTGGACAGATTTTAAAATATTTTTCACCCATAGAATGCTACTTTATCATTGAGTGATATAGGGATGCGGGCGAAGCTGCTGGAATATTTATGTACACAAGTTTTATGTAACTCATAATATGATTTAAAAGAGTGTCTGGGGAGTTTCTTGCACGTTCTTCTCCACAGAGATCTACACTTTGGAAAGTGCAAGTTAACTTCACTTTTTTTTTGACTGACCGACATTTTGACAATTCAAAAGTGCCTGTAGTTGTTCTATTTGAAACAAACGTTTCTGATTTCTGAATTCAGAAGTTAGTAAAAAGAAGTTAGGTCTACATTTCCTGGATTGCCCAGGGCTGCACAGGATTGTTGGAAAGAGTCTCCGCTACCCTGGAACGCAAGGGCAACTGAAGGAACACGACTGGGTTTAGTTAGTAAAAGTCTTACACTAGCTCTCGCCCCACCCAGAGCGAGAGAAGCTATTTGATGATTTTCCCACTCTAAAAAAAGGCCTACATAGCAATGGAGCGTAGACAAATCAAACACACGTCATTGTATTCAATACCCATTCAATATATGTTACAAAGAAATAGTATCACAATCTATAAGACAGATCATGAGTCAGCCATCATAAGATCCATCTCATGGTATTGTCATAGACGACATAGTATAGTATTGTTTGAAAACAATGCGTTTGACCTGAATATATTTGAATACCAATAGTATTAGCTATTGAGTTTGCAGTTAAAGGATACTACTACTTATGAATACAGGGTTATTTGTAAAACACTAGCAACCTCTTAGGACTATGTTAATAACATCATAAACGACTTTTGTTCTATGACTACCCGTACCCCGTACCCAGAGATTTATGTATAAATTGTGTTACTTATTTTTGTGTAGGATAAAGTTTATTCTATTTTGTTTTATCCATCGTTATTTATGTTAAAAAACCACAAAATATACTGACGTGTTATTCCACTCCGGAAGTATGTTCTGTGTCCACTCCTTGGCGTGCCTCGCGAGCCTCTCCTCCAACCGCAGCGACTCTTGCATCCTTGCATGCCTTGCAGCTGCCTCTCTTTCGACTCGTCGTCTCGCTGCCTCCACCATACGTGCGTGCTCAGCCTTGTGCCGAAGGGCCTCTTCTGTGCACTTCGCAGGTAGGTTTGATGGCCTGAAGAGAAAAGAAAAAAGAAAGGTTTAGTATTGCTGGAATTTGATGGATAACTGGTCGGGTCGTTATGGCGATACTTGGGAGAGGCTTATGTCCAACAGTGGACGTCTTTCCGCTGAAATGATGATGTGTGAAATTATAATTAATCTATAATTATCTTCCCGAACAAATATAACCGTGCACAAGTGTGTGCGCAGGTAGAGTGCACCTGTGGATCCGTCACGTCCAAAGAGAGGAGCAATGGTTTTACGTAGTGTGACACCTTGGCTTAGAAGGCACAAGTGGTGGTGTCACACCTCAAATTCGAACCCGCTGCTATAGTAATCCTTAGCAGAAAAATGTATAAGCACTTTTTGCCCAACCCGGGAATCGACCTCAGGATTAGGATCAGGATATTCTGTTGTGTGTCTTTATTTAGATAAAACATTAGATGACACCACTATGTTCCTAATACGCCAGTTAGGTATACAGTCTAATTAATACAAAATTGTACTACTTTACAATATTGTAGCAATAATGCAATTAGCATGCACATCTGCAACGCAGGTACCTACTCAAAACCACATTACATACACATACATACATAATCAGCCGTATAATGTTCTCACTGCTGAGACACAAGCTTTGGCTTTCTCTCTTGGAGAAGAAATAGGCCTTAGCCCACCAATCGGGGCCAGTGCGGATTGGTGGATGTTACGTCTTCGAATTTTTAGACATGCCGGTTTCCTCACGATGTTTTCTTTCACCGTTTAAGAGCAGTGGCTATCAAATAAATTATACAAAGTATGGCGCCTCCCTGGTTAGTGATAGGATTTGAATTTGAACCCGCGACCTACTTACTCGTAAGTCGGGGTCGTTAGCACTGGGCCTCAAGTCTGCTATTACAATAGTGTCAGAATGGTCTATCATTGTTTTCATAATGGTTGATTTTGAAAAGTTTTGGTAATCTGCTTATATAATGGCGTCATTATGATTTTCCAATGGTCAACCACTGACAATTCATTGAAAGAAATGGCATAGAATGGTAATCTCGTACAAAATAACAAATCAATGTCTGACGTATGCGGCAATCTGCTAAAATTTGACACTTTCTTTGATCATTAAACTACAATTAGAACGTCATTGTGCAGTTATTGCTTTTAATAACCTCAGTACTGTCATTTTACCACAACTCTATTGCGTGACCATTGTCCGATCAATAATCGATCATTATGAATTAGCAGATTACGAACTTTTAGCAAAATGACAATGGATTCGTGTTGGAATGACGAATTTATAAAAATAGCAGACTTAGGCCCCAGGGCACTGGGTCGCCATTGGGTATGTACCAAGATGCCTGATAAAAAATATTTATTCTTATTATTTCTTAAACCACATAAAAAATCAATAAAATCTTCGGAACAACAAATAAATTGCAGATATTTAATGGATGGAAAATCCAGTTCAATGCAATTATTATCTTAGCAATTATACTTGAATTATTATGCAGCATTATACGCAATTAGATAACACAAAGGATGGCTTCATAGCGATGTTATAAGTGATTGAATATTCAAACAGTATCGTGCAGGGCTTGCGTGAGATACATAATGTATGGATCGCATCAAAAGTGCACGCTTGTATCTAGAACAGGCCACGTTACATTGTATGGATTATATTTTAAGAGGACTACAGCCCCGAAAGCGTGGTCTCTCTCGGACTGCATACAAAAGAAAGAGCTTCTCTCTGCGCTTGCAAATATGCATTTTACCGATTTACTATTAATCTGCAAATTTAATTAAAAAATTAAAACAGTATACCGGAAAAACATTGTTTGTAGAATAATTAATCTGTCAAGAAATCAGAATAATTAAATGTATGTATATTAGTCGTGTTTTTAATTGATAAAAGTACCTAATTTTTAGAGGCGTCTTCGTATTTTTTTCAATCTTACTAAATTAGCTGTATTTCGTTTTGAACACACTATTTATCTAGTAATTATCCTGAAGAATAACATATTTTCCAGATTCTGTTTACTGCAGTAGATCATAAACTTTTACGCATTATAAATCTCGTTTCCAGGATTACAACATTTTCAGGATCTATGCGAGGCCAATAACAGAACTGTACAGGTTTCCAAATACTGGTAATAAAAATTTAGTAAAAGAACATCGACACGAAAAGAAGAAGCTCTGTAATCCCCTTAACCCGCCCCAGCTTCGTACGGATATTACAATTCTTTGGAATTCTCGGTTTTTCTCTACTATAATATACATACATAATATATTATACACCTAAACCTCCCTCATAAATCACTCTGTCTATAAGTGAAAACAGTATAAAAATCAATTCAAAAGTTTTTGAGTTTATCGTGTTGATACGGACGGACAGGTGCGGTAGGAGACTTTGTTTTATGAAACGTAAAGATAGTATCTGGATATAGTTTCTGAGAAATTGTGTTAGGTATCATCTACGTGTTATGATTGAAACCACCTGCCGTCCAAACTGTTCGTATCCAAACATTTTATCGACTGAAAAGTTTACTGCATTTGATGTAGCAGGTGCGGAACATTTGATGTGGTGTTAGTTGGTCTCAGAATGAAACAGTATTATTTTGTCTGTAATTTATCATTTTTTCTATAGAAGATCGCTTGTCTCCACCAAAAATAATTTTAACCATCGTATATTATTATAAGTTTTTTAGTAAAATACATAGGTTACCTCTTCTTCATCTTTGTAATGATCGGTTTTCGATAAAAAAACTAAATATAATCGTACTAAATGATTATTTAATTTTTTATTTTAACCCTTCAGATACCGTCAATTAGAGACACAATAGTAAGACAATAGATGCGCGGCCACCGGTGGTCGCTTGGGGATTCATGAATTAATCTATTAACCGCTTGCGTTGGATTTGTCCGACGAGTGTTTTCGTGTCCTATTCGCCGGGTCGTGTGTTAGCGACTGGGTACTCTATCTCGTTTAGCTCTTCAATCGCCATAGGTGACAGAAGAGCTGACGAGATGGAGTATTTGTTCGTGGATGTGCGACTCTTGGGGAATAAACGCCAGTGTTTGTAGGATATATCCGACGTAGGCGGTTAAAAGGTTAATCGCAGGAATCGACCATTACATAAAACATTATAACCTCATGATTTCAAACGAGTCGTTAAGTCGTCTGCTGAAAGACGCTATTTTGGCCCATTTTTGGCTGAAACCGAAACAGATTCAGATTCAGATTTATTTATCGAAACGCTAGCCGAATCCAGGGTTCTAGGCCGAAACTTGTCCAATTTCAAGCCGTAACTGAAACTTCAGTTGGTGTCTAATTCTTTTATAAGTGTGACAAAAATAAAATCGAACAAGGACAGATTTAGATTTGCCCTTTTCTCGTCATAAATAAAGCAACTTTCGATCCTAACAATATAACATCAGCCTTGGCCTTTCCTCAAATTACTATTGCTAAGGAAAATGTCAGTTGAATTCATCGTTTCATCGCTTGCTTCAGTCGTAAAGTTTTATGCTATTGCCTCTATTACAAACAATTATATTTAAGATAACATAGAATTTAATTTTAGTGGGAAATGTTGAAATATGCAATGGAGAGTTGCAGAAGCATAATACGTTGAATTCACCTATATTGTACTATCATTACTATTCCTTAACCTTTTCCCGATTATTTTTTTTGGAAACGCAATCACCAAATAACTTTTCCCTGCGGATTGGAGCGAGAGGGTGTATAAGACTTGTTCCTTCAGGTCCTAACGGTAACTGTTCCAGACAATTTCCGCATTTAGTCATCGTCCGTTCAGGGGGCAGACAATAAAGATTTACAAAACAATCTTATTGCAGGAACGTTTTGTTTCCATCATAAAGTAATATTACTTCATTTCGTACCATGAACTTAATCACTCAGTATGATTGTATTCCTGCTAGGGGCTAGGAAAGAACGAACGATTTTAAAGATTTTGTCTATTCTCTGCTAGACAGAAAAGATACGCGCTATAGATCTGTATAGCATTGTCTCCTTCACATCGCTAGTTCATTATGAACCAATAGAATACATTTAACTCAAAATATGTCTTGTTAAAATATACTTTTAAAAGGATCTAAGTAAATTTCATAAAAAGGACGTAATAACTTTCAAGAATTAACATAAACAAGAAAAACAATTTAAAAATGCTGCGGGCGACTATGTTAACATTTAATTTAGTTGCACGTAAACTGTGAATCGTAATATTCAGAATTCGGAACGTATGTTCACATTAACAAGATTCTTATCAGTGTTGATTTGTTGAGTGCGAACCGATTTTGTATTCTATTTTATTTATGTGTTCCCGATCTAAAACCCTAAATCCCGATTTGTTTTAACATCTGCCCCGATTTTAATTCAGACGGACCTGGTAGTCGGCGTATTGAAGCCAATGTGTTCCAAATCGCTTCCCTATTTGGTCACCAAAATCCAGTCGTTGGTGGAAAAAAAATTAAATATCTCTCCCAAAAAAGCAAAATTTCCAAATGCACCTTTCAAAATTTAAATTGAACATGCCTAATTCCTTAAAGCAACACACCAAAATGCCGAAGTCATTAACATGTTACAAGACGAACACGGCCCATCGTTTTAAAGATACTCAATTTCGGGCCCAACAACACCTTTAAACAACGGTCACGCTAATCACTGTCAAACTAATCGGCTTAAAAAATTTTAATTAAAAAGAACTAGCCAAGTGCCTGTCGGACTCACACACGCAGGGTTCCGTACTATAATATTAAAATCAAGCAAAAAAAAAAAAAATACGCCGACAAAATAACGTTTCTTGTATGTACCCCTATTCATTTTATTATTTGTTGTAGTGGCAATAAAAATACACATTTTGTGAAAATTTCAACTCCTCTTACGGTTCATGAAATACAGTTCCCTTACAGACGGACGGAAGGACAGCGGACGCTTAATTATTTGTTGATAAATGATATAAATTTTGCAAATAAGTTTTAAAAAACAATTTCACACGTCAATTTTATTAAAAGCTTTATGCACACAAAAGTAGGTACAGAGGCGGGCTTAATGCTAAATTAGGCATTTCCTACAAATCAACCTTTGGTGCAGAGAAAAATAGTGGTAGAGGTGCTATAAAAGAGATATAAAAAAATGAATATAAGAATAGATATATGTACTAATCAATAATAGATATAATACAATATAGTATACCTACTCAAATTAATAATGGCTTCACTAAAATAATCAAACAATTGTTCCAAATCGACAATTGTAAAACATAACGCTTTGATGATACTACTGCTAACTTCGTACTGATTAGCTCGCGAACTTTAGTTTTGATTGTTAATCGCTTTGTTGGTGTGGGCTTAGCACTTAATAGGGCTCCGGTAGCTCCATTCGGGTAAGGAACCCTAAAAAATAGCAACTTGCGTGCTTCACGCTCCTTGTTCCCCAATTTTTTGCGTCATTACAACATCTATTGCCAATAAATTCAATCTAAGAGATATTGATTTATTTAGATGTTCACATTGAATTAAGAAAGCGAACTGTGAATAAATGTTTAATGCATTAAAACGCATTCCTTTAAAAGCGTCTACACCTTTTATAATGCACGAATGTGTGTATGCTTCATTATGCATACATTTCAAATCTTAATAGTGTATTAGCTTATAAGCGCAACGCACGCAGCGAATAAACCGTGGACAATTTACATAAGTACGCTAAATACATAATGATTGATGAAAACAGATTTAATAGCTTTGATTACCTACATAGTCTCTTAAGTTTGAATACACATGATGCGTAATAGGTAATATATATGAATAAAATGTTTGTCTTCTAACCAGTTTTTCAGTAATTGTACAAAAATATAATACTAACTGTAAAAACAATGACAAAATCCTTTAAAAGCAATTGAGATATTTATTTTTAGGTGCGTAAATCATCGAAATAACATCTCCCGTCTTTGGGCGGAGAGCGGGAGGGCGTGTCAGACATTTACTGACTAAAAACCCACTCCTGTTCCTTCTCTGCCACTGTTCCAGGGTCCTGGGGGTCTCTTTTGAATCACCCATGGCCTCAGTAGGCTTCGATCCTGCTGGGCCCCTACGGTTGCTGACACCTGCTTGAGGCGCGGGTGGAACACTACGCTACGTCGACAACTTGGGCTCGGACCGGTCGGTTACCCGACGGTCGGACGGCGAGCCACCTATTGCTCACAGTCCGCAAGCCAGCGCCTACGGTGGCTGGAAATCAGGATCGGAATCCGCGGCTGGGGCGCGAGGATGCTTCGCGCGTGCTGCCGCCTCCATTTCTAGCATTACTGCCTCGCAGAAGGAAGCTACCCTTTTAAACACTAATTAGAACTTGTCCTCACACTGGAACAACGTAGACAGAGGGGTAGGCTTATTGAGACTTATAAAACATTTACGAGGACCTTCCTTCAAGTTATGGGAAAATGCATCCAAAAAGAAGCTTTTGAAACCATTTATACCTAACGTAGTTGTAACAGCATGGAACAGGCTCCCGGAAAGTGTTGTGAAAGCTTCCACATTAAACTGCTTTAAAAATCGGTTGGACAGACTAAACAACCGAAACATCTTCAAACTAGGCTAGTTTTAAAGTCGCACCGCACGCTGACCGTCGGCGCAGCCAAAACGTATGACTTCTAGGAAGCGTTTTAGAATAACGCGTAGCTATCAGCGCTGACGGGTCAACGAACGCCCTGATGCGTCGCGCGTCGGCGCCAAATAGCCGTCGGCGCTGACGGACACCCCCGCGCCTCTGTTTTCAGTGACCGTTCTAGTGTCGAGCTGAGTGGACGCGAAAAGTCATGACGAATTTCGATGTAGACACAAGTCGAGTAATCCACGAAGTACGCCTGAGAAAACAATTGTGGGATGCATCCGATCCACTATATAAAAATAAAGATGCTAGAAACCAATCCTGGGATGATATTATTTCCATACTATTCGGAAATGTGTCAAAACAAGAAAAACAACAACTTGGTAAGTGATTATTTTATAATCTCAGAATAGTGTAGGCATTAAGGGACGAACAAAGCATTTAGAGTTAAAATATACATGAGTCTTGCCAGGGCACCCTACAAGGGCTCAAAAATGTTCTCGTAGAGCGTTGCCAGACATGATTGCCAGACAGTTGGTATTTCTACCATAACCTCAATGGTAAGTGTATCATCAATAAGATAACCATCACGAATTCTTATAAAACTATGCAAGATGCAACATGCTTTAACTGTATTCTTTGCAACATTGAAACCCACATGAAACACTGAACTTGTTTGCTATAGTAAAAAAAAATCTCCTTATGGGTCATATTGGTTCACGCATATGGCTTCATAATTTTTTTTGATATTCCAAAAGCACCATCACCCACAATTGCATTTTCAACTAGACTATTGGTTCCAGGCAGTGCGGCCGGGGGCCTGGTATATTTAAAGTGTTTTCTAGGTCCCTACTAAGTGCACTGTCTTGGAAAATTGATGAGTACGAGTTTTTCCCATATGATCAACTGTTTACATATGTAAAACCATAATCTGCATCGCACATAGGAGAACTATGGAGTAAAACTCCTTGTAATTGTAAAACATTGATCCTCCACCGTCTGGATTTACGATTCGGAAGTGCTTGCCATCGATAGACAATTTGGAAAGTTGGGCTTTTGTAGAAACCCGTTAGCAATTTCTTGCCACATATCAGATTTTTTATCGGTATGCATTCATCATGTAGTGCTTCCCATATTGTTTACACACTTCGGCTACAATCACACTGATTGTCGCAATTCCAATCCTAAATGAATAATGCAAATCTATATATAGCAAAAAAATCTGAAAACAAAACATGACTTAATTATTTCAGGGAAACTGATCCAACAAAGATGGAAAACAGCCAGAGATGCATACTTTAGAACAAAGAAAGCTACGAAAACAGAACCAAAGTACAAGAAATATATCTATTATGATGAACTAAGTTTTCTAAGTCCGTCAGATGAGAACGAAGTCGATGAATCACTGAACGAAACCTTATCTCTCCCACCCTCAAAAAATATGTATAATACGGTATCCCTGGATAATACGATACCTTCAGAAAATACGCAAGGGTCTGATATATCGACGCATCAAGCGTCTTCAAACACTCGTCAGGGAGAGCAGAATGCCCATGCTGATAGTTCCGGAACATCACAAAAACCTTGGATTCAGAATAGAAAAGAAAACGGGCCGCAGCAAACAAACGTAGAAAGTCCAGTATTTGAAAGAGAGCTATTGACTTTACTCAGTAATCAAACACCAGATATTGCCGCTGACGACCTGGCTTTTTTCGTTTCTTTAGGTCCAATTTTAAAAATTTTCGATTTAGACCAAAAGCTAGAGTTTCGATCTAGAGTTTTGCGCGATGCCATAGAAATAAAAAATTACAGACCAAATAGCTCGACATCCTCCCACTCCTATGACATAAGATCTCCAGTGCAACGTGGCTCGTATGCATCGTCATCATACAATTATACTCCTCTAGATAACACAAAGTATGAAACTAATGATACGACTCCAGGTTACTCTGGGTATCCAACAGCAAGCCGAAATGATTAATAATATGAAAAATTTATCTTTTCTTTGATTATTATTAAACATTATGATATAAATATGTTTTTTTTTTTACCTTAAAGTCACCATATCAGTCGTTCAATCGGTGGTATAGACACACGTCGGAAGCTGCAATAGACCAGTTTATCCTGTGTCTTTGCCAGTAATTCGTCGAAAGTTCTAGTCGACATTCGAAAGTAATTAAAGAATTTTGCTTTTTCAGCCCTCAAAGTGCCGTATAATATGACAAATTCTCCTGCGAAGGCTCTCTGCTCAATCAATGGATGAACATGAATTCTTCGTCGTAGATTTGTCTTTCTTTT
Source organism: Mythimna lalbum (assembly GCA_949319445.1). Lineage (NCBI taxonomy): Eukaryota > Metazoa > Arthropoda > Insecta > Lepidoptera > Noctuidae > Mythimna > Mythimna lalbum. Next base: position 2,908,818 of record OX439361.1, read on the forward strand.
TTTTATTAAGTAGTACAAAGCAGCAATTATTAATGCCCCTCGCATTTTTGTGCGTCTGTACTCCACAGTGATCAGCACGATACTGAAACGTCTCGCGTTGAAGTTTGAACCTCTGCGCTGACAAGCTACGCGCTAAGCTGTCAGCGCCGATGATTAGTGTGACTCTAAAACTAGCCTATTACACGCATCAGCTAATAGCTGCTGTTGCTAGTGTCTTACCAAATAATGATAATTAATACATAATACTTTGACGTCAAATTTCATATCCGACTTCTCCTTCTTATTAGCAGCTTGGAAGCTTTTACATCTTCGTTGTTAATGAAGATTTAAAAAAAATCTTTTATATTTGTTTAGTAGAGTTGAAAATTATTTAATTTAGCAACATAAAAATTGCATGCATTTTCCCTAATGGTAAAATGAAAGGCTAAAATAGAGCTGTCTCTTATGGTATAATGAAAGACTAAAAACAAGGGCTAAACTAAACAGGCATTTAGGTTACTTATCTCACGACACTGTAACACCAGCAATTACCAATTCTCTAAATTAGCATCATAATTGAAAATTGCACGCTAGAGAGGTCTTCACTCAAGATTGCACAGTCACACGCCAATACGCAAATAAATTCCCATGCTAACAGAAATTGCAATTCGTCGTAACCCAAGAACGAAAATTCAATAGCAGTAGCGGAATATGGCAAATATAAAATTGCTTTGCGAATATTTGGAGAGCACTTGAAAATATTCCGGGGGACGTGAACCGGAGCGAAATGAGTGGCACAGACAGTGGCGTAGCTACCGAAGGGCTAAGCGGGACAGTGCCCCGGGGCACTAAACCGAGGAGGGCGGGGGCACGGGAGTGGAATTCCCTGCCGGAGTCTGAGTTTCCTGATAGCTACAACTTAGGGCCTATGCACACCACGTTTTTTAAACGCGCCGTCGACGCGCGTTTTGGGATCGCGCGTCGCCGGCGCGTTTTTGTCCTGCAGAGCAGTTTGTTGTCGTTTGTATCGATACAAACGCGCGGCACCGGCGCGTCTGTATCGATATACATGATCTTAGCACTGTATTTTTACGAGTTAATTCCGGTTAAAAAATTTCAAGAAGTTCTTGAAATGATGAATACGGCATTCGATAACAATTTGCAAAGTTTTTTTCATGTCCTATTAATTTTTTAAACGTTGTTGTATAATGTCCACACAATCTTCTCTCGCTTGTAAATGGGTGTACCCAAAAACGTCGGTAATTTTTCTTCTTCTTTTTTTAAAAAAAAAAATAACAAAGCGCATGTAATCAATGCTGTCTCGACCGACGCCATCTTGCTACTGTTGACGAGGTTCTGCTTAAAAACGCAAAATGCCAGCGCGTTTGTATCGATACACACGCGCGTTTGCATCGCGTCTGTATCGCTACACACGCGCGTCTGTATTTATACAGGTGTGCAAAGGTCTACAGGCTGCGTCTGACTTGCGTGCGTATCGCATCTGTATCGCTACAAACGCGCGTCGACAGCGCGTTTAAAAAACGTGGTGTGCATAGGCCCTTAGGTCACTTTAAGTCAAGAGTGAATACACTACAATAATATATAAAACTTCAACGGCAAGCGTGCTCCATCGTCGACCACATCAGGTGAGATGGTGATCAAAATTAATAATCTTCGAAATCTAAATAAAATAGTTTTCAATACTACTTTTAATCACTACTCGTTCTAGTCTATTCTCGTTTTAGCCAGTAAATGTCTGACACTTCTTACCGCTCCAAAAAATGGACCCCGGTTTTTTTGCCACAGGGCCGGTTGCCTATCTACGCCCCTGGGCACAGATTAAATAAAGTTCTATTACAGCGAGCCCTAGAGCGGTCACGAACGAGCAAATTGCGCAGGGCAGACTCTGTCATTACACTGGTATTTCCGCTTCTGTGCCTCTGTTGTTTGAAAAAGTAAAACAGCCACCTTTGAGCACGACTCCTATAACTGTTCATGGCTATTTTCCCATAATAATGTTGGGTAAACTCAGGCTGCGGATTTTATTGTTGGCTGTTAACATGGAATGAAATTAGATACTAAGGCTACGGTGTAAGCTTTCGTTTAAAAAGTTATAGGTACCACCGATTTCTTATTTTAGTACTCGAAGTTGAGTATTTCTCAACCAAAATTTAGTCTTCAAAATTCAATTCAAAATTTAGTATTTAGTTACCTACTTAAATGGCAAATTTCGACAGATTTTCAGGGGCAAAATCGAACGGTTTTAGACATTTCTAACTCAAAAAAATCAATTCAGAAACCAGCCCATAAACTACTAGCACTAACTTATAAAATAAAGGTAAAGTCGAGAGAGCAGTCAATATCTCATCGTTTCCTTCTCATCTGGCTTCCTTTATGGATACAGTATAGACACATGAGTAAATAAACGATAGTATAGAGGACGCCAGATCATAAATCATATTCTTAATGACTGTATGAATGAATGATTAATTAGGGGCTAGGGGCTAACGCTCCAATTTCCCCGGACATTATAAAAATTAAGCAGAAGTGCGAAGCGATGTCGCGTGGATCCAGTAATTTTCGCTTTACACAGCGAATATTAATTTGGCCATTTAAATTCGTGAGCACGGACACGTAATGAGGTCTTCTAGATATAATGGGATTATGTCAAGCCCCTTGCTTGACGGAAGGATCGTTAATCACGCAGTTCAAAAACCGCTCATTTCCTTTGGAAGCAGATCCGTTTAACAACAGAATTTTGTATTCTGATTACGCTTACAAAGCTCTCATAGTTTGTTGAAATGGAAGCTGACAAAAGCTGTTTATGATTCCTAAAGGGAACAGACAAAATGCTGGAATGTTTCTAGAATCTAAGTTCGAAAATGGTTTAACTCTCAATATATTAATTGCAATACACTCTGCCAACTACATCAACATTTTTATACAATACCAGATTTTATAATAAACAATAATGTGAGAATTTCTCCAACACAACCAACTTTTAAACAGACACATACTCAGTATCCAGATATATTATTTCTAGATTGATGTTATCTTAGATCTAACAATCGAAGAATGCTATATCTCCCAAGCACTTAAAACAATCGCTAAAGAATGTTATCTTCTAAAGGAAAACCAGCTTCTGCAATTAAATCTTGTGTTGGCAAAATCCAAGCGCATAATATCCTCAGCCAAACCTCCAGTATCATAAAATACCTATGTAAGTATTTCCCTCCATACTTTGTGATTATGACGCACTTAAAACAGCTGCTGTTCACAATGCATACTTATATGTGTTTTTTCAAAGCATGCAAGGAATGTCTATACAAATTGTATATGGCGATTAAATTATTGATTTATTTATGGGTTTATCCGCATGGAGGGTACTTCGGAACGCGATTTATTATTCTGTTTGGTATTGATTATTCTAATTTTAGGTAACCATAGTTTTGGAAGGCCTTTAGTTGATTAATTTATGTGCAGTACAAATGTATTTGTTCTGTCCGTCCTTCGGTATAGGTGATAATTATCTTAACATTCGCTTCCACAAGATCTTCTTCAATTTCTATGTTCCAAGCATTCGTATCTTTACACGTGTGAACATTATCAATTCCTCTCACTTTATCACATTTTTTTATTGAATTTATTAAATTATACAAATGCATTTTCATAATAGATCAATTTGAAGTTGACTATGAAATAACTACGTAACGATAAATATATTTTCTCAAGCCGATTAAATCTAAATATCATTTATATTGCAAAAGTTCTGGTTACACGTGCTAACACGATTTATAAACAATGGCTTCTCGTTACGCGTGACATCGAGGTTGGGCACATTGAAAGAGTCTTATCAGTGCAAGGCACTAGACTGGTAGCCTTCGAATGAGTACCTAATCTTATTACAAGTGTCAATGTGCTGAGCACTTGTAGCAACGCTTGTAGGTTTACTATGCGGATCAGGGATACTTTGGAAACGGTAAACCTGAAACCAGCAAAGACTAGGCTAAAAGAAATCGGAGAAATGGTGATACACAGAACTCGCACAGTGGTTAACTAACCCAATGATTCTTTTCAAAAGAGGAACACAGAATCGAAAAGTACTAGCTGGTATAGTGATGGTTTTTCTTTTTGAGGTAGGAAACTCCGTCCCGAGTGCAGCGAGAGAGAGTGTCAGAATTTTACTGACTAAAGCTCACCTATGTTCCTTTAGTTGCTCTTTCCCGTTCCAGAGCTGCGGTAATGATTTGAGTCTCATATTTGGAAACAATTTAGGAAAGTTCTAATAATGTAAGCTCTGGAGTACGAGATAAGGTTGGAAGGACGAAAATATAACTTTACCCACACGTGCTGATACGATTAGAGAGGCTATACGCGTGACACTAATTAGGCATATTGAAACAGTATTATCAGTTTCAGCCTTCAAGCTCTAATAATCTTATTACTGGTGTCAATGCGCTTAAAACTTGTAGTTTTGCCCTGTTTTAGTAATTATGTTGATTTTTGTACGAGTATGTGTCATGGATGGTCTCAAACAACCTGGCTGACAAATATCTAGGAAGACATGAAAGTATTGGGACTACACGAATAAGACGTTCGAGATAGACATTAATAGCGTCGCATGATTGGGAACACCAACCCCGCATAACGGGAAAAAGGCGAGGCAGAAAAAGAAGAAGAAGAAGATGTGTCATGGACTAACTGTGTATGGGAAGTCATCTTAGAGCATCTCTATAATAACAATGGTTCAAAAAAACTAGTTATTTATTCAAACTTTTTTAGATCTTTTTTAGGTAACAAGGAAAAACCTAAACTTACACACAGCTTGTTATTCATGGTAGACTTGCGTGTGATGCCATTAGGTAAAACCCAATGCAAAAGTCGATTGCAGCAAAGCAAACGCTATCGGAGAACATTCCTTAAACGGATTATTTATATCCTGCAATATCTAAGTAATTACTGAGAGTCATAAGTTCGACGAGTAACTAGATTGTGTGCATCAAAAAGCTGCCGTCTCAAATAAAATTCTAGAATTCAGCTGTCTTCAACAAAATTGGAAAGAAAAACAAAGTGAAAACCGCTTCACAGGACATGACACTTCACAGCCACCTACTAGGCCCCAACGGTTTAACAATTTTACCATCGATTCGAAAAGAAGACAGCAGATGCATCACCTGTATTGCTGCCCTTACTGCACTTTCAAACCTGTACCTTCCAGGATTTATACGAGGCCAATGACAGAACTTTACAGAATGCCAAATAATGGTCAAAAAGAGGTTGGGAAGATGATATTTGTCTAACAAAATACCATCATCTTTCAAGCATTTTCCGAACTAGTTTAGGGTTGTCTTCCAGTCCAAGCGGATGCGGCTGAATACCTGATTAACATGGAGCGACTGCCTATCAGACCTCCAGAACCCAGTTGCTAGGCAATCCGATACGTCTTGGAAAGACTGATGGTCAGACTTTCTGGCGTCTGACTACCTGTAATGACTGTCAAAGATCTACGAGTGACCAGAACCAACGGATTTACGTGCCTTCCGAGGCACGGAGTGACCAGTACTTAATGTCTTAAATAAATACATCTGAATTGAGAATTTCTACGGTTTCGAGCCGCACATCGAATAGCAGCAAATGCAATCTACATGAAATATGTATGAAGTGAATACTTAAGTATGGGAACTAGCTATAAGAAAATAGCTCATGCCTAAGTGGAGACATTAGTAAATTAGCCAAGCTGGCAGGAACGGTAAGTGCCGGATGCACTTATTCGTAAGTAGTATGGAGGCCCGTAAAGTCGTTTATTGATAGAAATAAACCAGGAAAGATGGTTTAACTTATGTGCCAACAAGGACCAAATTTTATACATCTGCGAAAAACTTCTTTTTTTAGGGTTCCGTACCTCAAAAGGAAAAAACGGAACCCTTATAGGATCACTTTGTTGTCTGTCTGTCCGTCCGTACGTCTGTCTGTCTGTCAAGACCTTTTATCTCGAGAACGCGTCGAGTTATCGAGTTGAATGAAATTAAAACCATATACTCAGGTCTGCGGTCCCTTCAAGCTGTGAAAAAATCAAACTTCTAAGTTAACGACTAAAAAAGATACTGCCGTTTATGTCGCAAAAAAATTCATAGGGTACTTCCCGTTGACCCAGAATCCTGTTTGGCACAAAGCAAGGTCTTGTAGCACAGGTATAGGAATAAATCTGAAAACAGTGAATTCACAAAAAAAATATGCAATTCAAAAAAATCTTCGAGACTCCGAACCCTAGGTGCGCGAGTCCTACTCGCACTTGCCTAGTTTTTTTTTACATTGTAAAAGCATATCTATTTAATGCCGTGAGCCGAGTAGGTGTCCACCTCAATTGTAGCTGGGCACGCCGCAATTATGGCGGTAAGTCCCCTCTTTGAGGCGTGGCTGGAAAGACCTCACGGCGTCCTTACCTTCCGCATGACGCAGGTCCTCACCGGACATGGCAAGTTCGGGAGGTTCCTGCATCGGATTCGAGCGGAAGAGACGCCCGGGTGCCGCCACTGTGCGGAACGCCCGGAGGACACGGTGGAGCACACAGTTGAGGTGTGCCCTGCTTGGGCGGAGCAACGCCGTGTCCTCGTGGGGGTGATCGGCGGCGGAGACCTCTCGCGCCGGGCCTTGGTTCAGGCCATGGTCCGGAGCGAGGAGGAGTGGCAGGCGGTCGCCTCCTTCTGCGAAGCAGTAATGCTAGCAAAGGAGGAGGCAGACCGCATCAGGCAACGGCGCCCCCACCGCCGCCGCCGGGATTCCGATCCCGATTTCCGGCCACCGTAGACGCGGGCTCGCGGACGGCGAGCCATGGGTAGCTCGCTGTCCGATCGTCCGGTAACTGTCCGGACCGAGCCAAGGCGTCGACGGCGCGCACTGTTCCCGCGCGCCTCAAGGAGTTGTCAGCAACAGGAGGGGCCCATCGGGGTCGAAGCCTACCGGGGTCGGGGTTATCCGAAAGGAAACTAGAGCCCCGGTATGAAGGCTAGAAGGAACGGCGCGGGGTTTTTAGTCAGTAAGACTCTGACACTGTCTCCCGCTCCACCCAGAGCGGGTTTCGTCAATGATGATTTTCCCCGTCGACAGAAAAAAAGAAAAGAAAAAAAAAAAAACCTCAATTGTAGCGTTATTGGCGTTTTAAGGTCCTCAAAATTGGATATGTAGTGTGTAGATAGGTATGTATGTAATGACATACAAAGCTAGCCTGAAATGACTAATGATACCAAAATGATAATCTAGTATGTATTTGGTACAATGTGTCAGAAGCCACGCCAGCATAATTAAAGGGGTTAGTATATCCTGACACGCGTGGCAAATGGAGGCATGTCGTTAGAGCAATGACCAAAGCTATTGGGGCATGTCGACTCACCGATTTTTATGTACAAAGTTTATATATATATTTAGATATACAACGTCAATCACGATAACAATAAAGAAAAGGTTTCTTTTTAGCACTGTAAGTAAAAGCACTACCTAAATTAGGGGTGTTAGGTAATAAAAAACACACGCACAGTCTACACGCAAAGAAAATTACCTTGAACTGAGAAAATAAGTATTTAAATACCCAAAAAAAAATCTTTATACAGAAAAGGACCAATTAAGACGGGTTTTCTGCACCGGATATGCCTAGCTTTTCATTAGCTTTAAAGTAAATAACCAAAGGGTTAATTAATCAGACGCGGGCGATTAAAGAATCGTCCGCGTCTGATTGGTCCGACGAGTGTTTTCCCGTCCTATTCACCAGGGTCGTGTGTTTGCGACTGGGTATTCCATCCTGTTTAGTTCTTCGATCCCCACAGGTGGCAGAAGAATTGACGAGATGGAGAATTTGGTGGAATAAATACGAGACTTTTTGTCGGAGATATCTAATATCGTATCAGTTAAAACCTTTAAACTGCTTACGATGTTCAGTAAAAAAATAAACTTTTTTTTAGTTTGAAATCATTCAATGACTTTCAAATTCTAGGATGGAACGAGAGGGATGTCAAACTTTTACTGACTAATACCCACCTATGAACTTTCAGTTGCCCTTTTGCGATCCAGGGTCACCCTAACTCTTCAAATAAAAATACTTTATATTCCAAATCCGCAGTATCGATTACAACAGATTCTCCCAAGAAATTACCAATTTACTTTCTGTACATAAAATCCGAGGCCTAACATGGATTTCAGCAATTCAGTCCAAATGTTCGTTAGTCAACAGTTCCGTCGGAGCGTGACGCGAAAACGTGAAAACAGATTATTAGGGCAGGTAATGTCGGTCAGGTAACACCTGTATATGACCTCGGAAATGTCACCAAACACTGATGGTGATGGGTATTGTAGTGCGCTGACGAATCGGTAGACGAATTTGTACGGTCTGACAGTGGCGGCGAATCTTTATTGGCGGTCGTGCTATCAAACATAAAACGATCTGTGCCTAACTTCATACAAATTCCTTCATCCGTTCGACCGTGAAGAAGTAACAAAAACACACACAAACTATAACTATCGACAATCTCTAGCACCATAATTCTAATAATGAACTTTTTGAAATAAGCTTTATGGAGGCGACCACTTTTTTAAGATTGCTTAGTTCTGTTAGCCTTTAAACTATTAAAAACCATTAACTTTGTCTTATTCAACTCGAACAGAAGAAGTAGGTGAAGGGACTGTAACCCGGTAGTCGATAAGCAATGTTGATGAACTTACAAATTTGTTTGAACTTTACGAAGAAAGCTTGAGTTCATCGTGTCGATGACTCCATACGTAAGCCTCTTGAACTTTAGATGATTAATAATACGAGAGCCTATTACAGTCCAAAGCGAATGAAAGATCATTTGAAAACGTGTTTGTAATTCTAGTTTCATTCCACAACATACTTTGTTTAATTCAACTCGTATATCAAATACTATCCAAGTTAATGGACAAAGTATGTTCAAGCAATTCCTGATAATAAGTATGAACACAATACTACGGCTGCACAAACAAGTTTCCTCGTAATTGGGACAAAACAATAACTTTTACGACAAGACTACGTCATCAAGTGACGCGAATACTACATTTGTGAAGGTAAACAGAACTATGGTCACCTGAACCTGGAAATGTTTACAATAGCACATTCGTAGTTTATCTAGTGATATCGGAAGTAGTTTATAAGTGTTCAATCTATCATATTGCTATTTGAAAACTAAGTGAAGTGATTCCAATGGCAATATTTTCATAAGACTAATGGTATTGTTCAATATTGCACGACAACTTTAATTTCTCTGTAGCCCACAGACAAAATTAGTCTTAAAACAGGTACTATTAATCTATCAGGATATTGACAAGACACCGAACAACAGTTTTAACGGTAAGTAATGAGAAAAGACTTACATATAGACACGAAAATTGACCATATGTCTGTCTTGGTAGTTAGTCAACTTTCTGGCTATACAAGGATCAAAAAATCCTAAATGGACCACACCACTTGATAAAACAGGATACAGACAGGGATACTAACATATAATGTGGACCAAAAGTTGTCTTTAAATAAATAAATTATTATTATAAAAGTTATACAAAACAAAACTCACCTATCATGCTGAATAAGAGCAATAGAGCTGGCCACCAAATCTTCAAACTGCTTCTCACTAGCCGAGCTACCCTGCCTCTTGTGGTGATGAGGAGTGTTGGCTCCCGAGGACGCTGGCGTTAAAGTTTTTTGTGCTTCGGAGGTGATGGTTTTTGCAGCCAGGTTTCCATTGGATTTACTGCCGAAAAGACGCCAAGACACCACTGTTGATGGTGAGTCGTGGTTCTTTGAGGAATTACTCTTCCAAGGAAACACTCCTCTGAAACAAAAGAAAAATAAATTTAGGATCTATGAACCGTTAACCATTCAAGGAGGGATGATATAGCATGTAACGAAAATAATGATGAATGATGATGGATTGGGAGCGAAAGTGAGACTAAAGAATAAATAAAATGGAACGATATGAATAAGTACAGTAGTGATGATAGAGCTAACAAGGGAGAATAGAAAACATTTGAAGCCGACCGAATAACTATTTACAATCATTTTAAACTTAGATAGAAGTATAGAACACTCACTCAACAGGCCCTCTTTCACTTTTATTGCTCTCAAAGCTGAAGCGTCTCATTGAAAGTTCCATTAAAATGTCGTGATTAATGCGAGCAGACTGAGCAGACAGACATTTCCTTTGTAGGCTAAAGGAAGTGCATAATGTAATGGTCGGTGGACACCCACTTCGATTTTGTTGGTAGCTACCGATACTTAGTGATAAAATGGTCTAATTAGAAATTCCTACGATAGAATTGTTTGGAAATTGGTGGAACCGAGAATTCTCGATAATGGAATGGGATCATCACTGTCAGACGGAAATCGATCGAAAAGAAGTTTAGCGCTTTAATAAACAAGAAGAGAATTCTCAATCAGGAAGTGATAGTTTATGAAACAGTATAGTTTTTACTATTCGGGTTTCCTTTCCGCAAGTTTCACTACCGTTTCTACAATTCTGCAATTTGTAGATTGCCATCTTGTCTTGACTTATGCAAAACTCTTAACTTAAAAGAATCATACTTTCATATTCAAATTGTTATGATAATAATATTGTTATGACCATTACGAAATTGCGTTTACTTCATGACAAAAGTCATTTTGAGAATAAATATGGCAAAATAATGGATACACTTTCTTTTAAAAATTAACGAGGGATGACCAAATGAATTTTTAATGTTAATAAATTATGCTTATTAAACACTTTAAGCGTTTACAGGCTTGTTAGTTAAATCAAGATTAATTACAGAAGGAAAAGTGAACGTTTTCATGCTGCGTTGAGGATTGATGGAGAGGAAGTAGTAGCTCAACGGCTTATCATTGCAAATTGTGGATGTCAATTATAAGAAAACGATTAGTTAGTCGAAGGGTAATATTCTGATTAGGGATGTAAGTTTTATAAAAAGATCTATATCGAATTGTGTCGATACCGATATAGTACGCTGATATATTAATTTTTACTTACATTTTAATGAGGTTTTTTTTTAATTTTACGATATAAAAAAAGACTTTTTTAAGATGTAACTTAGTTCATTTAAGTGGGGAAATCCGATATTTCGTTTCGATACTATTGACGTTTTTTTTTTTGATATAAATTATGGATATTTTAACTTTGAAATATCGGATTTCCGATATATCGTTGCAACCCTAATTCTAATGTTGCTAAATTAAATTTCTAATGCACTTTTGTAGCTATAAAATCAACTTCTACACTGCTGTTTGCAGCTAGCACATTTACCGTGACTACGTGCCAGTACTATCCCATATTTATGGCTCGTTTAGCCGGTACAAAAGGATTGTGGGATGCTTTTGCTTCAACCATGTACTGTGCATTGTCGCAGTCACTCTTGAACCTGGCTTGTTGAGAACGTGTTATTAGTGGCAATTTGTATTTAAACAGAAGTACTTCAGGTTTGCACAGTAAATAAGGTTTTCCCTAACTTTTCAAATGCCTGTCTCATACCAACAGTTACGATAAAACGATTAAAATAAGTGCTGTACTTGATGATAGCAATAAAGATAATGAAAACAAATAGAAAACTCATGTACATGAAGAGAATAACAAATAAGAAGTTAAAATATAAATAAAAGATGAGTATAAATTTAATGAGGTCATTAGTGAAGCAGGTGGACCAGACATTATTGCATAACCAGTTAAATGATTTGAAATGCATTCTCTGTGATGTGATGAAATTTACAAAATTATACAAGAAATTAAGAAACACTCAAGAATATAAATAATAATATTACCTAATTATGATCTCGTAAAATAAATATATCTCGCTATGACAGTGAATATATTAAAGATATAAGACAAATTGTAATGTATTTATTCCTAAAGAAGTTGGAATGAAATTCAATCGTAGTGAGTTGCGGATGAACGCTTATCTCGAATGTTTTATTTTTTAGACTCGGAAGCATGTGCGTAGTTTGATTTCTACCGCATCCAATCATTTATTTTTTTGTAAAACTAGGTACCTAGGTATATTTTCTCGAGAAACATTATCTAGACAAACTACAAACGGAGATGTAGAATTACAATTTGCAGTACAAAAGCGAGTTCAATGTGAAACGATTTTTTTAAACTCACATAGAAGCAGGATTAATCAGGAAAGGGCAAATGTCTAAAGGATTTATATGTGTACTAAACCCTGGTTCTTATAGACCGTACCGCGCCTTACAAAGTAACAAAATGAACGAGAATGTTTGAGAATTCAATGCTCCTTTTAACGAGAATTGGCTTTACACAAAGCGAGCCGCTTTTTTGCTCGTATGAAAGGACCAAGTGCACAGAATTTAAAACTAGGCAGTCTGGAAATTGAATAAACCTCAAAGCTGGCTTTTTGAAGTAGGCATTTAAAACTAGAGAGGGAGGCAAAGAAAAGACAAATAATTATGTGAGGATTTATATGGTAGAAAAGAGATTAAATGATAACGAGTCAATTATAGATAAGTGGGAATGAAAGAAGCCAAGGTGTCGCACCGACTCCAAGTAACGTGGAACAAGGGCAGGAAGACGATAACTTAGCTCACCGATTTGAAATAACAACATAACTACCTTTCTCAGTGACAACTTACAACCTTTACCATTTCTCAGTAAGCAGCAACAAACACAGGACAGACGAACAAAACACATCAATCATCAAAACGGCCTGCGTAAACGCAGAACGGAATGTCATTGTGTGATAATTCGCTCTCTATACCTGGCGTGGGATGGTTGTTTCCATCAATAGATGCTTCAGCATGTAACATGAATTGGGTCGATTTATATGGTACTGCTATTGAAGATACACAGTGCATGGGTTTTTGTATTGATCATTACAAAAACGTGACAGGTGATTTTGGATTATTGTTGCAAATGCTTTCTCAATCATATTTATTAGTATTTCATTTTGTATTGTACCTGCGTTATATATCTTTATATTATTATGTTCTAATAGTATTATTTCTGATGTTTATATAGGTACCTACTGATAACCTTAAATCTATCTCTGTTCGTTCAGTCTATCCAAAGGTTGTCTGTAAGATATTATGTATGTGCGATAAGACTGCGTATTGTACACTTGTTTTTATAATTGTTCTCTCTTGATTTTTACGAGGTGTAACATTTACTTTGGATTCTTATTTTGTATCAAGACAGGTTTGTTCTTTGCCAATATTTGTTTCATGTATGGGGAAGATAAAATGAGAAATTATATATACTTCACAAAACAGAAATATATAACACAGAAGATAGTTTTACAAATGGGTTTGATTTTCTAGAAGCAGTTGTGCACAGTGAACTAAGTTTTGAAGTACTAAGCGAAGCAATTTATGACTTAGACGGAAACGATACCAAAGAGAAAAGTGATTTAATAGAGCACTTAAGAACTTATGGAACGGAAAATGATGGATAAGTAGTTTAGTAAAACTGCTTACCTAACGTCTTAAGTAATGGAAACGTTGCAAATTAGATAACTAGAAACTGCTTTACAGATCAACGTCAGGTTATTGAGCTGTTTCCTACAGCAAGAATGTAATCAGTTAATTGGAGTCATAAGTTTAATTTTACAACGTCTAGGCATATAATTACATATTACCAAACAGCAATTATTTGCTGTGCTCGTTATCCTTAATCACGCACAACCAAAAATTAACGAGAACAAAACTAAGTACATTCGTGATACGACAACAAATTAAGTACTAAATCGGTGTTCAAAACGAGGAAACCAGACTGATGAAGCACAAAAAATAAATATATTCGAAGCATGAGCATGCATCAACGTCAAACACATGTGCGGCCTTCGTACAATTTGCGTAGTACATTAATATCAAATTGTTTACTATGTACAGAAACGAAATCAAACCTAATGACCAGTAAATAAAGTACATATTTCAACTTGCAACCATTCGCAGGATCATGCTTCGTTTAATATCTGAGCCACATACAGCTTCAGAAGGGGTCATCAAGATGTCTGTTTACTTTTCATCCTTAATAAAAGTTATCGTAAAAACGTGGATAATAAAATCACAGAACAGTCAGTTTACGAGCTGAGCAACAAGCTTTTTACTGCGTCTTGAACATTTTTGTTAGAACTCTTATCTTTTATTTGGGCAAAAGATCCGCTTGGACATGTGAGAAAGAATGGGGCATCGTAAAAAAAACACCATCAAAGAGATTACGTCCTCCATTCACTGCAAACATTGAATCACCGCAAACAAACATTGACCTCGCTCAAGAAAGCGCTATCGCAGTCTAAAACTGTTTCAAACCATTTTAATATCTCCGCAAATAGCTTTGAAATGACCTATCGTTAGATAGTTTCTTATTTAAAATTTGATGTAACCTACATCAGCATATAAAGTACTTGCGAAGTAGAGTTTTGAAATATTGAAGTCAAACTAAGCAACATGAAACTCAAACCTTGAGTTCACACTGCAGCCAGCTACGCAAAAGTACTTAAAATCATAACGCCACAACAAAAGCTTTACGCAACCATAGAAATGCGAGTTTCCTACAATTGTTTTAAAGCTAATCTGTTAGTTGTGCGGAATAAAAACAGCTGTGGTGCGCCGTGCCGGGCGGCGCTTGGTACACCTTGGTACGAAACGTGCGCGCGCGCCGACACATTATCACGACGACCCGGGCAGCGCACTTGTTAGGCGATGAATTGAGACCTAGCTTATACATGCTAAGATATTTTAGTAAACAGAAATGAATACTTAAATAAACATAATATCGACTTCGGAGTCCTGTGTGATAGTTAGATTGTATAAAAAAAATATGAAATGATGATACCTTCCAGACATTATCCTGATGACCTCATCATCTAGAAAGCATCTTTGAGATGAAGAACTCATATTGGGCCGCCCAAAATACATATTGAAATCTTACTGGAAGCGAATGATGATTGATGATGTTGATGAAGTCATAAGCAAAGTCAAAAAAATAGTCGGCTAACTACATGTCATATGATGTTTGTAACAACAAATTGGTTGAGGCTAAAACGAAATCGTTTAACTACATCCCGCCCAAAGAGTTGAACACAGTATTCAACAAACGTGACAATTTGTTCCACAACCGCTCGTTATGACATCAAATAAAACGACAAAAATAGAACCGCACATCTGTCACAGGACTAGAACGGAAATGGCACTACATTCCAAAGCAATTCCGTAAATACTAATATTGTGTTTTAAGTAGTTAAGTTATCTAACCCGGCAGAGAACATGCAATTATCAAACGAACAAGTTCTCACGCTGTATTTAATATAATGTCCGTTACGTATTCACTACAAGTGATTATTAAAGCTTATAATATTATAATGTGCACATTTTTGATCTTGAAGATCGCGCTAAAACAATAGGCAGAAGACACAATTAAAATTCTTGAGAACGGTAATAAAGTATACATTGTACAGATTTCAATTAACACGGACGGTTAACAATCAGATTTCCACGAGTAATTCTGTAAATCAATCGAATATACAGCGGAAGTAATGATAGAATAATGTATGAGAACATCCTTCTGTTAGCTGAACTTTCAATTTGTTTTTCTTACTAATTGTACCTCGTTCGTGCCTTTGTCGGAATCTGTTAGGTCACAAAATAGATAGGTAGTCAGGTGTCAGAGGCTATTGGGTAATGGGCTTGTTAATAAACATTAAACTATGTAAGCTGCCAATGCAGTTGGCATTGGAGCCACCGTTAAAAGCAGGAAGTAAGTTACTAGGAAAAGCCAGGAAAGAGAAAGCCAATGACAGGTTCATTCCAAAGGACCAAATAATTTAATTGCACAAACGGATAAACAGTTTAATTTCCCCAATCACTTGTTCAGAGACACAATGCACGATATTGTTTGTTAAAGTACATAATATGTACCAAATACTCGTGTAGAAACATCGACGTAACAATGACGTTGGAGCTCGCAAACAGTACGGAACTTCAGCAAACATGCTGTCTGTCGGCAAGGTTTGTTCAAATTCATATTTATCATTCAACGCGACAATGGAAAATATGAAAACAATGGTACTCATTATACGTTGCTTTACTGACCTGCGAGTTTAATCAAAACAGTGTGTATTGCGTAAAATACATTTGAAACAGCTAAGCAAAACAAATTACATATTTTGGTCTTGGACAATATTGGTTTCGTATCAATACAAATCAATCAGCATGTAAGTCTTCAGAAGAAGCCACTAAAGTGACTCTATAAATCACTCTGAAGCTATGAACCTTTTATTAAAACAAGACTAAACTAAATCTAAAGCAATTCTAAGAAAAGACAGTCGTAAAAGGTGGCTTTCAACAACGTTAACACTAGAAACGGAATTCGCGTGTAAATACCAGCCAGCAGTGAAATGGTAAGTACAGGTTACTCGCAAAATTGCAAATACCGAAGCAAATAACATGGAACTTCCCAATTTCTTATTAAATTGAAACTGAGGCGAATGTGCACAAGGTTTCTGATTACAAACGTACAATTGATTGTGAGTTAGGTTAAATTGCTTTCTGTATTTCTACGCACACAATTTACAAAGCGAGAAATCCTCTAGCGGAATATTTTAGTTGTGTGCCGGTTAGATAAGGATGCTGCGAATCAGAAGTAAGTAATAGTTTCGTGCAATGTTAATGCATTATTAAATCCATTTCATCTTAATGATTTATTCAGTTATCTTGAAATTCCCGTTAGAAACCCACTCGAAACTAAAACAAACTATACACCTTAAGCAGAACGCCCACAGGTCACAACTAAGTGCCAGACCATGTATGGTAACGTTTAAAAAATTAAACAGAATTTCCAATTAATTACACCTATTTACGTATAATCCCACTGCAAATAACAGGACTAATAAATCAGAGCTAATCTTGAACACCCACACGCAAGCGTCTGCGAACAATCCAGACCATATACCTAATGCAAGAAATATGTAACCTCCTTAGATGTATGTGAGCAAGAATCTCACATCACTGTGTGGTATGTGGCGCGAGGTACGGGCTACAATTATTTGAGGTCAGGGAGCACGTTGTGACCCTTAAGATACCGAGACTGGCATTATACTTAGAATTTTTTATTTTATTCCTTCCACTATTGAACGGAGTGAGTGAGATTGTAAACAGAATGTTTTGGAATTATTAGGTACGATAAAGATAAAATAAGGCTTTCTTACCATACGGAGAAATCTCTGAATGTTGTTTTAGAAAGAAAATCATAGGTTATAAATGTACAGATTTGAGGTGAAATAAAAAAAAGATTGGATAATTAAACTAGGAATGTGGTAAATATTAGATACCATTTCTAGCATTACATTTTCCAGTGGAATGATTAGAAATATGAAATGGTAGCCATAACAGCTGAATTTAAGATGAAACAATAATTTGAAAGTAATAAATTGAACCCCGCGGTCGGCCGCGGGGAAGTTGGTGTGACGATCTTCGGTGCTATTCTCTAAGAAAACAGCCTTGAGCGCAGCGCTGGCCGCAGCTACGAATCGAGAACGCTATACATTGAATTAGCAACCCAATGTAGGTCCACTGGATTGTTAATCCAATGTATTTATTTGGATTTCGGCGCTGCGGCCTGCGCTGAAAGCTGTTTCTCAGAGAATAGCACCGCTGATCATGTTTGCGGGGTAAACCTGGTTAGGAATCACTCAAGACATAGAGTTTGGAAAGAGAAGTGGAATGCCTTTGCACGATAGTGCGACACAATGGAGACTAACAAAAAAAAAATTGCAGCAATTTACAAAGTTTTGAATATTCAATAGAACTTATTTTTCAAATATAATACACATATAACTACACAGCTACTTTGCAAGGTAGGAGAAAATGAGTATAGGGTAAATAATTGTATTTAAGAGTACAGCCTACTAATGAAAACCTACCTACACCAAAGCTATCACATTCCAACACAGGAAACTACAATGCCTGGTAATCAACACCTACTATCATTAAATGTCGAAACATTCACATTTTCGGCTACAAGCACGTGCAATTGCAGCGAACACAATACTAATAATATCAATAGCGTATCGCAAAGCTAATTTATTCGAACCGCGACCAGCCCATCCATTGTAGCGATCGCAACATTCCATTGTGTGGTCGTGACCTTCGCATCATAGAATGTTTGCCAGATTAATGGTTGCCAGTGGGCGGCGATGGACCTGTTCACTCAGTTTTTGTGTGGGATTCTCTGAAGTTTGTGAATGGCAAGGATTGAAAGATTGCAAGTAAGTTGTGGTTGTATTGTAAAATTTACGAGCGAACTTGGAATAAAGTTATTATAGGATTATTTGTAAAGGCCTATATGTATGGGAGTTCTTATTCGTCTAGTTTTTGACGATTGTGGTCGTGATCACATCATCAGACAAGAATTTATTTGCACGTGCAAACACCATTAAAATTAGGACCATCAAAATTCTTCTGCGTTCCTAATTTGATTTGAAACCGTGCGTAATTTTCTATTAACACAAAATACATGCGTTATGCCTATCCGCAATTTGTATACATGAGTAATTAACGAATGAAAATATTTAAACACTATAATTTTAAGGTCATGGGCTGAATTAAGGATTTTTCCGTAAAGACCGAGACTAAAGGTTAAATGACCGGACCTTCTCAAGATCATAGGATGGTGTACAGCAAAATGATTAAACAAACACAGTAAAGCCCAATTCAACCTAAACGAAAACAAAGCAATAACGACCGGTCTGACCCAGTATCGTAGATTGTCTTGAAATCCGCACCGAAAGATCAAAATAGAGACGAGGAGTAATAAAATTGGATTTTTTGTAAAATAAAAGGAGCTAAGTTCTTCGCAAAACTTGTGTTCGTTCAAGGAAATAGAAAAGATATGTTCCTATAGTGTAGCATTCCTTCTCAGTAGCACATTCGGTAACCCAATAGTTTTAAAACCAAATTGTCAAGCTTCAGTGTACACGAATTCGATCATTGGATTGGCCTTTAATATTGCTAAATATTATATCGCCATCAAGTATCACTATGTCATTAAGGGAAATTACATCCGCAATTTATCCTACCATATCGTATGTTCACATGTTTAAAGATCTCGACATATTATTTACGTCAATATTAACTAATGGTACATAATTATTTTTGCCTTGACATCCATGCAGTATAAGCCCATTAGCATGTTGCAGTGGGGTAGCAGACGACGCCGACGGCTGAAGTATAGCTGAAGCTTTAATGACTTCGTTTAATCACGGAAGAATCTTTGCGGAAGCGTTTGCTTTGCTATCTCTTGAATGTTTTTGCTAATATCGGGTTCTGACTCCAGTAACTATACATTTAACATTCTATCATGCAACCTACATGGACGACATAATGTTGTATGTCGATGTCAGTCGTGATGCCGTCCAGCATCCTATGATTTTTTAAACACTTAATAGCACAGTTCGTGTAAAACGAACTTGCGCTATTACAAAGTTAATAATATGCAATATTATTTCTGGTATGTGAATATAACTCGTCTATCAGCAATATTTCACTTAATAAAAGATACGATATTTATTGTTTTACTACTTCAACACTAAAGTTAGATTTTTTTACTATAATTTCAAGAGGCTACAATACAAACGGAGGTCGTCAGATATAGAAGTCAACGATCCGGACGACAGTTTGTGACATATATATTTGCTAATCTATAGTCACATTTACAAGGCCTTCGATATCAATGAATACAAAAAGGAATAAGCAGTGACATACTCGTATATACATGAATTTTACAATCTTGAGAATCATCAGGTTTCTGAACTCAAATTTGTTTTTAAAAAAGAGCAACAAGCTCAACTAAACACAGACAACTTGATATCACCTCCAAATGTGCCTCTAAAGGTTCAAAATGTGTGTAAACAATTAGTGATTTCTGCAGGAAATTCTATAACAAGTCGACCATTTAATTTCTTGTTTTTAAAAATAAATATTCATGAATAAAAGATGGCGGGTTGCCCCAAAGTTCACACGCTGAGCGTTAACCTTCATGGTCCTGGACAGGTTCCATGTCAAAGATATAATTATAATTTTGTATCATCTATTGCGTCTTATTATAATGTTGTTGGCCACTTAGGTATTAAATTTAGTATTTGTTTACCACAAAGTTCTCTATTAATTTTTTTGTGGTTATTCTTGTTTTATTTTCTTTGAACTTATAATCATATTATTTTTCCTCTTCATCTATTGCTCATTTGTTTCAACAAACTTGAATTTCGTCATCAACTGCAAGCAACCACAAATTACTTTCATACACTTTCATCATTATGTTGAAAATAAAGCATGAATTAAATGGTTACTTATTAAGTTCACCCAAGGCTTCATTCTCTTTTATAGTGATGAAGGGAGAGTTTAATTGAAGTTCATAATTAAAGCGCATTCCACTAAGACTAACTTCATTAATTTGCGTTGGGCACGCTGGGACCGTTACGTAATGTAAAATAAGTTGAGGTTTATTTTTAACATAGTTGATAGATTCAAGTTATGCTGGATTGTTTATAAATTATAAAAAAAGACGAAAGAAAATTCTATTCAGAAAAATATTTTTCAGAAGATTCGATACATTATAGTCAAAACGAAAAGTTTTAAGAACATCAATCATGAAAGGAGCAGTTTTCTCTTTGGCTTCAGCGATTACGGCTATCTTGTTATTGATTTTGAGACTTTTATTTATTTTGAATACTGTTTCTTCATTATGACCCCACTTGCACCAACAGATGACAAAATTTCTCTAGAAATAGATGGCCTAACAACTCGTGCAGTAGTTTCTTAGAGATGGCTAATCTCCTTGTAATCTAGATTGGACGAATCGTACGCAACAGATCGTGTCCGCCGGATTAGTAGCGCTTTAGATACACCAGATTACGCAATTTCATTCATTTACACTGTCTTATCGGTAAGCAGTATCTTGTGAATAACTTGTTTAAACATCCTACTAATTTTACTTGCATCGTACTTAGGGTCTTGCTTAGTAAGTTTTCTGTACGGATAATCTTGTGTGGGCATCAGCTCGTAAGAGGTCATGGGCCTTGTATAATGTATGGAAATTCGACAAAACGTGTACCAGCCATAACATTCGTAAGAATCGTAAGATAATTGAGGAAGATGAGCAACAGTATTCACCTGCGCTCTGACATCATCACCAAACTCAAGGATGTCTCATTCAAATATCATGCCTATGACATCCCTAATGACGTGAATTACATTTCTGAATGCACGTTTCAAGCTGTTCCCATCGTTCAGATAGGTATGTACCTAGTCGTTCGCCATACCACAACAGTTTTGCAACACTTTGCCCAACCTCCGGTTTCGATCTCAAGACGACACCACGACTTGAACCGTGAGAATCGGCAAGGTCTGATGCAAGAAGACGTGAGTGACGATAGTAACCAACTAACTGGTGTTAACACCCTTCGTCTAAGCAAATAAGGTACAGTTTCCTCTGAATAAACAGCAAAGGATTATACAGAGGCCTCGTTACTAATTGACGAGTTAATTCGTTCATACCATAAGTCTAATGATAAGTTAGTTTTTTCTTGGGAATAGTTAGAAGTCATTGAATATTGAGGAGCAATGGAGCAATACATTAAAGAAAATATAAATCTTAATCCTCGTCATAAAGTCAATCGAACGTCATTACTGATAATGACGTAGATTTGATCATTGATTAGTCTTTAGATTAGATTGGCTAAACAACTTGTTATTTTATCTTTAATATTTCATATATTTGCTGATATGTTACTGTTAATCTACGCCGAAATCTGGGAACTACGTAATAAATTGTTGTCATAATATAACCACGTTTTGGTTACATATGTTTTTTTTTTTTTTTTTTCTCGACGGGGAAAATCATCTTTGACGAAACCCGCTCTTGGGTGGAGCGGGAGACAGTGTCAGACTCTTACTGACTAAAAACCCCGCGCCGTTCCTTCTAGCCTTCATACCGGGGCACGAGCTCCCTTTCGGACAACCCTGTCCCCAGTAGGCTTCGACCCAGCTGGGCCCCTCCTGCTGCTGACAACTCCTTGAGGCGCGCGGGAACAGTGCGCGCCGTCGACGTCTTGGACTCGGTCCATTACCGGACGATCGGACAGCGAGCTACCCATGGCTCGCCGTCCGCGAGCCCGCGTCTACGGTGGCCGGAAATCGGGATCGGAATCCCGGCGACGGCGGCGAGGGCGCCGTTGCCTGATACGGTCGGCCTCCTCCTTTGCAAGCATTACTGCTTCGCAGAAGGAGGCGACCGCCTGCCATTCCTCCTCACTCCGGACCATGGCCTCGACCAGGGCCCGGCGCGAGAGGTCTCCGCCGCCGATCGCCCCCACGAGGGCACGGCGATGCTCCGCCCAGGCAGGGCACACCTCGACGGTGTGCTCCACCGTGTCCTCCGGGCGTTGCGCACAGTGGCGACACCCGGGCGTCTCTTCCGCTTGAATCCGATGCAGGTACCTCCCGAACTTGCCATGTCCGGTGAGGACCTGCGTCATGCGGAAGGTAAGGACGCCGTGAGGTCTTTCCAGCCACGCCTCAAAGAGGGGACTTACCGCCATAATCGTGGCGTGCCCAGCACTGGGTTGCGATAGCCGTTGACGCCATTTCACCATGAGATCCCGCCGGAGCTCTGTCCGCCATGCCTTGACATGTTGCGGCAGTGGACTTTCACCCCGGCGTTGCATCTCCACGCGCATGTCGTGCATGTGTGCAAGGACTGTTGCCTCCAGATCCCACGGTGGTAGGCCAGCCAGAAGGCTCGCCGCTTCGCGGGAGATCGTGCGGTAACCCCGCACCATCCGTATTGCCATGACCCTCTGGCAGGCGTTCAGTATGGATGCCGGTCGCTTTGCCAGCGACGGCGCCCACACCGGCGCCCCGTAGAGGGCCATGGACCGAACGATCCCCGCGTAGAGCCTCCGGCAGGAGGCGTCTGGACCCCCAAGATTGGGCAGGAGCCGCTTGAGAGCAGCCCCAGCCCGGAGAAGTTTGGGAGCCAGACGTCGGAAATGTTCTACGAAATTCCACCGGCTGTCGAGGACGAGTCCCAGATACTTCATCGTCGACCCGACGCCGATGCGAACTCCTCCTACCGTAAGCTGGGAGTCCGATGGTGGCGCGTTCCGAGGGCCGTGGAAACACATTGCCTCGGATTTATGCAGCGCCACCTCGAGTCCCAACTCCTGGATCCTACCAACGGCTATCGCAACCCCGCGTGTCGCTAGAGCGACCGCCGCCTGGTGCGACTCTCCCTGCGCTAGGATCAGCGTGTCGTCTGCGTAGCAAACCACGCTGACCCCGTCAGGGAAGTCGCCGCGCAGCACGTAATCGTAGCCGATGTTCCACAAGGGTGGGCCTAGAACCGACCCCTGCGGAACACCGCACGACATCTCTCGACGATTCCAGTCTCCCTGGTGACCGGGGTAGACAATGTACCTGTCTGACAGGTACGCCTCGACCACTCGACAGAGGTATTCGGGCACCCGGTGGTACCGGAGTGCCCTCCGGATCGTACTCCAGGGCAGGGAGTTGAAGGCGTTGGCAATGTCCAAGGACACTGCCACGACACACCTACCCTGGGACACCGCTTCCCCTGTCGTGAGGGCTCGCACGCGCATGATGGCGTCTATTGTAGAGCGCGCCCTGCGAAAGCCGAACTGTCCGTCCGACAAGTCCGGCCCCACCCGTGTTAGCCGCACGACGAGGCGGTTTGCAATTACTCTTTCAAAGAGCTTGCCCACCTCGTCGAGCAGCACAATGGGCCGGTATGCGGACGGAGAGTCCGCAGGGCGCCCTGGCTTCGCTACGAGGACCAGTTTCCCCGTCTTCCAGCGAAGTGGGAACTGGCCCCTCTCCAGGCATGCGCTGAAGAGCCCTCTCAGTCGAGGCCCGAGAGCCTCCATGGCCAGGACCCAGGCTTTCCCTGGCAAGCCGTCGGGTCCTGGGGCGGTGTTTTTGGCACTAAGCCTTCGCACCGCCACTCTCAGCTCTACCTCGGGGTTACATATGTTTGATAGGGGCTAATTCCCCGCTTGACATAGAATTAATACGATACTTTTAAGAAATGATGTGTAAAAGTTTGATATCATAATGTATTATAATATGTATAACAAGCGCATCATTGCTATTTATTTTTAGGTGAGAAATAATCTAATAACTTCTACTGCCCTGAGTGTGAGGGGTAGTATCAGACTTTTATTGATTAAAAGCTACCTGTGTTCCATTAGTTTCATTTTGCGTTTCAGGATCGCGACGACTGATTCGAACCAAATTGCAAAATTGCTAAATGTATATTATGCAATACGAATTCACTGGAATTTTCAGACATGGTCGTTGTCATAGCGATGATAGATATCATATCTATGATTACGAGCAACATTATTTTATGATGGACTGTCATGACGTCTATCTTAATTGTTATATCACAATTGCATGTTGCTGCCACAATTACATTTATTACTATTATAGAAACTTCTCATTACCAGATCGTATCTTTACTTACTGCGTTACAAATACCACGAGCCAAGGCCTAATATTAAAATCTAGGGGAATAATAAAAAAACGCAAACATGTTGGTTTTTATTGACTAGCAGCAGTGTGAATAGGTAAGTCCGAGGCATTGGTCCGAGGATTTTGCCGCAGTCTCGAAAAGTGCTACCTAACACGTAACGTCTATAAAATCTTTTACGAATATAAAGCTGCAGATTTTTTTGATTGTATACGGCAATGTATAAGCTAGGAAAGCTAAGCTACAAAAAGCAGAATATACATATTATACAAGTTGGATACTAAAGATAGCGCGCACAAGCAACTGTACCTAGTCTCTGCAACTAATTTGTTACTCATATCAAGTCCACAGGATTGTATAATAGTGTACGCATGTATTACGCCGCAACTAGGAGATTTAATATGTCCACGGGATCGGCATAGTCAATTGGTAGATAGCTTTATGAAAAAATCGCGTTGCTGTCGCTCCGGTGTGCGCGAAGACAGTATAGAGGCAAACAGCAACTACTGAAGCTTGCTCGCAACTGAGATGTTGATTCTATAAGAAATACAAAAGGCCGCGGCGTAAGCTAGTTAAGTTCTATTATAATGAACGCATTCGACCTCCGAATAATGAATTGATAAGGAAAATAGAATATTTATGCGGACAGCAATAAACATAAACTCGCACACAATGGCGCCATATAATGCAAACTATAGCTGTACAGATATGCGTGTTACAAGGAATATGTAATGATATTAGATGCATCTAGCTGGACTAGAAGCTGACCTCAATTCAGCTGCAGTAACGCTAGAAAAGGAATATGTTTACTAGCATTGGGAAAAGAGTTCTTAAGTTCTAACAGAATCACACAAAATACGTGAAGCAAGGCCAAGTATAAGCATCGATTGAATACTGGTACTTATTTATTAAACGCTACTGTTTCTTGCGAGGGGATGGCTATACTAGTGACCCTACTCGTAACAGCAATTCAAAAATTCACATACCATTCAATAAAACCAGAATATACAATAATAACAAACGATAGCTTCAACAATGACGACCGTCCCCAATCGAAGCCACGTGGAGACATAACGTGCCGGTAATAAAGTCACATCTGTGTATTAATAGTGACAAATATAGCCGTTCACACGTTCCTAATTAATTTACTACAGATGAGTTTAACAATGAGCACAATATGAAACGAGATGGAATGATAAAGAGTAGATATAGATTTAGACGAGATCATCTTTGAAGACCGACCACACAACTTATATGGACGATGTCTTTGAACTACACTGTCAAGGATAGCAGCATCCTTTAAAACAATAATCGTTGCCAAAATGTGCTATACAACAAAGACAATGATAATTATGTCTCATTTTTAAACTGCATAACTAACACAAATGTAACATGATTGACATGTGTGCTCGATGCTTAAAAAAAAATCTCATGGCGATGTTAAATAAACTAAATTCACATCGCTAGAGAGTCACTGACAAATGCCATATGAGCATCCTTCACCTACATAGTACAAAAAGCAGCCGTAAAAAGAACGTTAACGTACAATTTTGGCAATCCATATCATAGTAGCCTTGGCTTGGCACTCCGAGGATAGATGGCCGAGACCCATTTGCTCTGGCCAGTGACGCGACCCCAAGTAGTGAGAGATTAGTGTGAGCCACGGGAATGGAATGGAATGTAAATAACTAACATTTGCTCTCTTGAATGAGGCTATTAGGGGGCACGCTCTTTCTCTGTAGGAACATGTAAATATGCCATGGAATGGGGCTAGAGAGCTAGAGAATAGATCATCTGTAACCACTAAATAAAGTGCATTGTTTATGGATTCAGACGTTGGTATATTTGTAAAGTAGTCACGCACGAGCGTTTCTCGAGATTTCTAAGTATTATGACAAAATAAATATTCATTGTCTGATTATTTATCTGTTTAACATTCTTGTTTATTTTCTTTTGAATGAAAAAAAAATGAGTAAGTATTGTAAAGTAAATGAAAGATGATTTATTGTCATGTTTATTGTTGTCATTTCTTTCAGCTTACAGCTATTTAAAAAATACTTCTAATGTTACGCTACTAGCTCAAGTAAAGAAACTCAATCGTTTGCAGTATTTTCCAGACTATTTATTATTCAACGACAGACGCAGTTTTATGACCAATACTGAAATGCTACGACCGTGTCGAAGGCTCTATGGAGACAAATATGTACATGAGGTGTCACTGACAATGGTACTCACACAGCCTTAGCGCACATGTCCACTAGACACACACAACGTGCTAAACAAGAACAAATAAAAGTAAATAATGGAAATAAAAATATTCGACACGACACACTGTTCACAGACAGACATAGTGACTGAAAAACAGACGGGTTATCGATACATAATAACAAAAAGTTATATTTAAAATATGTTTTTTATTTGAACAATGTTGCTTATCTACAAGTTTGTTTTGGCTTCCGGGATGAGCAGAACTGAGAGCGATATCAATACGTACATCGCCAACATAAACTTGCATACCACAGTGGAAGTTGGAACCAGTTAAAACAACACATTAAGATTGGATACGGTTGAGTCGGTGAATGGCTCCTAACTCGGGGTAGCATACTCGTACCATGCATCTCGAATTTCTTGCCGATGGCCACGCAAGCCAGGTTAGGTTACGTTAGTGGCAAAATTTGTAGTGGGAACAATTTCGATACGTTAAGATTCGAAAGTTAAAATCCAAGACGAGACTAGATCTATTGATTTAAAAATATACAATAATCAGTCGTAATTGGCGGATATTTCACGCAATGGATCAGCACAATACCTATAATTAACAAAGAATTATAAACTCCGTTACAAGATGATCTCAAACTGATAAAAAGAGAGCTTCTTATAGTAACGGCAACTCCTAATCAAGATCTATTTTGAGGTCAACAGTTCTGAAAGAAACTTCCAAAGATCGTATCCCGAGAAAACGAATGGCGAGCACCTACTTATTGGCTGATATTATCTTCTCAAGCACATTATTCTTAGTGACGCCAACGTTCTGGTAAATGGTAAAAATAAAATTGATTTCAATTCTAAAACTAGAGACAAGTTTTGTTCGGAAATCTAGAAATCCAACAGGCGTACTCGTTGAAGCTTCATTTGCGGAGGTAAGTCTTAACAAATCTCCTGATCAATAGCCACGATTAAGAGCTGTTTATATAGTCACTAAATTACTTAGTAATT
This sequence comes from Mythimna lalbum, assembly GCA_949319445.1. Lineage (NCBI taxonomy): Eukaryota > Metazoa > Arthropoda > Insecta > Lepidoptera > Noctuidae > Mythimna > Mythimna lalbum. The sequence goes on from OX439361.1 coordinate 2,936,561, forward strand.
TTAACAAAGAGTGTGTATGGACCATGATTTCAGAAACTGGGATTTTCTGAACTGATGTTCGATAAATTGAATGACAGAGTAGTTGACTAAAGCGTCTCTATTGCAACCTGCATATAGCATCTAAAAGTTGATTTATCTAATCGAAGTCCTAAAAATTATGTTTACCAACAACCATTACGTAAATGCGAAGATGTAACTCTTGTTCTGAACACGTGCGGTTACGAACAATCGAAATTCGTTTTTTAAACACCACCGCAGCACGCACAATAGGTAGCAAATAATAAGTGTCGCAATGAATGAAAGTTGTGAAAGAATATGAGAAACCCGTTTACGTAATACACGCAAAATTCGACCGACAATAGACTTTTACATGGTTCATGCACATGAGTGCAGTACACATTTTTATACTCCAAATGTTTTGGGGAACGTGCTAGCATTTGTTGGAATTTTAAACAGTGTCGATTGCCAAGATTGAGAAACACATTTAGCATCACAATTGAAATTAGCTATGGTTTCACTTCGTATTAGAAATGAGTGACGCATTTATACGGCTTAATCGTTATATGTTACATGCTTTTGTCTTCAGGTTCTTTTCCATTATCCAATTTAGGTTTAAAGTAATTAACACCTGCAACAGTATTTTCCTTATTTGATTCCTTATTGCGAGTTAACTCCAGGAAGAGCTGTAAAAGATCTTCTTTGTAGTTTTTCTGAACAAATTTGACATATATATACTTAACACACAAACATTGGTTATACTGGAACCAAATATGGCACTACTGCATTAAGGTGACATCACCCTTATTCAAAGGTGCATTTCTGGCCAGTCGAGTCGTCGGACTCCGATTAATTTAGCCGCCTCTAAAGAAACGATGATCTTGTTATGTAAGCGATCAATCAATTAAGCTGAGAAGCTGTCCTTGTTATAAAAGTGTTGATATGTTTCTATTTGATTCATAACATTAGAGTATGTGTGAATAATTTTTATTATACATTCATACAAACCGGATCCTTATCCAAAAATATACATACTCTTGATATCGGCCTCGGATTCTACAGATCAAGTTCTTCAGATTGGAAACTGTGTTTAACTAAAAGTTGTCAATGCCGCGTGACGTAGATGCTTTCATCAATATATATAGGCTAGTATTTACACGTCGAGGAGGTCGCAGTGACGTCGTCCGTTCAATAATTCCGGTATTATTGAACTGTTTCGGTGTGTCGAGTGTTCTGGATCAGACAGAGTTGGATTAATGGTGTCATGACTTCACTTTACCGCGCTTGACCTTTTATGTTACGGACAAATTTAAAATGTTAGGCAGTATTCTTTCAATCACTGAATTTTTACCGACGAAAACCGCATTGCTCATTTTGTTTGATTCTGATTCCGCAATTTTGTTTGAATGGTTCAAATCAGTACAATCTTTTTTAAATGTACGTGCAAACGTTTAGATATTTAATAATTTGAGAATATATTACGTGTTCAATAAGTTAATACAATCTTATGGTACAATAAAATCTGCAAACTTTTGTTATGTGGCCTTAACTTCATTTAGAGTAATAGAATTTAATGTCCAAAGTAATTTATTATCAATTGTTTGCATACCATACAGCCAAATCGGTACTGCCTTTGTCTGGCTTTTAATTTTATAGGTCATGCATGAAAGCGGACGATATTACAGTTGATTAACCAATATTAAGAACGGTGGGCTCTTTATAGGGCTATGAGTCAAGCACTTAGTCAATATGACTAACGTTTCCTTTACATTAATTTATTTCCGTTAATATAGGGATATGGTTTAATCCATTTAGGCAAGCATTGAAATACCACACAGTCTAATTTCGCAAAAGTTATACAGTAAGGTAAGGCACGCTTCGTTTACTAACGCCAAATGCTTCGTAAATGTCAAGAGTTCGTATTATTCATCCGTGTATTCATCCACACGTAAGTTACATTCGGGTAAATACTCCCTAGCAACCACTTCGATATTAAATGGAGTCTGTATTTCTTTTCTGTGTCAAAATAACGAAGAAATATTATATCTATTTATAGCTGATACTTCGTCCTTTCCCCCAAGCACTTTATCATTGTACTACATTTTCTTTTATTCCGATACGCTGAACTCTTTCAAATCAATTGATATTTTATCAGATCAAAGATCAATTGCCAATACCGTCTGAATTGCTTCAATTAAAATGTCCTCAACGACATTCACCATTACATCAGTATTACAAAAACTAATGGTTCCAATCTAGTCCACTTTATTCCCTTTATAAATAGTCGGCATTCATTCATAGTTCGTGCATTCTTGTGGCCTTATCAATTGAATGCTATAATTGTCACGACGATGCATAAGGGTACTTTGTTATTGAAATACGAGACTTCTATAATGTTTGATGAGGACCCATATTTGAGTTTCACTTCCTTTTTGGTTACCCAAACTGCTCTTTAACGGTTTAAAAGCTCCTCGAGAATGTTCAAGGCATTCGAAATTCGAGTCGAGAGAGAGAGTATTTGGAACAGATAATAAATCAGGTCTGGATATTGCAGATGGGCAAGAAATATGTACGTTACTCAAAGATGTCGAATTTTATATCCACATATAAAACCCAGACAGATTTTCTATACAGACTCCAGACATAACTCAGACCTATTTTTGTCGGCAGCCTCTACTGCGTATCGCAACCGCTAATTATTTTAATTTTATAACACGACTAAAATATTTATTGATAGTTAAAGTAAAACCATAAAAACACGAGTGGTTATGTGATGGAACAATTTCCTGTCGGCTATAAAAGCTTAAGTCATGACAGATTAAGTACAGTTGGAGCTGTTCGTTCACGATCAGGCGATTAATGTGAAACTGAAACTTTCTTTCTTACGTTGAGTGATATAAAACATTAATCTATTATTATTATCGTATCACGTCAGTAAAAGTATATTGACGGGTATGGACACTACTGTTATTACAGGTCATAATCTCAGGAAGGTAAAGTACAGGGAACTTGTTAATATTATTATTGCTCCAGTGCTCCTACATAATACGAAAACTAATGGAGAATTCCAACGAAAATATCTCAAAGGTTATCAAATCCAGAAATAGTGTATAAAGTCATTACGTTTGGATGGAATCGACGCATCCGTTCTATTGACGTAGGTTCCAAATCTCTGGCCTCTTTAGGGACCCCAAGTACTTACCCATTATACATTTGCCTGCTTTCTGTTAGGCATTTTCTTGTGTTCGAATTTCTGTTGCCTAGGTGATTTTATCCAACATACTTATGCCTTTTCCGAATGATTGGATTAAATTACTTTGCCTTGATAGTCACCTAACAAAGTTTTAGGGCCATAAAACCTTGCTATCGTTACTGAGATCATAAAGTGTAGCAAATCGATCCACAATAGAACCACCGCCTTACAATCGTAGTTCTTCTCTATAAAGGAAATAATATAAATCGCGAATTTAACTGTTTTTAAAGAAAGTATTGTATATAAAATAACTGACTTACTTCCGTAATAATTAAGTAACTGGTGTATGTAATCGCTACTCTGGTCCGTGCAGTACTTTCACTGGGCGAATTTATTAAATTTCACTGTCAGATATTCCATCGCTATTGTTGTTATGGCATCGGCAAGCGTGAACCAAGTGACTACCTCGCACCTAATACCAACTGTTATTCGTAGTTACGGCACAATTACTTTTTGCAATATGAATAATTTAATCTTCATTAATGACACGATTTCTACGAATGACAAGTAGGATGTGTGTAAATACGTAGCTTACGATATGTAATGTTACGCAGATATTGACACAACTTCACAAGCGCATTACGTCTTATGGCATCGTTTTAAGGAACGAATCGGCAAATCAAATGGCGAACTCGACATTGCTTTATCCATATTGATCTATCTGTACATTGGAATGACTTTTACAGTCCATAATTCATTATTAACCCTTCAGATACCGTCAATTAGAGACACAATAGTAAGACAATAGATGCGCGGCCACCGGTGGTCGCTTGGGGATTCATGAATTAAGAATGTACAGTGCGTTTCACTTAACACGTTCCTTTGCCGTAATGTTGGCAATACGGAAAAACAGTGTTGCAATATTTTTAGCAATTAAATTACTTAATATTAGGGAGATTAACTTATATTTCGTTACTTTTAACAATTGCGTTTTTTTTTTGTTTTTCTTTTTACTATTTTTGAATAAAGTATAGGGCGCTGGGCTCCATTCCGATTGTCTTGCTATTCTTTCAAGTACCGAAAATGCCATGCCACAATATCCTATCTCTCTATAACAACGTCCTTTTAGACCTGCTTTTTTTAAATAAAGTCCCATTCCTCTCATAATTCTCCAAAAAGTGTTGCAACTACCGTTAAAATCGATTTCGTTGCGCATTTCGGGGAACAATTTTGGTAGAGTAGGAAACACTTTCCTTTTTCCCTTCTTTTTTGTGTAGACAAACAGGGGAGCCAACATTACGCCAAAGGAACGTCTTAAGTGAAACGCACTTGGACGCTCTCGCCACATGCTACATCTGGGAAATGGGGTAAATATGGAGAGACATTGTGAAAGTGATAAAGATATGATGAAGCTTTTGAATAAAGCACTGTAGTGGACGTTTTTTGTGGTTTGAATCAATGTGAAACATATGAATGTATGTCCATACTTCTATTTATGTGAAGAAGTTCTAATTTTATGTTTGCGACAGCAAAGAGTATTTATATAATGCACAGACGTATCCTTCATGAATGTCATACATTATTACGTTCTATTACTACACTATGGCTGCACTCATCTCCAGATATAATCGCTGATAACGAATAGAGATCCTAGATGCATTAAAATTAACGAACAGTTGGACAATTTCAGATAACTTAAAATTCAAGACAAGTGACAACGCGTATTCAGGTAAAACGATTTAACACGACTTCACGGACTTCAAAATGTTATCGTGTAGCAATAACTTGTACTTCTCACGCGATTTGAAGAAGGTGTTTGGTAATTCTATGATGGTTAGGTACTATCTTTTACGTAACCACGAAAGATAAAGAGTTGTGTTCATCAAAAGATAAAGAAAGTGATATCTTATTTGTGGACCGTGTTGTATGTTTGCTATAAATAAGATGGAAGTTATACACAGGATCTGATGAATGACGAAGGCTACTTATTGAAAGGTGATAAGATAGTTGTTTTTGGTTGTCTTAGTCATACAAACACGTTTCCAAACTTTTAGCCGGATTTGCTTTTAAATACTTCTGTGGTCTAACTAGAATAAAAATGATTCAAGAGAGAAATTGGCACTGATGAGAAACACTGTTGCCATTGGACTTAAGTTAGAACTGGTTGGTGTTGTCGTGTTGGACAATAATAAGCCTAGCAAAGCAATCATAAATAACAATAGTGAGATAATTAACCCTTCAGATTCCGTCAATTAGAGACACAATAGTAAGACAATAGATGCGCGGCCACCGGTGGTCGCTTGGGGATTCATGAATTAATGTAATGCGTAGTGAGCAAGCAGAGTGAAACTAAATAATCCACCATACTAATACCTACTGCTCGATAAAAATGTTTCTAATTTTATACTCCTCCCCCCACTGACATAACCCAATTATTTCGGAGCTGGGGACAATGCCATCGATTATACTCGTGTACATTCTTTTTATACACTTCGTAAGTATAAAACCACAACGAACGCTACGTATTTTACAAACTAGGTATATTCTAATTCTATGAGAAAAAATGTTGCTACACTATCTGTGTGTTTATGAAAGAGAGTCATCGACCGCGAGGTGCTCAGATGCTTTTGTATCAATTTTAATCTTAAACTCATGGCCTTTCTTCTTAATAGTATTGAATTTCAAGTTCTTTATTATCAAAAGCCAACGCAATATTAGGGTAAATATTCGTCAATTATTTTCATCGTTTAACTCTTTTAAGCCCTTTCGAAGCTCGTGAACCTGATTGTCTTCTACGTGATATTGAATTCCAAGTTTTTTTTAATATTTGACACAAAGACGATAATGAGGTCTATATATTCAGATTTTTATCTTGATCGACACCAACATTATTTCCATCGCTAGCACCGTTTGCCCTTTCGCTTCCTAATACAACATTACACATACATATTACACGTATCGCCTCCGTACTAATGCCCACCTGCAGAGACAATTAATTCTCGTTACACTCCATCCTCACCTTCTGGCTCCAAGCTATTTATAACGCTTTAGGTCGCAAACTTTGCCTTGGTAGATAATAAAATCTACCTACACATGATTACCAAGACCTTTGCACACCACCCTGACCGACCAGTCAACAAGTTCCTTAAAGGTGACACTCCTCAAATAGGCATAGGTTTGTGAAAGGCGGTGACGTCAGTTTGACTTCGCCTTCCTACGTAGGCTAGCGATCTTGAAAAATACCTGTGCACTTACTTTATGATCCGAGATCGTATACATATCAAGGGAATAGCGAAATCTAGACTTGACAAAAGCACTAATCCGTTTCGGGATACAAAAGAATTTCTGCAGCATTCCTGGCAAAAATGCATACACAACAAATTGAGATACTTAATTCATGAATCCCCAAGCGACCACCGGTGGCCGCGCATCTATTGTCTTACTATTGTGTCTCTAATTGACGGTATCTGAAGGGTTAAAATTGCTTTAAATAAAGACGTCTTCTGCTCATAAATACTATGTAGCTCCAAATTGTTCATTGTTTCGATTACAATATAAGACCCTCTTTCACACACTCAAATAAAATATCCGCTTTTAGCAGTACAAAGTTCAATAGCGTCCAATTTATCACCCGCTAGTTGTTACAGTGTCGTCAACTATAAGTACCTAGTCATTGTTACGTATACCATGTGTCACAAAATTGACAAAATTGTAAACATTAGTTCATTGTCACAACATCTTTGTTTCTGTGGGTACAAGAGTGACATTTTGTTCTAGCCATAAAATCTTGTGAGTCATGCGAGTACGAGGAATATACAAATGTTTGGCAAAATTCAATTCAAGATAATGCCATAAGAAAAAGCCAAAGCAAGAGCTATTATTTGGCTTTTTGTGCGTTCTTATATTCTTATTTCGGTTGAATTGTTAAGAGATATAAGAACAATAGATTATGTAGAAAATATTTATTTATTTAGCTTTTCATGTACACGCATAAAATTAAGGACACGAAGAAGGAAATAAATAAGGAAACAGAGAATCATACAAAAGCGATGCTTATTTCTATAGAAATCTCTTCCAACATACATGCGAAAGGAGAGTTGGAAAAAAATAAAAGATGTAGACACCATAATAGATGTCTAAGATGGAATATTTTGCAAAAACCCTATAAAATAAAAGCTTAGAACAAAAACAGTCCATTATACTATCTTAAAAAATGTAAGTAAATGTTTTCTTCAAAGTGCAGACGAGTTCAACAAGCTATAAGTACTCAAATTAAAATCTATAACTCGATCTAGATGCGTTGATAAGGTCTTGTTAAATCCAATTAAAAATCTGTTAACTAAAGAGCGTAGAGATTGTGATAGATTAGCAATTTTTAAATCAAGAATAGAATTTTAACCAAACAAAAAGTTCCAAATAAAAAGATCGTACTAAAGCAAGATTTTACCGAAAACTAGGAAAACTACTGTAAATACTAATACATACAGAAGTTGTTTCATCATATACCGGTAAGATGACACTTGCTTATTGTAAAATTTTATTCAAAGCTTCGTTGTCGTAAGGAAGAAAAACAATATTGTTTGTATATTTTTTTTACAGTTTCCATAACAAACTGGTTAAAGCGTATCATCCATAAATTATTCCATATCACCACCGTCTTCATTTGTCTCTTTTGAAATGAAATCATCTTTTGTCATAATTCTTTGTTTACCCACGAATTTTCATCTATCCATTTCCAGTTATTCTTTCGTCTTATTCTTTTGTTCTTTTGTAGCTACCTGTCCTGACAAAGATTTATTTTGAAAACTTTATATGAGTCTCTAAAGTTATTCTGTTACTAATTTGAAATTCAAAGTGTACCTTTTAGAATTCCAAGTATACTGCACACAGCATAATGCTTTGAAAAATATTTCTTCCATGCCGTAATCAGACCCACAAAGAAACGCTGCACTGTACAAGCATCAAAATAAATAGGTGTTGAGTCACCAGGAAAGTTCACGTTGCTTTATCATTATGTACTTCATAAGCGTAGTTATGGCTATTTTTTATGTTCCTATTTTGAGATAAGAAGGTGTTTTTACTATAAAGAAAAAGTAAGCTAAGAATCTAAGAATAAACTGAATGGGACTTTATTTCGTAAGATCTTGTGTCAGCGCGTAATTCGTGAGGTGAATGTTTTCTCTCTTTGCTATCACGCAATGATACGCCAGAAGCTATATTTATATCTGTGTCTTCATTTGTATTGTTTTCAGAATCCGTTATATCGGCGTTATTTTTAGGGGAGTCAGCTCCCCTCTGGCTAGACAGGAGGGGATCCGCCCTACCATTATGTGATGTGTGAGCGATACTATACTCTGCAAATTCCATCAATAAAATTCGTGGTACTCGTAGGTGTTTCCAATCTACGCATTTTAAAGTCACCGCTTGTAGCTTGACCCTTTTACAATAACACTATCTATTTGTTTAGTCTAGAAAACTTATCAGTGTACTTTCACAACTCAACAAATAGATTAACCCAGTTGTAAATACCAACACTTAAAACTGAATTAACATTTATCATCGATCATTCAGTTCCGGTTTGCTTCAGGAAGGTGACACAGAATTTAAAGTCATCGGTGTTATAATTCCATATTCATTTTAATGTGAGTAAGCTGCTGACGTAACCAAAGGCGTAACTAAGATCGGCGGTAGGTAAAACGCCATGCTGATGGAACGGCCGACGGAGTTCCAACGTCCAATACTGATTAGTCATTAGAAGAACAACAATAGCAGTAATTAAGTCCCGGTAAAATGCTTGATAAAATTGTTTTGACGTCAATGACTCAGCCATAAGTATAGACTTGACCAGCCCGTAATAGAACATTGTCAATGTTACTTCAACCATGAAATTTCTTTCTGGTAGACCTGTGGTCAAAGGAAGCCGGGTCAAAATGCGCATTTACGTTTAAAAAAACAGGTTTGTGATATTTCAATTTAGTGTAGCGTGATGGGAGTAAATATTGAGAATTATCTGAAAGCTGGTTCTTATAAGGCGTCCATCCATAATCCGAATATTTCTGGAAATTAATCTCGTCTTAAGACCTGCTCCATAAATGCTGAATAACCTTTACTGAATTGGTCTATAACAAAGAACATGTATGGGGTCAATGTGTGATAAATCAGGTATTCAAACGTCTTAAGTCTAATAGCACGTTCACGATAGCGCACAGAATCACGACAATGTTTGATAATGCCAAACATTTCAAAACAATTTGTTGAAAGACGCAATATCGTCAAAACAGCAAAAACAAGAACAAATGATTTCCGAAATAAGACGTTTAACGAACCATTATAACTAAACAAAACAGTGAGTAAAACAAGTTCGAGAAAATCATTTGTATAATTGCCAGAAAAACGGCATTATTTAATAGCCAACCAAATACAAAATGATATATTCGGACATACAGAGTATGGTATCATTGCTTCTACAACTATTCACGTAGCTCGAAAACCGGATTTGGATTCACCAGTTTTGCCTAATCTGGTGTATTTGCAGTGAAATCTTGCGTATAAGGCACTGCAGCTCTTAAAGTTAGTATCGTCTACTCTCACTTGAACTGCAACAGCGAAGAAAACCATCAAGACACATTGTCACGCGTCGTTAACGTAAAAAAAAACAAACTCATGAATGAAACCTTGGCTAAACAGCTGATGCCAACTTTTTTTAATGCGGCATTGCCATTTAAACTCCAAGGCAAAACGACAATACTGTAACGACAGACGATAAACAGGTCCCTGTATTAACCAGTTCGTTAATTTGAGGACCTTGGAGCAAATGAGGGATGACCCGAACTAGCGGTTGCATATATCAGCTGCACTTATATACAGTTATTATACCATATATTTACATACCAATGACGACAAAAACAAAGCTCTTTGTGGACCTTAAAATAAAAGCAGGCGCGCCATTTTCTCGAGTGCCAATCTTACTTAAGTTTCCGGACGAGTAAATAGCAGGAAGAAAAAAACCTAAAACCATTTTACCTATTGTTTTGTTAACATTATTTCCAAGAAAAGTTTTTTCTTAAATGTCAGCTTCCCAGAAAGCCTGTCGCTTTTTTTCTATTTTCGCTTCGACTCGCGTATCAGGTGTCTCGAGCATCTTGTTTGCGCCATATGCTAAACGTGCGCATCCGTATGGTCAATTTGCTCCAGTGTCAGATAAAGCCATTAAGACATGCTTTCAAGCGAGTGCTAATTTAAAAACACTTTTAAAACTCTCTGGGCAATCTTTATCATCAAACGTTTGACCGAGCCGAGTGCAGTGTAGACTGCTGTTGGAAATACCACCGTTACAACAAATCGGAGCGGTTCTCGTTAATAGCTAAGTGTACGCTTTCCATTGCACCTTCGGAAAATAATGTTTTTAATGCACGATGTGCAAAGCCAGCGATGGGAAAAAGGGTTAGTGTTAAACCATCCAAGTTCAAGCGTCGTAGCGGTAGCAGAGTCCAGGGGCACAGCGTCTTTGAAAACAGGTTTCCCCGGTCAAGTATCGAGTGTATGGAATTGGCCATTGTACATTATTACGTATGCAGCGACTTCGCTTTAACTTTATGCCGTATTGTTTCTCCAACCGGATCTCGAAGGGCTTGTATTTGTTTTAGTGTTTCTCATTTATTTTATGCTTTCTTGCAAGTTGTTTGAAAGCCCGGTGTTTTATTGCATACGTTGTAAATACATCGATGTTATCTGCGACGCTGACATCGGCATAAGATTCGTATTTAATTGCATCAACAGGACTGTTTATTGCGATATGTTCAGATAATGCATCTTCGACTCTGTTTTGTATGCAGAGAATCTGGGAATTACCTCCTGATTAAATACTTAGTTTCAGACTTCGTGTGCTATTTAATAACGGGTTTGTGTTACGCTTTGAGATCGTGTGCTAACTGAACAGTTAACCACAGCGCGTTGTGTGGGCAACTCAAAAAGCCCTCAGTCTTTGTGTTGCGGTTGCCCTGATATTTGGCCGGAATGCACTTTGCTTAAGCGGTTAACCGAAATTCACATTTTACTTCAGGTTTACGCTGAGCGTCGTTTTGAAATCTGTCTTATGTTCCTTTCAATGCAGGTCAATTTCTTTTGAGTAGGTTTTTTTTTACCGTCATGCTTACATAAATAGGAATGCACTCGCCACCAAAATTTTGCTGCGTTGTAGGTACTTATATTGTGTTAGCTCGATGATTGTTTATTTTGTTCAAGCGTTTCAGGAAAAATATTTATGCATAAAAATAGGAACTAAATATAATATTTATTTTATACATATTAGGTAGGTACTTACTTATACTTATACGTATTGGTTTATCAATATTTGTCTTCAAAGATATCCCAAGACATAGAATAGTTTTAAAGATAGTCAGTATCGATAGATACAACAAAGATATCTTCAGATTTGGACACTTCTAAATTACCCAACATCTGTTGAATCCATCTTCACTATCACGATCCGTATTGTTTAATCCATCATTAACGGTAAAATGACGTCAGTGTCCACTGGGACTAAGCAGGCGTTAATCAGTATCGTTTTTACAGCGGTTTAGCGTTGCGTCATAGCATAGACGACACGCACCATCAACATTCAGTAGTTCAAAGACCCTTAATTAAAATCTCAGAGCGGGAACTAGTCCGCACCGCTAGAGAGTTGGAAGGGGATGGAGATGTATTGCCATCTTTCTCAGCGTCAAACATTGATGTTAGATAAGGGGAGCATATAAAGAGGTCGTTTTTCGTATCCTTAACCCCGATTTATTTTAGACAGATTCGTTACGCTTTCATGTGAAAAAATGTGTTAGATTTGTCCGTGTCGTTCGCTAAAAATTCGACTAGAAAAAGTTGTTTTCTTTGATGATGAAAGTTTAGATTTGCTTGGCAGGAGACCTTCGAATGACGTGTAGCGTACTTGTACAGACCAATGGCGTAGTTAGGAATTGGAGTTGATTAATCAAACACCGTATTAACGTCCCTAACACTCCGCTGCTCTGCGGTACCGTCAAAAGAAAAGCGAGAAGTTGTAGAGCCATCTGGGCGAAGTCATAAAATATTCAAATGAAGCTGCCTTTGCTGCGCTCATAACACGATATTTTAGGTTAGTCACATTTTTAACATAGCTGGATTAAACCGGTTAGTAAACTTCTTAGAACCAGAACAGTATTCGAAGCAAGACAGAAAAAAATAATCCAATAAGAAATCGGAAGTGACGATCGGATATCATTCTTTAACAACTTGCCAAAATTAGCACAACAGTACAAAGAATATTAACGAAACCGCGATAACTACTGCAGCGCAACCTGTTAATGCCATAATTAGAAATCGGACGGTACACCGATAAATACCGGCACGTACGGCGCATGCGCCCCGATTGAATTTGCAAAACAAACAAGTCAGTGCCGTCAGGTGCACCGTGCATATCGGATAACAGATGCTATTCCATCCCGTAAATATTATTGTGAAATCAGTGCCGTGCGCGAGATAGCCAGGTACCTAGGTACGTAGAAGTATTTCGTAGGTATTTGGTTTTCAGTTCTAGGTTAAAATAATCAATAAGATTCCTAAACAGTATTGTATTTGATTTTAACGCTTGAACGACTTCCGTCTAGTCTAATATCAATAGTACTAAGCGTTGCGTCATCGTTTTCAGTACAGCTGGAGGCCACGCATCGATAACACGCTTCGCAACGTTCTGTCCGCGTCACATTAATTATGTGTTTAAATACATTGAATTTATGTATTGTTGTAACACTTGTTACAGATACCGTGAACTCCCTGTCATTTAATCACTAAATGAGCAGCGTGACCTCAGGACTAACGGTACTAGACCAAACAAACACCGGATCGAGAGAAAGCGTTGAGGATTTCCAGCGGAGTGAAAGCAACGGTCGTCAGTGCAACCGTAGCGTCGCGTCGAGCGGACGATAACATAACCTCAACATGTCTCTCGCAATCGCATCAGCGGTAATTCTTACCAGTGCCGCGGCCATTTACTGGTACGTCAATAGACACAAGCCCTTGAAGTACATCCTCAGTGAACTACGGTACGCGCTAGACATGCAGGGCGCAGGCGCCGGAGGCCTCATCGATGACTGGGTGAACGTGTGGAGAAACAAAATTGTGTTGCCAGACGCGAGAAGGAAAATTGCCGTCGTCACTGGCGGAGCTCGCGGCATTGGAGCTGAAGTGGTGCGAGGGTTACTGAAGTCCAACATGTTTGTTATTGCTGGTGTGAGGAAACCGGAAGTCATGAAGAAGTTAGCTGATAACATGGAGAACGGGGAAAACATTGTCGCTTTCCCGTTGGATTTGCAATCTATGAAATCTGTCAAAGAATTTGCAGAGAATGTGTTGGATAGATTCCCTGTTATTCACCTTCTCGTCAATAACGCTGGGATAATGTATGGAGACTATCAGCTCACTCAGGATGGGTTTGAAAGCCAGTTAGCGGTCAACCATTTGGGCCACTTTTACCTGACACATTTGCTATTGCCAGCGCTAAAAAAGGGCGGCGCCATCGGGGAAGCAGCGAGGGTTGTAAATGTGACGTCATGCGCTCACTACCCTGGCAAGATATACTTCGAAGACATCAACATGAAGGAACATTACGATTCCACGGCGGCGTATGCGCAGGCTAAACTGGCACAGGTAAAGAAATGTTCTACTTTCTTTAAGCAACAGTATTCTAAGTAGAAACCAGTTTATTGAATCAAATTATTGCCAAGAATATTGAGTAAAATTGTCTTTTAAACACAGTTTTTGTTTGTTACAGCTTATGAGTGCCAGGTATGTGAACAAGCTGTTGGAAGAAGAAGGTTCTGCAGTGAAATGCTATGCTGTTCATCCAGGAATTGTGGACACAGATCTCTTTGAAAAAACAATGTTCAAAAAAGCTTTTCCTTGGGCCATGAAACTGTTTTTCAAGACCCCAGCTAAAGGAGCTATTTCCATACTTCATGCTTGTTTTGACAAAGACCTGGAGAAGCGGGGAGGTTTATACATTAGTAATTGTATTGAAGGAATTAGTAACAGTTTCTCAAAGAAATTGGACAATCAAGAAAGACTGTTTGAAATCTCTTGCGAGTTAGCTGGAGTTGATAAAGCTAATTTTGGTAAAGCATGAGTCTAGTCTATATTTTAGTAACTTAAACATAAATTATTCCAATACAAAAGACTTTAGATATTAAGTACAGTATAAAAAGTATTTTAATATGCATAATATTTAATAAATAAGATTGTCTTTGAATAAAATTCAAAATAAATTATTTTCGTACTATACTTTGTGAGTTTTATTACACTTTTATGTAAATTTTTAATCCTTTTGTTTATGGTGACATCTAGTGACTTACACAACTCAATAAATACATGAAAAAAAATTGTCTTTGTCCCAAATTGGTAATTTATGTGCAATAAATTGAGACCTTAAGACAGAATAAGTATTTTTTTACACCGGAGTAGATTTTTATCTCGGAAAACAATGAACAATTAACAAAAGAATAGTAAAACTAAGACTGAGGGAAATTCCAATGGTTTCTTTAACCTGTTATTACTAAAATGGTAGACGGACAATGCAGGTGTTTTGTGAACAGCATTTTATGAATGTTTTAAGACTTAAATACAGTACTAGACAACTCGTAGAAGGAAAATCTCAGTTGTTTTCCTAGTAGTATTATAATATAATGTTAGGTTATTTGATTGGCATTGATCTTTACAGTCTAAGGATTGATTTGTAACACTACGCTAAGTAGGTAAATAAGGAAGACGGACTTGTAGGTTTTTTAACACTAAGTAGCAAGTCAATACACAATGCACTAGCTTCAGCTAGTGACTTCATCCGCTAGATAGTAAAAAATATTTGACTGATAAAGTAGCATTCTTGTGGTTTTTTTTATTTAAAGATTTTTAATATGTAAACCCCAAGCGAATGCCTAGTAAGCTCTCTCATGTCTTTCTATTGCGTCTCTAATTATGAATATAAATGGTTAAAATTGGCCCAGAAGTTTTTTAATTTATTTATTTATTCATTACAAACACAAAACTTTCCTATTTAAAGTATGTAACTTATTAAAATTGACTACATAGAATTCAAATAACTACATTTTGCTAAATTAAATAATTTATTGCCTGTAGCAGAAAATAGCAATTTTAAAAGCTAGTTAATTAATTCTCCCAGTAATTAAGTAAGTGGGTACTAAATGCTTCCTAATGTTATGAGATTGTATTGCATAAAGAGTATGTCAAATCCGCCCCTAAGGCTACCCACTGACCATATTACTTAATAGAAACTTATGAGAATGCTGATCAGTGCTAATTAACATTTTTAAATGTTAACTAGCCAGTTACTATACGTATTTAAAAAAAAAAAAACAAAACTTTTTTCTCAATTTTCTTTTTTTTTAAGAGAATAAACATAAGCATCAAGTCTTTTGAACAAAACTTTTTATCAGGCGCTTTACATGCAGTGTATTTTGAACCTTTTACTAATTGCAATAAAGTACATTGTTCTATGCTTCATGGCTAATGTTATGTTATCTATGGTACAATACAAAATACAATTAGACTGAATAGTATGATTCATGTGAATGTTATGGTGACAATCTTAATAAATTAAAAATAGACTGGAACTCACCACAATATAATTATGTATGTATTTCTAAATCATTTGATTGGTTAAAATTTAAGTAGATGTTTTTCAAAATTAAATAAAAACTCACCTGCTGAAAAATCCAGAAAGCCCCTTCTTTTTCAACTTTGAGTGCTGATCCTGATCAGTTGAAGAAGGATCAGGAACCTCATCATCCTTAGAGGCAGCGGACCCAAGAGAACACTCCGACAGACTTGAAACAGTGCTTGAGAAGGACCCACCATCCTTGCCTCGGTGGTGACCACTCACACTACCCCACTGCAAAGTACTCTTAGGAGAATCACTTGTGTCACTCTTCTCACAAGTAGATATAGAGAAGTTACCTTCATCACTGAAACTGCTTTTCTTAGACAGTTTATCAATATCATCAGATGTATCCTCTACTGGTTTCTCAACCTTAGGACTCACGAAATGCAACTGTTTCGTGATTGGGTTGTAAGCAAGTTGCATGTTATCCAAGGCTTCACTGAGGCGCATCCCGCCTTTTTGACACGGCGTCGACGACATCGCGATTTCGAAATTCGAACACTGGCACGCTCAAAAATCACATCCATGTCTATGTACACAATATTTATTTACGAAAGCCATTTTCATTAACTTTAATCGACTAATTATGCACACGCGTATTTACTATGAACCTCATGAACACTGGACATCACACACAAACATTACACTAACTAATTTATTCAATTGTTTTTCTATTTTGTTTTTGTTACAATCAGTAACACTACCATTGGCGAAATCAAAACAAGGCTTTCTTATGAGATTTTTACAATGGTGTATTCTAATAAGTGAACGAGTTAGATAATAATTGATTTACTAATAATTCATTTTGTTTTTAACTTATTCATTCGTTTCTATCTAAAACAAGAAATAAACACAAAGCAACACACCCATCGCCTTTTACTTTCCACTGTAAATTAAAATTGACATAACATAATACAGTGTTGCCCGCTGAGTCTTTGATTTCCCTGATTACACTTTTTAGTGGAGTGTTGTTAGCGTGGAAATCGCTATTTTATATTGATGTTTTAATTTACTCGATCATTAATTTTTACACTACACAATTAGCATAATCCAAACCAACTCAATGATGATAAAATGATGGTAGAAGTGATTAAATCTTTCATAATATTATTGTGTGAAGAGATTGCCTCAAAGGAATATAAATTATATCCTATTCCAGGACATGATCTACCCATGTATCAAAGTTTACCTAAATTGATTCAGACGTTTAAGCGCAGAAGATTAACAAATATCACACACACATCCACATCATACAAACTTCCACCTTAACACTACTACTAATATAGTGTGATAAGATATAATATTTATTATTTAAAAAATATTTATTAAGATGGTACTACATTCGTCGCATACTAGACCTTGTTTACCCAATAAAAGTTCTATGTACAAAAAGGTGGCAACATTGAATTGTTTACGCATGTCGTTCAGAAACTAGTGACGCTATCGATGCTTAGTTTTACGTTTAGAAATGTTTAATAATACTAATGCAAAAATAATGTTAATTTATTAAAAGCATCAATGCAACATCATCCGCATTCTAGATAGTTGATGTGTCTATTTGATGCAAAAAGAATTGGAACTTATAGTATTTAAGACAGGGCATAATGAACAGAAAATAAGAAAATTAATAAACGCTAAAGGACACTCCCTGTGGGGTTCTTAGGATAAGGGCGTCACTGAAGGGATATTTGTAAGAGACGGACTGGATCAAACATTGATTAATGGGCAATATTGCGTCAACCGGATCCAAAGGTCCTACGCAACGGATACAAGATTGTTGACTTGACTGTATTACAATCTTTCTTTTTTATTCTACGTTCAGATCAACCTATAATTATATTATTTATTATTATAGTATGGAAACGTAGAGTAGAGAAAGTTATAAAAAAGCGGCCAATGCGAATGGGTGAAGTCGGGCTGTTTATTCAAGATTCAAAGTATTTATTTCAAATAAATAATTTACAGGCAACAAAGTATTTATTTTCAAAGTATTTATTTCAAATAAATAATTTACAGGCAACAAAGTATTTATTTTCAAAGTATTTATTTCAAATAAATAAATTTACAGGCACTTTTGAAATGTCAAGAAGTCAGAAAAATGGTGCTAATTGCATATTCCAATGCATTTGCGTTGTGTCTGCTGTGGATAATGATGAGTACCTATTGAGTTTATTCTTATTTTACTATATTTATTTTGTAGGGAATCGGTAAGACTAGTAAGAGCCGAAACTGCGTAAAGCGGATCCATACCCAAGTGCACCGTTGCGGGCATCAGTCGCGGGAAGCCGGGTCCCGCACCCATTGACTCTTTATCGATACGACTACATACACAACGTTAAAGTTGAACTAGTGACAATGCGCAGGTAATCATCAGGGTGTCCGCGACGGGGATCGATCGTCCACGTAAACGCACACGACGTCACTCAACCCGTGCCCGCCGCGAGCGTCCGCTTCTATCACACAACGCAGTCTAGTCCCAAGCTAAGCAGAGCTTGTGTTATGGGTACTAGACAACTGATAAACATACTTATATATTTCTAAACACATACATACTATAGATAAATTACACCCAGACCATAAACATTTGTCCTGCGTGGGAATCGAACCCACAACCTCCGGCATAGCAGTCAGGGCCACTAACCACTAGACCAACAGGCCAGTCGCGTTACGAAGTTTCGGCTCAAATAGTCGCATCAAATACTTACAGACAACAGTAAAACGATTTAAATTATCAAAATAATTTATTTCTGGTGTTTCGTTTCTACACTGAAAACATTTCAAAATACTCTGTGGTCTTTTCGATTACAACCTCGAAGGGTCTCAAGCAAACGAATATTGCTCCAATATGTAACTAATATTATAAAAATAGATTCATTATTATACAATAAAAATATTTACAATTACATAATAATAAGTTGCCTATAAATTAAACTAAGGACAAACAACCGTGCGTTTTTGGCGATTTACAAAAATAAAAAATGCCTAGCTGAAGTTTTTATTTATAAAATAAATAGTGTCTCTCCGATGTGGATACAATCCTCAACTCTTTGGTTCTTTGGATGGGCTGTTGTTTACGGCGCCCAGTTCCGGGAACAACTCCATGACGCACAGATCCAGTAGATTATAGACAAGCTGAAACAAAAGAAAGATGGGTTTAATTTTTATGATACAGATGGGACGAGAAATAATCAAAGGGGTTCAGCCCCCCTAGCCAAGTTACAACCGTTTCGCTTGCGTCGAACGCTTCGAGTTGACCTTGCCGCCAAATCTTTTGTTCTGGCCACGTGACTGAGCGTTGAGACGACGTCATTCTCGTACATTTGAAGCTTTATACTAGCGTTAACTATTGCAGATTAGCAGCTTGGCTAGGGGTACTGAATTGGGTAGCTGACCAATTCTTTTTAATTTTATAATTTGTATCAAAAGGTAACTTTATCATTCAGACAGACATTAGGGGGCACGGTAGAGCCCCCACCACGGCAATCAAAAAAGTGGCACGGCCGTTCATTCTTTTCTCCAAACAGTTCAGGCCATTTTCGATCCCCTAGAACTTCGTTGTGTATAAAAGTAGAAGCCTTAATTTTAACCAGTGCCAAGTCAATCTAGGTCATCCAGGTCCCTTAGGTACTGACTGAATATATTATGTGACTTTGTACTACGTTGATCTCACAACTTTTTACGGCAGAAGAACTGAGTAGCGTGCCTTGGTTTTTCTACAAGCTATGTTATCGATGGCGTTAGGTTTTTAGGTAAACATATTATTAAAAAGTGGATTAGTATTTTATTACGTAGATAGTGTATTTTACGAACTGTGTCACCTCATATCCTAAAATGAACATCATTCATGGATATCGTGAATTAATTATTGTACGTTAGTCATCGCCTTTATCATTCAAGTCAGTCTAGCTGATAAGGATAACACTCATCGGATATTCTTATCCTTGAGATTATAAGATGTTCAAGATAATGAAACAGTAGCCGAATAGCGTGGGTATCAAACGGTAGTCGCTCCGTAGGTTTGCGGACGATGAGCAAACGGCAGCTTGCCGTCCATCCGTCCGGTAACCGTCCGGATCGATGCCTGAGAGGCGAGAGCGCATCAAAGAAATGTCAGCAAGACCGTAGGGCCCCAGCAGGGCCATGGGTTGGTTTTCGAAAGGGAAACCCGGAGTCCTTGAACGCAAGGCAAATAGTGGCCAGGCATCATGCTGAACTGGACGCATTTGGCGCAGCCGTGAAATATGCAATGTAGATGTATTCTAGGTTTAAGTTTGTATACTATAAATATAATAGAATTGTTATCTCATTGTGTGTACCTGTGTGCCAAATAAACGTGTTTTCTTTCTTTCTTTCTTTCTAAATGGGGAACTTAGGAATGGGTTTTAGTCAGTAAAAGCCTGACACGCCTTCCCACTACGCTCTATGATGGTTTAAAAAAAAATTTTCGCTCGATCATTGAACCTTGGCGCAACTGGTGAAGTGCGAATACCACTGTCAAACCACTATCAACGCTACGTTCATTAAAATAAAGTCGAGAATTATAAATAACTTGAGAGAATTGAATATTTATTTGTTTTTCAAGTGACACAAGGTCGATATTTGTTTGGCAGTTGAGACAATCGAAACTACCGTATTGATATCGTGTTACCGGTAGGTATCGTATTTTGTCAATAATAATATTTCTTTATTAAGAACAATAACAAAAAACAGTGTCAGTTACTGCAGTATATAACGTAAATAGGAAATGAAATAACGTATCTGATGCTTTATTAACACCATATGGATTTGGGTTTATTTTTGCAACAAATCTAAATACGAATACAGGTCAGAAACGCAAATGATTGCAGTCTCCCAAAAAAAAAAAATTTTTGCATTTTAATATTCATCGTTGTCATTTAGCCACGCCCCTTGACCACTTTATCATAATCATCATATCAGCCGAAAGACGTCCACTAGGATAGGCCACCAACAAGGTAGACCGATGACCAGGGGGTCTACTCGCTACATGCGTGACGCACGGGATCGGTCGTTGTGGCGACGCTTGACCACTTACAGCATAGTAAATTAGAAAGCTGTGTTTACATTGACTAGTTACAGTTAGTTCTTCCGTCAGTGTGGACTGTCTTTTATCAATTTTAAAAATAAATAGTTTGGCCTATTTATAAAAATAAAAGTGAAAATTTGGTTCATTTTTAAAATAATTGCTTTATATTTAAAAATATTGTTTAATTTCAATGGTTTTCGTGTTGCGCCGACCCCAAAACGGGACAAGGGCAGGAAGTTAATGATGACCTTTTACGTCCCTATTTTCTTAAGGTGATATGAATATAGAAGAGTCACTTCCTCATTGTTAACAATGATTGTGCCTTCAGTTGTTGCCGTAATGGTTTCAGGGAGAGTAGACTAACACTCCAGTAAATAATTGCTTTATTGTATTTATTATTTAAAAACTTGTCAGCGAATTTGTATCTTAGTTTAGCGTTAACAGATATTAGAACATGCCTTACCATGACATGTAAAAATGCCAGTTGTGAGTAGTTTTATCCCTTCAACAATTCAGAATAGATCGTAAAATGGATCGCGTTAAGAGATCGTGGTAGGGCCTCTATAGTGGCTTTATTTTTATCCTGATATAGTTTACCTGCTTATTAAGATGTGGCGTCTGTATGATCTCGAAAGCCGTGTCGGCAGCGGCGCGCAGCCCCGGCCCGCCCAGCAGCGCGGCGCCGCCCGGGACCGCGCGCTGCAGCTGTCGCCGCGCCTGCGCGCGCGCAGCTCGCCCGTCCATGCGAGAGGACATTTGTTTTCTACCGAATAACAGTCCTGGAGAAAGAGGAAGAGGAATTAGTACTCAGGACAAAGCATTTTATAAGTAAAAAAAAGTATAAAATATTACCCACCATGTCCTAACCTAATAAGATGCGCGAGTCGTCTCTCATTCAGCAGATTCCTCAGCGTTCTGTTCAGCAGACAGTTGAAGGCGTCGTCGATGAGATCCTTCGTCAGCGCCAGCAGGGAGCCGGCCACATGAGCGATCACGCCGCGGACGCGGATCACTTTTATTACTGGAATTAGAAAGACGGTTATATTGATTTAGTCGTAGTGGTTTAGGGAGCCCCAACCTCTCATTATGTCGGATGTACGTGACTTAAACCCGAAATAGGACGGCACACTGCCGAGGAGAAAGCATACTTTACATACGAGACTATCAATAGTTAAAAAAACAAATGCCTTTTCTGTGCAATCCGGCACGAAGGACCAGCTGTGGAGCCGCTGGGTGTTCGTTGATAATAAAAAACCGGAGAAGTGCGAGTCGGACTCGATCTTTGTATGTCTTTAATACGATTTAATTTAAATAAATAGACATATCAAGTTTATATGTGGATGGATAGAGGGGGAGAGGGAGGCCAAAGAAAAGATGGATGGATTGTGTGAGAAGTGATACGAAAGAAAAGGAAGTTAATGATAGCGTGACCAGAGACAGGACAGAATGGAAGAAAAAAACGTGTTGCGCTGACCCCAAACAAAATGGGACAAGGGTAGGAAGATGATGAAATAGACGCATCAAGATTATTTACGTTTAGTGAAGTACCTAAACAGATGGAGTATAGATTGCTTTAACTATTATATAATACTCACAAGCATACATAAGACACTGCGTGAAGCCAACCACGCTGGTCTGGTACTCTGTATCCACGCTGCGCACGACAGCGGTCACGTCGAAGTTGTTGTTGAACACGCTCGCGTGAATGTTGCGCACGCGCCGTTGTCGCTTCGTTTGCACTTCTACCGCTATGTCTTCGCTCATCTCTTGCGCTTCTTCCACGTGAGACGTGCCTTGCTTTCTAGAGAGTAAAGTGGATTATGATTTTAAACAGAAATGTATACAAAGCGATATTCCTATCCCATATAAAACCAGCATCAGGCAACTACCACGTAATTGTCTGGCATGTCTGCTGAACTGGACCTATTTGGTGCAGTCGTGTTAATTTTACGCACATTGTGTTAATTTTTAATCATAAGTTTCTACATGTTGTTTCTGCAGTGTGTGTGTATCTGTGTGTGGCCATTTCTTTTTTTTCTATCGTTCGACGAAACTTTACCCCGGTGAAAAGATAATAAACGACAAGAAAATGGGTATCGAAAATTCTCTAAAATATTGTTGCAATACTAGCTGCTGCTGCCAGCAGCTTCGCCCGTGTAATAGAAGAAAATTATCCGAAGGGAAATATTCTAGAGACAAAAAATATCCTATGTGCTATTACAGGACATGATTCATTCGGGTACCAAGTTTAATTGAAATCCTTCTGCCGTTCGAACGTGACAAAGAAATAAATATACATACAATAACTATACTAAAACTAGCTTTTGCCCGCGCAGCTTTGCTACCGCTCTTACTACGCTCTACTGTACCCTACTCTACCTTACTCTACACTACTCTACTCTACACTGGTCTACACTGCTCTACCCTACTATACCCTACCAAACTTCACATAAACCATCTACTAAATAGTCCGAACAAAGCCTAAACATTTAGTTTGGATAGGTGAGCCCGTTCTTGAGTTATAAAATAACAACGAAAAGTGGCATTGTTTTTTTAATATATAGATTAGAAAGAGGAGGAGAAGAGAAGGAGAAGTTTTTTTTATAAATATTTTTTGTTTAGAACGAATAAACTCAAAAACTACTATAACACTTTTAAAAATTCATTACACAACTATCAATTTAGCTATTTAGTCATCTTAAACATACTTACAAAGCCTGATACCGCTCAATATCTGAAGACACCAACAGATTCCTCAGAAAACTCTCCAGATGTTGTCCTTTTTCCTTCCGTAACCTATGGGCTACACTCTGGTATATATTGCCTAAGTCACTACTCGTAGCGTTCATTGTGGAAGCCTGTACGACGATGGAAAAGTCACCATCTTCTGTGAGGAATATCCGGAGAAGTTCGCTGGTTTGCAGAAGACTCTTCTGTAGGAGACGCTGGAGGAAGTCTTCGTATTTGTAGCGGAGGGTTTCTAGGGGACTGTTGTCTCTGGAATTGGAGAAATGATTGTTGTCTATGAAATTTTAAAGTCTTGTAATGGTGAATATTGTAAAAAAAAAACAATAATAAAAGGTAGTAAGTTATTTTATTTTGTTTTTATTAACTGAAGAAGCAATAGGGGACTTATTATGACGTGTTAAAATATCAGTCGTTCAAGCGGGCCATTCGTTTTTTCGCTTAGAAGACTGACGTTTTAATAGGTCATGGTCCCTTTGTACTCTTTTATTCATTTTTTTAAGAATTTTAATTCCACGATTCTGCTAAAATTGCCTTGGACTTTAGCAAAACTGTTTTATGAGCGAAAGAGAGACTGTCTCTATCTTGAAGATTAATGAAATAGTTTGATCTTTTTGTGATATAACCACAATCTTTCGTTTAAAATAAAGACGGTCGATTCCGTTATTTGTCAGAACATCATGTTTATAGGTTGTGAAGTAATTTGAATCAAGATTTGTATAATATCGTACCTCCGGGAGGGCAGCGTGAGGTCTAGTAGCAGTCTGTCTCCATGGAACTCGTGCAGTTTGCTCCTCAGCAGGTGGAAGTCGTGTTCACTTCTCTCCACGCTCCAGAGGGACGCGCCCGAGCCGGTCTCCACGCGGTGCACCGTGAGCGTGAACACTCGCACCGTGCCGCGTCGAGGTGGGGCTTGCTACATAAGAAAAGCCATAATATTTACTTATTATCTTCCGCCAGTGGTTTCACCTACCTACGTAAATGCAGAAAATTATCCCAAGTACATACTCCCGGAATAAAAACCCTGTGCAATTTCAGAATTTCCTACCCGTGTGTCAAATACATACAAATCTATACACTCCTATACGTACATTTGTTAATATACAAAATTTCGTCTTTAATATTAGTGTGGTTTACATTCACTTTATACACACTCACATACCTTTTGGCCTCCCTCTCCCTCTGCATCCATCCACATATTCTATACTCATATTTTTTTGATAAATGCATTCCCTCCCACCTCTTCTCAAACAAAAAAAAAAGCCAAACGATTCACTTTCAATTACTGGCGCCACTATCAAACTTACTCTAATGTAAAATAATACTTAATTTTTCACTATATTCATTCTCGTCACTCCACACACCCAAAAATAATGACTACATAAATTTAGACTAAAATAACTCAAAAAAACTCACCAGCTTAGTCTCGACATTAGTCAACACAACTTTATAAGTACTCAAGTCGTGTCCCTTCTCCGCGTCCTCAACCGCTAGATTATCCAAATACTTCAAAATATCCATGTTATCCCCCCCATCGCCCTCCGAGTCGTCACAGTTCGTGTAGCAGTCCAGTACTTGTCCGTCTATTGTCTGTGGTTTTAGCGCCCCTTTTATTTTGTGGCCAAACTTTAGAGCCGTGTTTAGTAGCCTGTCGTGTGGTCTAAAAAAGGAAAAATATGGATAAATTATATATATCTTGCAAATTGATTATGTGTAGCTATATCAAAGGACTGAAACAGGCTGCTGCGAAAGACCGCAAAAGGCAAATTGTTGAAGGGAAGACCCGTCCGATTACAATTTAGGTTCAAGGCTAGAGTGAATAGGCTCTTAATAAACTAGTGCGCCTCACCATCAATGATTGCATCACTGCTTACCATCAGATGGGATCGCAGTCAAGCACTAGTTTATATTATTTGAAAAAAAAAACACGTCAATTTAAACTAGATGAGGCCGATGTTTCCTGGCTGACTACCCTGAGAAGAAACACCGACATAACTTTGAGGTTAAAGGTCTAATCATATCAGAACCATGCAAGTCTGAAGTGATCTTTTTAGTAAAACACAGATTTGAGTCGATCCAGACAGTGCAATAATGAAAGTAAATATGGCCTGCTGGGGTGATGTGCCGACTTCTGAAAAGGTTACCGGTGGTCCTATGTTGTCCTGAACATAGGTGTAGTTTTAATTAGTAAAAGTCTGATACGCCCTCATGCTCTACCCCTAGAAGTCTACCCTTTTTAAAAAAATACAATAAAAATTACAAATAAATACACACAGACTTACTTTTTGACCATCTGCTTTTGATACCCCACAGGTATCCTGCTTCCCAAAAGCAAAAAGTAGAACTGTGAACAATTGTATCCGCTTTAATTTTATTGATTATAAAGATAACATAACAACATACTTTTATAACAACAATGTTTATAATATTTATTAATAATTACCTCTTCACTATGTAAAAACTTAGGCAGCCATAGTTTTTCTAATACAGCATGTGACTGTCTTGCTGCTTGGTACAATGCTCGACTTGTTTGAAACCTGAAAAAATGTATTCCCAAAGTAAATTAATGCAATACGTAATGCAAAGCATATTATATGGGAAAAGATCGTCGACCACATCATCGCTTACCATCAGGTGAGATGGTGGTCAAACGCAAGCTTATTAATAATAATAATTAAAAAAAAAAAAGATTTATATTAGTGGCTAAAATAAAAGTTCAATTAAGCCAAAAGACATGAGGCCATGCCAGCAAAAAAAACTTAACCATGATTATTTGCTATCGTAGAAAATCTAGTAAATTCAGTTTCAAATTATGTCAATTTTCTTGCGAAACTTAAGACTGGCCATTAGGTTGATTTGATAAAAATTTGTAAATTATTTCACCGGTATATGTCATGGTGACATACAAGGTGTAAGGGACAGCCCTCCGCAAACTTTAAGGGCTTGCTTGGTAGACGAAACAGAATAACCTTCCACAAGATTTTTTTTTCACGAATAAATCGGCTGGTCCATACAAAGTTATAAACTTGATTGGACAGTTTGTATGTAGAGACCGATTTTTTTTTTGTTTCCTTAAAAAAAAAATTATGGTAGGTTGTTCAGTTTGGCCTACTGAGCAAACCCTTAAAGTTTTTGGTGGGCGGTCCCTTACACCTTGTATGTGGAAACTTAATAATTTCATCAACAATTTCCCCGCCATTGTTCTTTATAATTTCACTAGCTTTCCGCCCGCGGCTTCGCCCGCGTGGACTACAGTTTA
This sequence comes from Mythimna lalbum, assembly GCA_949319445.1. Classification (NCBI taxonomy): domain Eukaryota; kingdom Metazoa; phylum Arthropoda; class Insecta; order Lepidoptera; family Noctuidae; genus Mythimna; species Mythimna lalbum. The sequence continues at coordinate 2,963,499 of OX439361.1, forward strand.
TATCGCGCGGGCAGAGACCCGTACTCAGCAGTGGAATTATTCATATTCATTTATTTGCATACCATAATGTGATCAAAGATGTTACAATAAATAGGCTTAAAGCTAAGGTACATTTATGGACCCTGTAAGGGCACAGCAATTATAGGTAGTCTATGTGTTATTCCAGTGTCTCTTCTACCTACCTACCAAATTTGATCTAAATCCGTTTAGTAGTTTTTGCGTGAAAGCGTAACAGACAGACAGAGTTACTTTCGCATTTATAATATTAGTAGGGATTGATATTTTCCTCGCTAGAGAGCTCCGATAAACGCGTGCGATCGCTGCAAATCATGAAGTGCTGTAGGACGAAGCGCGGCCATCAACGCGCTATTTATGCGCGGCGCCGCAACAACTACGTCCCTGCATTTTAAATTTGTAATATCTTCGGAAATATTCACTTAAATTACATGCTGTAAAAAGCATATTGATCTACAACGTGTAACAAAAAGGGTATATACATCAAAAAGCCCTGAAGTTTACTGGTGGTATAGAATCTCTACACAAAGTTTCAGCTCAAAATAAATTACTCAAAGAATTGATACCAAATTCTTGGTATCCTTGGTATCGTATGATTCTCGAATTCAAATCATAACAAACGTGTCACAACACTACGAGGGTCAATAACATTCCACGTCACTTGCTAATACTAATAAAGACTTCTTCTGTAAATCTGATCGCCTAGTACCTCTCTTCCTAATTCTACCTAATTTCGATACGCGCGGCGCGCGCGTGAATGAAACGCTCTGTTTGCCTAGTACCTGCCTACTTAAAATTTTGCCTCAAAAAAGCAGAAGGTCACGCGAGGCAAAATATCTACAGGTGTCAGTTTCTGGATGCGACGGAAGAGGTATGGGTGCTGACCTTCATTCTGCAACACTCGCCATACCTACTTGCATATGGTTAGAGGTATACAGCGCCAATGCAGCTCGCCGAGTGCGCTAGTACCTACGTGGGTTATTTTCAAAATGCTCTAGTACGGCCTCCTCAAATTCTGGATTGATAGTGTTTGGGCGACCCCCTAAACCAGAAACGTGGAACCAGTTTGTTGCAGACGATGTTCCTTTCAGTACCTATGTTACAAAGTACTCTATGAATGTACCTACCTACTATCCGATGGAAGCCCGCCACCGAAGAAACTGTCGGCGCTCAGCTCCTTCTAGGTACCCGCGATAAATCGAGGAAGATAAAGTTCGCGAGCAGCTCGCACATTACCGGCCGTCCTCTCTTCCGACACACAACATCATCTCATAATATTCACTATTACTTAACACCATCACCATAGAAATGCCATCACACACGATTATCACAACTGCAATAAAATAATGTTTAAAATCCAAATCACAAACACCGGAACGGATAATTATGCTATGCGACTGCATCGTACGATTATTGGTCATCCACTAATGCAAAATTATATTTATTTATTTACCTAAATTTGACTTTCGGCGCGTACAAAGACGCCGCCAGTGCCGCCAAAGAGAGTAGCCGAACGGACGACGACAACATTGCCATCTCTCTCACATTAAATATTTTATCGTGTTCAATAACATTTGACCTTCTCAAAGGAATTTTTTTAGGGATCTGTGAACCGTTTTTTTAAATTATCAATAACAATTCTCGTTTCTTATGGACTCCTAGTACTTTCGCATGTTTTTCATTTATTTTAAAATGATAAATTAAGACTAAACTGTGCTACTACTGGTAATGTTTTTGTAGAATAGGCAAAAAGTTACGCAAACACCTAATTGTGCGCAAACGTATAGGTTTTTTAGAAATAAGCGCGAAAGATTTGTTGATTTGTTTATAATCTCGGGGTAAAATTAAACTCACACGCATTCACGCGGCGTCGTGAATGCGCACACTACATCTAAATAATTAATTTCTTGTTAACTAAGTACATATCCTATGTATAGCAACCGACATAAAAAGAATTAGGTACGTAAGAAAATTCATCTCGACCCTGCAAAAAGTGACAACTTATTGAAGTCCTCTAATTAAATTAAATTCAAGAACGGAACCCACTGGGAGTTTATTTGTACCAGGAGGCACATAAGTTGCTTAGAGATGATATTTGGGTTCATTTTAACAGATATGAAATCCTTTTTCGCAGCGTCTAACGCCGAGTACAAGGTTCGTTTAGATTTTACGTAGGTACCTACTTCGTTTAAATTTTTCGTAAACTAAGTATTTGTTACTATCCTATCTACGAGTACGTAAAACAATAAAAAAGTATGTAGATATTTCTTATTGTTTCACGTAAATACCAGATAGGTACCTAATTATTCCATATCCTTACGAATATAAGGGTATTCGTAAGGATATGGAATAATTACTTAGTCTACTTAGTCTCCTCTAAAAGCGGCGTGAGTCGCACGAAAAATAATATGCGCTGCGCGCTAACGAACACGGCCCTACGCGGCGCGCAGGGCCGTGAAAAAAATGTTAGAAAAAAAATGTTAAAAAAAATGTTAGAAAAAATAAACATGCGGAACCCTTTATCCACTGTTTGAAGAAATACCAGGAGTAAGAGGTTTGTTTTTAGTCATAAACAGTTCAATGACACCGATCAGCTGACTTTTTGCTAGTGATGTATTGGTTTCAGTTTGAAATGTTCGGTTTCTGGTATCATATGTATGGAATAATTCACAACTTCCTACCATGTAAACATAAGGTTAGAAAACCCTTTCCATATCGTTTGTTATCTTATCAAGAGGCCGTGCACTTGGTATGTATACCCCCTTTTTGTTACACGTTGTATAATAAATGCACAATTTATTTAATTTAAAGTACTTAATTGGATAAGGATTAATGCTGTATTGTTTAAAATCACTTCGTAAATAACCATTTTGTAGTAAAGAATAAAAAATGGTTATGGTGGGTTATCCCTAAGAGATAGACATATCGCTCATATGGTGCAACAATTACGTAATTACATTTTTAGAAATTTTACAGGAGATGCAGTCAAAGATTAATAATAATGGTTATGGCATTTTAGCGAAACTTATTACAATTCTAATTGTTGGTCAGTGGGTCGTCCTATAAATAAAATCAACGTAAATGATGTTTTGCCCGATGAAAATAGTCTTTCCGCACATTATAACATTATAAAACTTGTTTTGAAAAAAGTGTAATTACGCCGTTGTTGCACTAAATGAGCGATATACCATCGCGGACTTTTTTGTTGAACTTTTTAAGGTGGACAATACTGTAGTACATTATTTTGGTCTATCTCGTAGGGTACAGCCAGCGTTTGCAATATAAGCGCAAAAAAACGTGCTTATTTACGACATCACATTAGAAACCTCTAAATTTATCAGTGTTTCTCTACTATATTATGCATGTATTATACATATAAACCTTCCTTAAGAATCACTATCTATTAAAAAAAACCGCATCAAAATCCGTTGCGTAGTTTTAAAGATCTAAGCATACATAGGGACAGACAGACGGCGGATAGCGACTTTGTTTTATACTATGTAGTGATTTCAATAGAAACCTAGATAATATCCACAAGATATCATGTTTCCAAAAAACCTAGAGAAAGATGTGTAATAAAGTCATAATTAGTATTATATAAGAGCGGTCGTATGAAATGTACCTCGGGAAGAACGCTCTTAAATCACGTTCATTCTAAAGGTACGACAAATAAGCCACGTTACTTGTTGATACTGTTGTCGTGCTGCAGCAGCGCGTGCAGCTCCTGCGCCAGCTCGCCGAAGATCGGCAGCGGGTGGCCCACCGACAGGTACGTGCTGTACATCACTCGGGCCTGACGCAGGAGAGACTCTTCTTCTGAACTGTTGATGTCAGGGTTCAGGATTTTTGTTTGAAACGATTCTGCAAAAAAATGGATTAAATAAATACATGTCCGTGTTTATTATTGCATATTTTTTTCTACCATCAAAAACATAACTAGTAAAAAAACCAAGGTTCGCCACTCAGATCTTAGAAGAACCAATTAGGTAAATAACAAAAATTGTAATATTTTTTTTTCTTTGCAATAACAAGTCGGTTAATTTATTCAGTCCGTACTTAAGGGATCTTGATGACCTAGATTGACTTGGCAATCGGACTAAACAATCTAATTACATAATTAAATATATGTAAAGAAAAAGAAAGAAAATCATTTTATTTGCCCGAAATGGCGCAAACTTAAGACTAACATAATACATTTTTATTTTACAAACTTTTGCATAAAAAAAAATAGGTAATAATAATAAAAAAAAATGTAATAAGTATTACTTTTGATATACATGCGATTGCCAATTTCAAAACCTCTGTTTGGCACGCATATATTTCCAGGGTTGATGGCTAGTGAAGCCGAGATTTTCTGCCGTAATTAGGTCTGGCTATTATCATATATTACTAAAATACTTACTAATATCGTTGTAGAAGTTAAGCAAGTGTAGGTGGCTGGTGGTCTTCATGAACTGCAAGAACGCGAAGAAGTGTTCCTGCTCAGTTATGACGACGTCCAGTTCAATTCGCAGTAGCTTGCAGCGTTGGCTGTAAATCGATTCTGTTTGGCGGACGAATGTTTCGAGGAATTCTACCTGGAGGAGTAATAAAGAGAATTAGTTACAGCGTCTTTGAAAATATTCGAAATCCGCTTTCAGAAGCGTCAATTATCGAATATGAATAGAATATAATAAAAGTGGCAAACAACCATCACATACAATTTACCTTATAATTAGGTGTCGATGGCAACTGCGCCATAGTTTCATCTCCCGTGGCCAGGATGATGAGCGTGTTCAATATATACGGGTCCGCTAACACGTCTGTCAGTGATAGCAACACCCAGCCAGCGAATATCTCCCTTATTAACACGTGGAATACACTGGAACAAAGAAATATAAATCTTATAATCTTGTTGATCAAGATGAAATTTGTATGAAGAGCGTGTTCAGTATATACGGGTCAGCTAACACGTCAGTCAGAGCTAGCAACGCCAAGCCAACGAATATCTCCCTAATTAATACGCGAAATACACTAGATCAAAGAAATGTAGACTTTATAGTCTTGACAGTACAGATGAAATTAGTATGAAGAGCGTGTTCAATATATACGGGTCCGCTAATAAGTCTGTCAGAGATAGCAACACCCAGCCAGCGATTATCTCCCTTATTAACACGTGGAATACACTAGAACAAAGAAATATAGACTTTATAGTCTTCACAGTAAAGATGATATTAGTATGAAGAGTATGTTCAATATACAGGGTTATTTGTAAAACACTGGCAACCTCTTAGGACTATGGTAATAACATCATAAACAACAACTTTTGTTCTATGACTTTTAAAAATTTACCATATTCTAGTTATATCACACAGAAACTAAAAATTATTGAACATTCTAAATAAGTCGAAGCAAGCGATAGTACAATTGCAGAAGGGAGTGAGGATCTGGCGGGGGGTTGCTTGATGTGCTCGCGTCGCATCATACGGTATAACAAGATACAGAGTTGAAATGTGTTAGATATAAAACGAAATCTTGATTTGATTCTTTATTTGGTTTATGTATTATGTTTTATAAATAGTCATAGAACATTTACAAATAACTCTGTATAAGGATCAGCAAACAGATACAAAGTGTTTTTAGTTTTAGAAAGTTCTTGTGTGAGGCACAAATAAACATATTTTTCATCCTAAATTTCTAAAACTAATGTTTTAGACATAAAGGATGACAAAATATGTTGTGTGTGCTGAGTTGTGTGTGGAGCTTTGTGACCCAAGGGCTGGGTTTTACTTCGGACAAAGGAGATTCACCAACCGCCAGTCTTTTGGGTACATTTCCAGTCGACAACAATGCGGAGGATTATTTAATTAACTGATTATATAATTTGTTAATTTTATTGAAATATTTCTAAAATATGTTTTGTGAATGGATTTTGTCGAAATGATTTTCTTAAGTTTTGTGGATACGATAGACATTATCACAGATAAGCTAACCGGATCTTATCACGGGCTAATGAAACAGTTCATTATGATATTCGCAATCCACTTAGCATAATATTATGCTAACAACAAATCGTTAAAGTGTTAATTTAAACCTCGTAAAAGTATCATGAACATGTTAATAAGTCAATCCTTGCACTTGGCTATGCTCACAAATATAACCTTGCTTGAGAAATGAAACTAAACTAGCTGGCCCCTGCGGTTTCACACGCGTTTTTGGTTACTGCACCGATCCCATAGCTCGGAGCAGTAGCCCATAGCAGTTCCTAAGATTAGCGCGTTCAACTAAAAAAACAGTCATCAGTTTTAATAAATTACTAGCACTACGGTTCTAGAATGTTTTCATGTAAACTTTAACACCACTTAAACCGTATTTTGAGGGTAGTTTTGTTTTATTTCAAACAAACACACGCATGCGTGACGCACAGGACCGGTCGTTATGGCGACGCTTGGGGAAGGCCTATGTCCAACAGTGGACGTCTTTCGGCTGAAATAATGATGATGACACGCACTTTTGAATTGTCAAAAAGTCAGTCAGAAAAGTGAAGAATCGAACATTCCAAAGTGTAGATCTCTATCTAGAAGAACGTGCAAGAAACTGCAAAATCTAAGCGTATGCTCTGAAACCATTACCTAGAGGCAGGAAAATATTTTTTATGTATTATCCTATAAATAAACAATACTTTCCTGACTTTCTCCCTCTCCTAGAGAGGAGGCCTATGTCCCAGCAGAATAGAAAAAAAAATAGTATAGACAAGAAGAATAGTGATGATTATGCTATTTTTTTTTCTGTGGGTAAAAATCATCCCTTGGGCGGATCGGGAGATAGTGACAGAATTTTACTAACTAAAAAACCCGGTCCGTTCCTTCACCTTTCATACCGCGGTCAGACCTTCTTTTCAGAAACCGATCCAAGGCCCCAGTAGGCTTCAGCCCTGCTGGGCCACTACGGTTTGCTGCCAACTATTATGCTATACTTACGGATTGTGCAACTCATTATTCTTCAACAAATACGGCATGATGGCGTTAGTGATACACCTCAAGTACTTCAGCTCCGCGTTCCTGTTGGCCGCGGCCGGGTGGAGCGCCATCTTGGAGTCCAGCGACACGCCCGGGCGCGACGCACACACAGAGTAGTGACGTAACGCACACGGGATCAGCCGGGATGTTATGAAGCGGGCGTAGTTTATCTGAAAGAGAAGATGATTTAATTTGACAAAGGTTAAAATAAAGCTTAATTTTATGAAAAGCCAGAACTAATGTTTTGTGTAGATAACCTAATCAATAAATCACTTTCGGAAAAAAATAAGGGTTTGGATTTAACTTAATAAATCTGTTTTTTTTTTTTTTTAATAGAAGCAAGTGCGTGCGATCTTTGGTCAAGTTTGCCCCAAGAAAAAAGTAACCAGTTTTTTTTTTCATTATTGTTGATAGGCTCGGGTTTGACCACTATCTCACCTTATAGTAAGCGATGAGGTGGCCGAAGATGGAGTACGCTTTCCTAGAAGTAACCTTTTCATTCTAGACTAAAAGACCCCTAGGTTGCAGCTACCAGGAAACACAGACTCCGGCACGGAGTTCTTCTCCTTATCTGTATGCACATTAAATGTGTTCCCAAACATTTTGTACGTACGGTTGGGATTTCCACCATGTACCACAGCGCTGTACCATCAGACCACTCGATGTCTGATGGTGGAACGAGTTTAGCAGCATTAACGGCGTCTTCGACCGAGACTTGGTCCTTATCGGATGGTGACCTAACTTTAGTGTAGGCTGTATTTAAGATGACATTAGGTCTACTATATTCATACCTTAATAGCTCTCTGCAGTAAGCAAGCAGAAGCGTATCTAAGCTGGTAGCGCAGCTCATCCACAAAGAAGGGCTGCAGCGTCACCTTGCTGTACCACGAGTTGATGAACTGATCCAATATTGTATTGTAGAACTGCAATAGAAAATAATGTCTTTATAATTGTCTATTCTATGTAGTTTGATGCAGATTAAGCCGGTTGCAGAACAAGAGCTAAGCTAAGTTAGTTTAGCTTAGCTCGCATAGCTGACGCAGTCACATAGCTTAGTTCGCATAGCTTGCGGTCTGCACACAAGTATGGAAAACTGCGTCGGCTATGCGAGCTAAGCTAAACTAACTTAGCTTAGTTTTTGGTCTGCAACCGGCATTATACTTCCTTTGTAGTATCGAACCCCTATGTTTATACTGAAGATGGCCCATGTTCCAGGCTTATTTGAACTTATAATTCCAAGTCAACCCAAAGATATAACACTTCAAAGGAACCCGTTTTTTAACGGCCATTTCATAGGTTATACTTATTATACATATAGATAGCAGTGACGAAGGTTCCATACAACTCGATTCCCACCGGCTTCCCTTCAGAAGTTTAGAACACAACCACTCTCTATCGTATTTGAGAAATGGCACAATCAGTAATTATAAAACTACAAAGAAACATTACAAAACGCCTACACTAAGTATACACTATGGACATTAAATCAACAAAATTTGCTTTTCAACAACATGTTGCTTTAAAATAAGCCGCAGGCGCAATCGGCTTTTTAGCGTTTAAATTTCTATACAAGAATACGTCATGACGTCACACAAAGGTCGATGAACCTGCGCGCTCTAAAGCGCTCCGGCAAGCCGGTTTTTTTTCGAGTTATTTGATAGAGTTTTATTGAATCGGCTTAAAAACTACTAGACTGTTTTTAAAAATTCTTTCACCACTCGAAAGCTACATTATCCACGAGTAACATAGGCTAAATTTTATTTTGGAAAAAAATAGGGTTCCGTAAGATATTTGGGTTTTTCGGACACAAGGTGTAAAAAATCAACCAGAAACATTACTTATTTTGCGTACGCTGCCTGAACTATTAAAGATAGAACCGTAAAATGTTCTAATTAATTGTAGATCTTATAAATATCTACAAAAAAGTCAGCGAAACAGTATACCTATCTATGTCGAGTGAGGCACAACAACCATTTTTTTATCTAATCATCTTGATTTTTTTTTGAATTACATTTGAACGCATTTATTTTACTCATGCTATTGACCCTTATCAAAATAAATTATTTCATCACTAAGTACAGTTTATGTAGATAATATTTGGTCTTTGAATGATTAAAATTGGACGTTTGGTTTTGAAGTTATGGCGAAATTAAAATATTACGATTTATGCTGGACGGCCCAAGCGTCACCAAGGCGGGGCTCGGGGGTGCGCGTGCGGGAGGTGAGTTTAGATCTATGAGTAAGGTCGTGCGCGAAGTCTGATAATTTTCGTGCGATTTTTTTTAGATTTTGTTCTTAAAACTACACCTACGCAAAAGTTCTTCTCAGAGCTGGTTTTTTTAAACATTTTCATATATCCCTTTACAATAAATATCAACATGCGTAATTCAAAAACAAGAACGATTATCTGACCTAGCAATTATTTCTATAGAAAAACGTTCTTTACTAAAAATTAAGAATCTTCCCGGCTTTTATGTCTTAGCGCACTTTGTAAGAAAGAATAGACGAATAGCTTTAGAGTATAAGTAGTATTATTAGTACTTAGTCGATTAAGTTTTGTTTAATTTACATCATATCATCATTTCACCACAAACGGCTTTTATCAAAGCCACTTCTATTATGCTTGCAAGTAGCGTTGCCAGGCGTCCGGATAAAGCCGGACATAGTCAGGCGGTCCGGTAGGGTCGGGCGTGTCCGGCCAAATTTGAGCATTTTTGGCTTTTGTTAGGCTTTTTAAAGACCATTTTGTTTAGAATTGTCATTAGAGTTTTGCCTTACCTTGTATCGCTAGCACAAGCAGTGGACATGTAATAGTATAACAATAATATCACTTAATCTTATGGTTTTTTCATTAGAATTTAAAAAGATTTCATGAATTTTATTAGACTTAAAAAAAATGTCGGCCTTTTTGACCAAACGTCCGGCTAAATAGGATAGATTGTCCGGCTTTTCAGTTCCAAGACCTGGCAACCCTACTTGCAAGACACTGTTTCAATATCTCAGTGCTTACACGTATAGTAAAAGTGGACTGAAGATACATCTGCCTATACAAGACTGAAGCCAGGATGCCAATCACAGATTTTCGGTAAGGACTCAAGACTGCGTGCCCGCGCTCGGAGTAGGCTAGGCAAGCATTTTTTTTTTTGCTCCGGCTTACCTCTCTCAATATTTCACGCTTCGCCACTGATAGATAGGCGGTCTTATCGCACAGGGCAATTTCTTACAGACAACCTTTAGATAGACTCGACAAAAGGAGATAGATTTGTACATATAGGGTTCATTCCCGGAAATTCTCGACCCTAGAATTCCCGGGAAATCTTTGGGCTATGGTCCCGGAAAACGAGGCTCGAGAAAAGTGGAGAACTCGAGAAATCATTAAGAGCCTAAAATATTGTTAAAGAAAACTATAGTGCTTTAATCGTTTCGATAAAAATGCGTGCCGCGGTGTGACGGGGCACTGCGAGTCCCTCGTAAGCCTTCCAAAGGATCTTTGAACCCTGGATTCTGATGTATACAAACACTTAATAATAATTCTTTATATAATATAACCAACTAAGGGCCATAGAATAATCTTGAAAATAATAAACTAATACATATTGATATCATAAAACTTGAAGTGAAGGCGTCATGTTTCGCTGCGAGGTCGGTAATCTTTCCACGAAATCGTATCGACCATTTTGTAATTGTATCACGACACGACGCACGATTTTTGTTTATTAACACACACAATCATCCAAAACATCATCCACATCCAAAACTTCATCCAAGGACATCCTTCAGCCAAAACTTTCATTTGTGGATGGTCTCCAAGTGATGAGTCAACACCCGCACCACAAACGACTTAAGGGTTATGGCGCAACTCCAACTGCACAACTCTCAAATCTAAGACGCGCAAGTTTTATCCTACTGATATTATAAACGCGAAAGTTTGTATGTTTCATACATGTTTGTTACTCTTTCACGCAAAAACGAATGATTGGATTTCGATGAAACTTGGTATACGGTGTAGATCATGTCCTGGAATAGCACATAGGATTAAAAAGTATCCTTTATAATAGGCTAGCTGCAGTTAAAAATGTAATTAGTCCGTCTTTAGATTATTCAAAACTAAGGGACACGTATTTTTTTATTTGTAAATCACACGTAACTTTAATGGGCCATATCTTTTTAATTTTTTGTTTAATCGAAAAAAAAGAAAAAATACGTGTCCAATATTTTTTTACACACACACACATACGGACTAACTAAATAAAATGCAGTTATTTTGACCCTTGAAACTACCCTATTTAAGCCAAACTGTTTAAACAAGTACGAGAAGAAAAAGGTCATAAACTACAAATACATAAACACGAGAATTTCAAACACGAATTATTCCGGTTACCATATTATGCACGGTTATTAGTTCCATAGGTGCAATTAAAATCTTTGTAGTAAAAAGTCACAGATTCCTTTAATTCTAGAGCTCATCAGTCATTAGGTATTGTATAGAAGTTTAAATACTAATTAGAGCTATTATGTTTTCCATTTAAATTCATTGAAAGCCCTTCCTCCCTCCCTAGCTTGGTGCAGTTAACAAGCAATTACACAGCTCGCCCATTAATGATCTCATAGTACTTTTATACTTTTTAAAAGTTTTTTTTACTGGGTCATATTCCTGGGCATAGGTCTTCCCTTTCATTTATTTTTTTATATCAACTTTTCCACATTCTTTAAGTCCAGGGTTGATATTATAATAATTTTCATATATTCAATAATGTAAAAGTATACTCAAAATAACATATCGGTATTTTTTTTTAAATTGCATAATGTATTTATCATTCGCATATTTATAAGCATTTATAACTGTAGATTTAGCATACCACAATGCGACAAAAACAAGTTTCGTATGTTATACAATAAAAAGTTATAATGATGACATTTCAAGGTGAATAAAGAAATTACGATGCGGTCTGCGTACGCGCATTGGTTGCACTAAAACCGGTAGTCCTGTTTAAATATTTATTATATACTCAGTTGATATAATGTTTTGAAGGTATTTTGAAACACAAAATGTTCAAATGTTTTGCAATAAAAAGATGATTTATGATTATTACTCAATACCACCGCGAAAGTCTCATGCGCATCACAAAAAGGGAGGGGCCCTTTTTGTCATTTGATGCGCATGAGACTAATAAACAAATATACGTCGAAGCAAGGCATGTCGTATCGGTCACCATTGTCCGACGTGGCCTGAATATTACTGATGGTCGTCCCAATGTTGACACTTAGTGCGTGTTGCCAGTGGTGACATATGGCTCCGTAATGTGGTCGCTCACAATAAGCTTTTTTAGGTAGGAAATTGTCTTATGACTAATGAGAAGGCTTAAGGTCACCCAAAACAGAAACAGAAAGAGTTATACCCGGAGTTTCCTTATATGATCGCATCTGGAATGAAGATATACGCAGGAGAACCAAGGTTACATTGGCAGTGGATAGGGCACATTGTTCGTTCGTTATGGTGACACTTGTGGGAGGCCTATCCAACAGTGGACGTCTTTTGCGACTAAACGTGTTAATATTATTATTTTTAATGTCAATTGTTGATAAGTAAAAAGCCAAGGAAAAAATGTTTGATTAATTATTGTCTATAAATATATTAAATTTTATAAACAGTTACAATGTATAATAATCACTAATCAGGTTACGGGAAAACCTCAGTGATTACCGTAAAAATTAGTAAACCCGAAAATTATTTTAAATATTTTCGTATATCCTCAAACTGGGCAGAATAAGGAAATAATTAAATGTTATCGTCAAGAGTACAATGGCAGATAAATGAACAGAAAATTTAAATAGTTTTTTTTTTTCATATTAAAGTCTTTTAAGCTTTTTTTTAAGAGGAGCAAGCCTTTTTTGACGAATTTTAATTCATGAATCCCCAAGCGACACCCGGTGGCCGCGCATCTATTGTCTTACTATTGTGTCTCTAATTGACGGTATCTGAAGGGTTAATTGAGTTAATTTCTGGTGAAATGTATTAATTAAGGCTTTTTTTTTTGTAAAAACCAACATTTAGTAAACAGAGAATTAAATCTTAACAACTTTACCGTTAATTTCAGTCTTAATAACTGCTTTGTTTATTAATCACACATATCCATTTTTAGCAATTTATAAAACGAACAAACAAATTATAAAACGAGCTTAGTTAAAAATCATACAAATTCTTAATAACTTAACTATTATCTAGTAATTCTAGTATCTACACATTAACCATTTCGAAAATCTCTCTCTACTTCGAGACTCGAGACGTATTTGTAACAGAATTTATGGCTTTTAAAACTATTTAAAATGATACTAAATTGTGATTTAAATTGTGTTTTTTTTTATTATTAACATATAGAATTTTTAATTTGTTGAATTTAATTTATTGACATTTTGGAATTGAAATTTATTATTCTTTATCTATTGAGATTTCGGAATTTTGTTTTATGATATGAGTTTTTACCTGAAATAAATGAATTTTATTTTATTTATTTATTAAGTATTATTTTTTATTTGATAGGCTCACATTTGACCACCATCTCACCTGATGGTAAGCGATGATGTGGTTGACGATGGAGCATGCTTGCCTAGAAGTAACTAATAATTATTAATCATTGAGTAGACCTTCTGTTTCATTTCTAATGTTATGTAACAGCTGATATTCGTTACGATTGAGAGACGTACACTAATGTAGGAAGTGTGAATAAGAGGTGATCTCACAAGCTCATAATATCAATTGTTTAGGTTTGGTGTCGCCATTGCATTGTTAAGATGTTTTTGCTTAGATATTTTTTTGACCTTGGTGGATTGAGATTATTTATGTGAATATTACTTTTGTTATCTCAACTAATGAATAAAGAGTAACTAAGTTATAAAGACTAGCTTTTTCCAGCGACTTCGCCACCCTGAAAGTAGGTTTCTCCAGATAAATTTTAGATCCCTGTTTCATACCTTTAGGGAGCGAATTTTGAAAAATCCTTTTTTATTTTTTGTACATATTACCGGCAATTTGTATAAAACGGTATTCTAACCAATACCTAGGCAATGTATAGAATACCAAAAACATGTAGGTTTTAGATATTCATAGCTAGTTAGTTACCGCATTTTGTCCCACTACAGAGCGAAGGCCTCCCTCTCCTTTTTCAACACGTCGGTCTTGGGCCATTACGGGCCAGTCCCTTCGGTAGATATAATATTTATATATATCATATATTCATAGTATTATTGTTTGTTTGTTGAAGGTATGATGTACAATGACGGCATGACTAGAGACAAGTTCGTCTTCGGGTTGTGTCTGGGCGTAAACCTTTACGAGCTTCAGCGAACATATTGACGATATTCTGAATATTAGGTACGCTAACGCCACCCTGGTTGACACACTCTCGATCTTCACCATACTGTTCACAATGGGCTAATGAACGGTAAGCACACCACCTTGGGTCTGCTCATCACACTCCCAGAAATGGAGCAGGTTACCTTTGAGAATTGCGAAGAAGAAGAGAGAATTTAGAAGTGCACTAGCTTCTGACGGTTTATAAGTGCTGTAAGTTTAAGTAAAAAAAAAAAAAGAATTTTGAATTATCACGTCCTCCCCCTTCCGACAATCCTACAATAGTCTATCGTACCTTGCCCAATTCGTCCTATCGATCTCCGCGAGTGATCTTCGCGGCAGTTCAAAATGTTTGCGTGTGGACCTAGCAACGTTTATTCCTAGGTCGAGTCGTCAGTTTTTGTTGGGGTAGCCAGATCTCCTCGGTGATTCTTCTCCCCTTACCTCGACGTAACCTTGGCCGGTGTCAAGGGTAGATAGGCTGCCGGGAACTAGGGACTATTTTTTTGTTATGCTTGTCATGCAGGGGATTCGACGTACCCAAGTAGTTGGCAATCGCAGTGTGGTTGTTGCAATGGACAGAGAATGTTGCTGCCCAACTAAAAGACACACCAGGGCATAGTGTCCCTTAGTCGTATCTTACGATACACACGGTAAGTGATGAAACTGAGGTATTTTTTACATCCGACAGCTCCGCTACAGCTACAGATCTGTATTCAGCTGAAAAATATTGAAATTTTCAATCGTAAAAAGGAAAACTCACATCTTCTATGGCCTGATCCAACTGTTTGTGTATCTGGAGCCCCACCCAGGGCTCCGCTGATACGCTCGAGTCATGTCTCCCGCAATCCTTAGACCCGCAGGTCTCGCAACCCTGTAAATGCAAGACATCAATCGTAAGTACAAGAAATGAGTGATACTTTTCATGGCTCTGCCCCACCCCACTCCATTTTTGCCTGAAAGAAGCTAAACTCCATCTGTTTAGGCAGTTAACTAAAAGTAAACAATCTTAACATGTATTTTATCTAAAAATGTTTACAATTAGGTATTTATCTAAACCGATTTTAGGTAATTAGCTAAATTTAAATAATTTTTGTATGTCTTTTATACGATTCATTTTAAACACGGCGGTCAAGCGCAAACCTGTCAACAATAAAAAAAAAACACGTAAGTAACTAATTTTTTGGCGGTTTTGACATTTTAATGTCATTCGCTAGAGAATCGAAAGACACGTCGACCAATCAAAATCAAGATACGACCAATAAGACCTTTTCAAATTACGGAAAAGTAACAGCACGGAAACCGGTCATAACTGATTATGACGTTATTACACATTTTTCATTACATATTTTCGAAACACAGTATCTTGTGGATATTATCTAGGTTTCTATAGACACCAATTTCTAAATTTGTGTAAAACTAATCCAGTAAAAACCTCTGAAAATCTCCTATTTTGTATGAACTTGACACTTCATAATTTGCCTAATAATTTAAAAAGTTAAAAAAGTAATCCTCTAGAGACCTTGCAAATTTTAATAAGATTCTAAATGACGACAACTTTTTCCAAAAACTTTTAAGGGTTTAAAAAAAAAACAGCTATTTCGTGGAGCAAGTTTTGTGAAATTTTTGAGTAAATCTCGGAATTACCAAATACTAACAGAGTTTTCAGGCGTTATCTCTCTTTTTTTTGCGTTACCTTTTCGTCAAACATCGCGTTGGATTGCATTAAATGAAGTAACAAGCTTTTAAACCATTTTCGATGTTTACGATAGGCGAGAGGAAAAGGACCCTCTTAAACGGCGTTATGAAGCTTGTTTACATTTAGTTAAGTAAGTATCTAAACAGAAGGAGTTTTACTGTTATCTAAAGGGAACTTACCACTCTCTATTACTGTCTCGGCAAATGATACGTAAATATGCATCTTGAACCACTTAACCCTTCAGATACCGTAAATTAGAGACACAATAGTAAGACAATAGATGCGCGGCCACCGGTGGTCGCTTGGGGATTCATGAATTAAGTGAGATTAATACAATAGCAATTTTGCATGTTTAATTCAAATAAAACCATAATTATACAGAGTTAGTAATATTAGTTTCTGTGAAGAAAATCATTCTGTGGTTAAGCAATAACTAATAAACAATAACAAGTTACTCATTCAATAACAAATCTGAGTTGTGATGACTAAACACTCAAATGATTTAGGATTTATCATGACTCATATTAGTGGCCTTCCATTTTTAAAGATATCTATTAGGTTTCTAAACTGATTTTGGAATTCTCAAGGAGGCGTAAACATAGTCGCCTTAAGCCTATTTAGATTACTTCCTATTTAAATTACTTTTTTATTTGAATTACTTTTTTTATTTTTTGCTTTTGTGTACAGTATTGATATGCACTGTTCTTACATACTATCATATTGTAACACCTACCACTTTTTTTAAAAGAGTAACCATGGAGTTTCTTGCCGGTTCTTCTCCATAGGAAACGACCAATTTGGAACCGTGCACTAGCTTCTGACGTTTTATAAGTGCCCATGTAGGCCTATGTGAAATAAAATATTTTGACTTTGACTTTGACTTTGACTTTGAAGCAGAACTGGCGATGAATGGCCGTTACACAAACAATGAACATAGGGAAGGCCTGGAGTGAAATTAAGCTCGAAACTCAAGATCGAATGTGCACATTGTGGACTCCCTCTGTCCCATCTAGGGGACACAGGAACTTAAGTAAGGCAATCTGATTTTATTATAAGTTTAGTTTGTAAAACAGTTGTTTTTAAGATGGTAAATTGTTTTCTTATGTTTGTCAAAGCTCTTAAATTCTTACACTGATAGGAAGTTACACTAATGTTGAGCAGAGATGGAACCTATTGTAAGCAAGTTACATCTCTGCTCGGCATTAGTGTGAACTAAATTCGTTTTATTTGTCATGCTGAGCAACACAAAGAAAATTTTCAAGTAATTAACAAATTATCTAATCTACTTTTTTGATAATAATAGTTTAAAATCAGGTCAACAGGAGCTACTTCATTCAATACAAGACTTTATTGCTCGATAATAATATAATCAATGATCAAATAATTTTTATTAATGAAGGTATTATGCCTAATTATTTTTGTCTTAGTTTTATATTCAATTTTAGATTGCACACACAGACGTTTTATGTTTAAAGATGCATTATTCTTTAATGATCTGCCTGGAGAAATCAGAGATTATGAGCTGTTTGGTATATTTAAAAATATTTTGAAAAGTATGAAAATTTTAAATCTTACTTTAGATTTATAAGTTTTTAATGTAAACTTATTTTGAGTAAACCTTGTTCTTTTGAGTTATTAATTTTTTTTTTTTTTTTTTGGTGTAGAAAGGTGAATTTTTTATTAACATACATATTTACATCTTAATTATTAAATATTATAAACTAATAGGTTATTAAATTAATTAAACTTTGTTGAGTCTTTAGTCAAAAGAAAAATTAAAAACAAATAACAAACATTAACTAAGTCTTGACGTCTGAAACTAATGACTAATTAAAATGAAATTTATTATATGACTTAGTGCTTGGTAATTATAATTTGAAGATCATGCAAGAACATTAGTCAATGAATTAAATTAATATCACAAGGCAGAGAAACCAGTATCTTCTAGTAATTATTGTTTATCTAACTATTCGAAAATTGGATATCAGATAAGATCTAGGTATCTAGTCAAATGATAAGTAGAGTATGTGATTACTGATGAAGATGAAACTTAACTGGTTCCATTCCAAGTTATACCTCAACAAGCACTATTTTGTCAATTAGAAAACTGACTTGAAAGATATCATGGATGTTTAATTAAGCAATAAAAATAATTAGTGAAGTCTCTCAGCAAATTAAAAAAAAAACAACTCTAAAGGTACTTTCTTAATTACTTTTCCTTGGAAACATAATTGCCCTCGCAATAACTGCTTATCAAATGACAAGAATTGTGAATAGGGAGGCGTAAATGACCTCAATCGCGAAATAACGAGTTTTCTATTGCAAGTAAACAGTAAACAAAGAAAGCGTGCCAACTCACCCGGACAGGCGCGTCCCCTTCATCTTTATACGTCTCACCGACGAAATGGCACTTTAATTTATCAATATAATCGTGTAAAATAATCGAGTTCAGCCCGTAATAACAAGCCACACATCCCAACACATAACTAAATGCTATAGTGGCAAAGTGAAATCTGAAAAAAAAGCAATCGGTTAGGAAGATACCACTCACAGAGTATACAGATATGTAGTTATTTAATTATGCTACCTGTAAAAATATAAAACTGCAATCGCCGTACATAGAATACCGAAGTAAATAATATAATTTTTATTATCAAATTTCTCTGTAAGCTTCGTTTGACATCTTTCACTCATGGCTAAGCGAACAATGACGTTTGTTGTGACGTTTTTGGAAAATTGTTGTCAAACTTGACAACTAATGTTACCGTAACCAAATAAAAATAAAATATTGCATTAGTTAAATTGACTTTGTGATTTTCTCTTAACTCCGAATAGCTACTGAGAAAATGCAACCCGATAATCCGACACAGAAACGCAACCACAAATCCAATGATTCGTATTGATGTCTGATGATGTCTACACACCGAAGCCGCCGGCACCGTGTGTAGCCACATTTTGGTATTTTTTTATTTTATTGAATACAAGTCTATCACCATTGATTTTATTTAGTTAATAAAGGTTTTTTTTATTTAACTTTTTTCAAATTTTTTGTTACATAACTTATTAACTAATTTAGGAGTTTATTCTATAACTAACAACACATTATTCGTTCAAAACCAGTGCTATTTTATAGTACTACCTATTCTATTACGTAAAAACAATATCCACATAAAATTAAAAAAACTTTATTAATGGAATAGAGGGCCACAATCCTCAGTATTTATATGTTATAATATTATAAGGCTACGATGCCGCCAATCGATGGCGTCGCAGGAAGAAATAATAAGCGAGTGGCCTAGTCGTTCGTTATCAATTGCAATATGCCAGGATTCGGAACGCACTCAAAATGTCAATCAATAAAGTCAAAACTGTCAGTCCGCCCGCAAAAAGTAATTTATTTTCTAACCTCCTAATAATTTTTTCTTGTGAACCTAAAAAGTGATTTAGATTTCAAATATTGGATTGTTGCTGATGGAATTTACATTTTCATCTTAAAAATAATTTGTAAGTATTTCACTGTTGTTTCAATATTCATAAAAAGCATAATAAAAATACGAATTTAGTCGGAGTCGGCGTACATGAGTCGGTATTTATATAATTTATTTTAATAACACATACAACATGCACCGAGATAAATCATGAAGCCATGGAGCCTTACTATATTCTTTTGCTAGTGGTGTAGCAGGTCCTAAAGGGGCCGAAGGTGGGAAGTCATCCAGACTTTTTCCGCTCTATGGCGAGCAGGCGGGCTTGTCAGACTTTTACTGACTAAAACCACACCTACATTCCTTGCTTGCCCTACGTTCGAGGACCCTGGGGTTCTCTTTCGGACTAATGACCCCAGTAGAAAGATACCCTTTATCAAAAAAAATTGAGGGTATTTTTTAATTAAACAAAATATAGGCTATACTAGGACAGAACTGGTGCCCTTAGACTGCCAGAGGGAGTCATGATAAGCCACTAAAAAGATGGTTATACAGACAGCACAATAAAATTCCTACCCTCCTCCTCCCTACCTCCATTATCCAGAATATTTAAATCCTCCTCAATACTACTAGTTCCAACATTATGAGACACTTATCATTTACATAATTATTATTCAATTCTAAAAACTATACAAGGTTAACAAATTATCTATACTATTATCATTGTTGACATTTATTTATCAAACAATATGTCTCTTTAGTAACGAAACTAAAAAGTAACTTTACTATTGTACCCAATTAATGTAAAATGTACTTTTAATCATGAACTCTAAGAAAAGTGGTGTACCAACCATTAAATATAAACACTTTCATAGAAAGTACACCATAAGCAGCAGTAAATTTTTTGCAGGACTGGGTTTCCTCTCCCTAAATTTAAAATACTTTCCTAAAAAAAACTACGATAAAAAACAAATTCATACAACTACTGATCTATTAGTATAATTTAACCTTTCAGATTAGAGACACAATACTAAGATACATATTTGTGCTGTTATTGTCTTAGTATTGAGATTGGAATAAGAAAAACCCCTTCCAACAAAAAATGCAAACTTTTGTTTACAATGATAAACCTCTATGTTTATTGTTTCAGAAGAAAATGGCATTCCAAAGGTGTTTCCTGCAACTCTCAAAACAGTATGTATCAAGGAGTTGTCTTCTCCAGTCAAATATTAAGCAGACATACTGTGAGCTGCGCCATCAGTACAGCACCAAAGGGACGAGGCTATTCACCGACAGACACGAATGGGTGGAGGTGGACAAGGAAATAGGTACAGTTGGTATCAGCGAATATGCACAGGAATCTCTCGGAGACATAGTCTTTGCACAACTACCTGAACCTAAAACTTTGGTCCAAGAAGGAGAGGAATGTGGAGCTCTTGAAAGCGTAAAAGCAGCCAGCGAGATTTATTCTCCTGTCACCGGTGTAGTGACAGAGAAAAACACAGAAGTCGAGAAAAAACCTGCTCTTATAAACACTAACTACTATGATGCTGGCTGGTTATTTAAGTTGAAGCTGACCAAACCTGAAGAATTAAAAACGTTGATGACCGAGGAACAATACGAGACATTCCTTGAAACGGGTGTGGAAAAAGAGAAAGAAGTAGACAAGTAGGTTGTTATTTAAAAGCATTTGTTTTATTTATTAGATCTTATAGAGAATAAAGTTTGTTAAGTTTATTTGTGTTTATTTTCATGACAAATTACAGTAATTCTGAAGGATTATTAAACTTATAACCAACAATATCGGATATACATAAAAAAGTAAGGACATAAAAACAATGTTCGGACCAATCCGACCCAAGCAGGTACAGGGTTAATAATTTTAAACGAGAACAAAAACAAATGATGTATTGTGCGTTATCATTTTTATTAGTGCATTCTTAACTACAAAAATCAATGGTTAACACAAATCACTACTTTGGCATCAATCACACTCACGGTTAGTGTAATCAATATTTTATCACAATATTTCTTTTGTATGCCAACCAAAATAAGTAACAAAATAATTATCACAATTATTCCAAAAGATATCACAAAAATTATTGTACGGAGATATGACGAAATTAATGTACCATGTGAAAGAGTTCAAATGATATCTACACCTATATTTGGAGACATCACTGAAAATTACAGACTAAATACTATAAATAACGATAAATGCTGTAATGTTTATTCACATAATATTTTAATAAATTGGTGCTATTATTCCTATAAAATTAATATTTAACTAACTTGGAAAGACCACAAATATTTTTATGTGAATGTATATTTTAGGTTTAAAAATGTGTACATCTATATAATTTATGAAAAACATTTTATATTTTATAATGAACATCATTTAGGTAATTCTTGTGTTGTGTACTTTGGGCACCACAAAGTACAATGCGATTTGAGCTTTTATTAGTGTTAAATATATACCTTATGACTAGAGGTACACATAAATTTTATCTAACAATGTTTTAGGAGTTTGATCAAGTTCAAAACTGGACCATTAACCCAACAATCATATTTCATTTGTTTTAGAAATTAAATTTCTTCATTTCGGAAATATTATGGCGATTTGAAAAAGTTTTCGAAATGCCTCTTCATTTTGAACTTGATCACACATCATCTGAATTTCAATATAACAATATCATTAGTAATTATAATTGGCAGAAAAAAAGCATTTAAAATCACTGTTAAATGACAAATAATACACAATTCATTCTATAAAGCTTCATAATACGAAAGGTACAAAATACCAACGGCTTATAACAATACTCTAATGTTTCAATTATTATCAATAAAAAAAAGCATTACAAACCAATATCTTAAAAACAGCCATTCTAAATCAGATGCATTCTGATGAAAACTACATAAATATACAGAATGATACAATTTGATTAGTTTGTAGTGAGGGAGTAATGTTAACTCGTCGAGATAGCAAGTAACGAAGAACGAAGGTCGCTCTTAAGGCCGGACGCATACATTCGGTTTCCGGATTAGGTTTTCCGATCAGGAATTCAGATTCGGGATTCCGTGAGGGACCCACGGAGATAATTTCGAAACGGATGTCAGGTTTTTTTCCGTTCGAAAAAAGTAAGAACGTGTGATAAGAATTTGAATTCCTGATCGGGAAACCTAATCCGAAAACCGAATGTGTGCGTCCGGCTTTAGTTGGGAAAATCAGATTGTTCGCTAGATTTGATAGTTTCATAAACAAAACAATTGAACGAACGATGAGAAGCGTACTATGTGCAGCGAGTACTTCATAGACGCGTATTCGTCATTATAGGTACTTGGTGTACGACTGCGTGAAGCTTACATACAAAACTATGGCCTATTGTCCACAGACGTGTAGCTTCATAGACGCGACACGACACCAAGACGCTGACGCTTAGTCGACAGTTTCAAAGTTTTATTATATAAGGCGAAAATTACACGGTAGGTTTAGCCAAAGTGAAAACTTTGATTGACGAAAAACCTATCGTCTAATGCGATGACTGACATTTTTTAGTACTGATTGACGGAAACCATCATTCATGATTGATGGAATTGATTGACGCTTGCATGACCGTGTAATCGTCGTCTAAGCTTCACATCGATAACGACGCGTATACAGTAAGTCTAAGTATAGGTATTCTCGCTTTTACAATTAAGCCGGTCATATCGAATGAACTAAAGAGCGACGGATTTGGAATCTAGTTCTAGTTCGCCCGTGGGACTACCTACTGTAATGTTCTTTCACCCTAGTTCGTGAATTAAACAAGTCTTCCCTAAAAAATAATCTCAAATGTATCAGACTGTATAACAGCTTTGGCTACTACCATAGAGTTATCTAGAAAAGATTTCAATAGTTCAACATCATAGACATAGAGTAACGTTAGATGGACTGTGTCCCCAATGAAATAAAGTATATCAGCAGTCAATAGAAATATAAATATCAAGTGTTAATACTTAAACTGTAATGTCTTAGTAGCTATGAATATGTCTGGTTAAAAAGTCTGATAATATAGAATTAAGTGTAAATAATGGTAGATTATTTTCTTGAAGTGGCAAGGTCAATGAGTAATAAGGACGGCAAAAGATTTGCTCATGCCGTCTCACTCTTACGTTTAACAGTTTTAACTGCCGACGCTCACTCGCGTTTATTGCACCAGGGTCGCACATACACGACCAAATACTCCCATCTCGTTAGCTCTTCTGTCACCTATGGGGATTGAAGAGCTAAAAGAGTACCCTGTCGCAAATGCACGACCTTGGCGAATAGGACACGAAAAAACTTGCTGCGGTCGGACCACCGACGACGACGGTGGTTAAAGGATTAATGACCGTAACTACCACAAGTATTGGTGTTACATATTGAATAAGAATGAGTGTTGCCAGACTCTGATGAACTATGAGTAAAATTGGGGAGCATTAGAGAAGTTTCGAGACAGTATAGCTTCCTCCTAAATTCTTATATCAATTGTATAGAAGAATTTTCATGATCATAAGAATTCATTTTACTTGTAGAGTAATGATCTTAATTTACTTCACAATAAAATGTAAAACTCGACTTTTTACGTAATAATCTTTTCTTGCATTTTTAAGCTTATCCATCATGACCCAATTCTCTGACACACAACTCACAAAACTATTAAATTCCTTCTTAGGAACCAGCGTTATGCAAAGTTTTGAACAAATCTTTAAATCTTACATCTTTATTCGACCTTACATTTCTATACAATTGGGTTTCTTCACCTATTTTGAGTACACAAAATGGCCGCACACGTCTATGATTCCATAGATAAACGAGACTTTTTAGGACCAGAGTACATATAGTACTAAAACCTCCATCACCATATAATTACAATAAACTTCATACTACCCACATTTTTCATGGATTATTTTTGCTTCCCATCCTGTTTCTCCAGTTTGGGCTGGGTGCTTTCATAGTTTGATACCACTTTACGTTGAAAGGTTTATCTAGGGAGAGATTAGCTGTGATTTGGAGGACCTTGGACTGTGTGTTGTAGATAAATTCGCAGGGCTTTACGCAAGGTTGGTCGTTGATAGCGACCATCTTGATCGGCGGCTGGTTTAGTACTGATATCTTGTTGAGGGAAGGCACGCCGTATCCCCACCATTGAACGTTGCTGCGAATCTCTGTGTTGTTCAGAGTGAATTCTATGTGGCTGTATTTTTGTTCTTCATAAGTGTCTGGAACGAAAGAAAAGTTATAGTAATAAGTAAACATTATGTTATGGATAACTTTCTGCAATAATAATAATCGTAGTGATCGTAAGCCTGGCTTGACGTCCTGGACTCCATTGCGTTTTTTCATTTTGGACTGCTAGAGGCAACTGAAGTGGGTTTTAATCAATAAAAGTCCCTCTCGCATTCAGTATAAAAGAAATTATTTGTAATAAGAAATGGATCTATAGACGAAACTTTTTTTCATTATGGATAGGCTCGCTTTTGACCACTATCTCATCAGATGGTAAGCGATGATGTCGCCGACGATGGACACGCTTGTCTAAAACCTACTCGATCTTGATTTAAAGACCCTAAGGTTATAGCAATCAGGAAACACAGACTCTGGCAGGGAATTCCACACCTTAGCTGTACGTTATTGTCTCTGTCATAGAGTTCCTTTCGCATTTATAATATTACTCAGCATAACTTACTTAAACTGTCGCCATCGTCCCAGTACAGCTCTCCCTTGGCCTGGTTGTCTCTGTCAGGTACAACCAGCAGCTGCAGCGGGGAGCTGCGTGTGTTAGTCGTGGTCACTGGGCCCTGTACTGGTGGTTCTTGCAAGGGGATTATGCCACCGCCCTGTGGAATGAAAATTTATTATTTTGTGATCTTAATAATTAAACAATGTAAATTGTATCTGCGGCTATGGAAACTCTACATTGGACAAAAGAAATAGGTTTTGGAAGAAAAGGAGTTCTGCGGGCCGGGGAACTCCGCTACACCACCGTGGCGCCCTGCTGCAGTATGTACATGTCCTCACCTTGACGGAGACGGTCTCGTTGTCAGTGAGCTCGTAGGACTTGTCGCTGGCGATGAACTGTCCGTCCAGCACGTTGTACCAGCTCTGCGGGCCGGGGAACTCCGCACGCACCACCGTGGCTCCTTGCTCCAGGATGGGAGACACCATGACGTAGGGACCCACCATGAACTGGGTGTCTATGTCGTGGAGGTTGTTCTGTTCTGGAGCTCTGGGAAGGATTTTTTTTTTTATTGTAGTTATAAAATAGATGACAAAAAATGTGCAATGCGTCTTTGTACGGTGTGAAAAGTCTCTTTAAAATCCTTACAGTATACATCTGATGGACAAATTGCAATATGAGAACTGCAGATTAATGAGAAAAAGAAGCACATAGATTTGAATGGAGCCGTCCATTCGGTGACCTGACAAGATCAGGAAGATGATAATGACTTACTCAAAGAACAGGGGTCTGACGACAGTCTCCCCGTACACATGCGCCCTCCAGAACAGAGTGTAGTAGTACGGCAGCAGCGTGTAGCGCAGCCGCAGCGCCGAGCGACTCGCCTCCACCACCTCCGGGCCTAGCGACACTGGGTCTTGAGGCTGCAACAAACTACAGAGCTTGTGTGTGTTCCAAAACAAAACTCTAGGGTGCAATTGTTTTTTTTTTTAGTTGGTTTGTATGAAACATTTCACACCACCACTGTCCGACATGACGACTAACGTAAAACAAAAACAACGACAACAAACAAACAAAAATAAAAACAACAACAAATTTTGTATAGTGTACAATATAGAATCTATTTATCTTTACTAACTTTGCTTTCCATTTGAATAGCATTAGAATAAACTGGATAATTTTAAATATTAGTAAAGCATTACGAGGGATCACATTATGATATAAGTGTAATGTTAGTGATTATCGTCGAGGCGTTATTTAGAACCGAGCCATGGCGAGGGTCTTAAGAGAGCCGAGAACGGCAATCATTAATTACTCACGTGTATCATACGAAGTTTTTCAATACACTTGTGAAGAAAATAACTGTAAAACTAGTAAACTTTTGTGGCGGTAAAAATCTGTTTTCATATGCGCGGCCATTTTTTTCTTTTTCTTTAACTCTTGGGGTACGACTTGCGCCCATCCTGTTACGATAAATGTAATAACATTATGGCGGGGAGAGGTTGAATAATAAAGTTTTAACCACATTATAGCACTAGTGCGTAATGGTAATGAAAATTTCACAGTTTTTTTTTTTTATTATTGATAGGTTTGCGCTTGACCGCTATCTCACGTTTGGTAACAAGTGCTCTTATATACCTAAGTGCAGTGCAATAAGAGCCACTTTATAAGCAAGTGTATTGAAAAAGAGCTTACCTTAGAACTGTCAGAGTTGTGGTTCCTGGAGAAAGGATAGAAGGCTCCGAGCTGCATCCAGCGCTTGCACAGCTCCACCGTGGTGTCGCCGCGGAACCCGCAGATGTCCGCGCCCATCATCGGGATGCCGAACAGGCTGAAGCTGAGTAGTTCTACAGACGATCAATTAGACTAATTAGAGCATTCGAGCACACGAATATTTTAATAATATCATTTTTGTCAGTGGAAGTCATGCCGAACACTGGGGTGGTTTTAGTCAGTAGGTATGAGTCTGGACAAGCGCCTAGAGGATATCAACCTCAAAAAGAATTATGACATTGAAAGGAAGGTCAAAGCAATCAGAAACATTTATTTCAAACAAACCATTTACAGGCACTTAGAATTGTCAAAGTGTCGGTCAGTCAAAACAAGTGAAACTAAATTGCACGTCACTCTTTTAAAATATGTTTTGAAAGTCATGATGAACTCAAAATGTGACGACACCGATTAAGGTAAAAAAAAGAAGGGAGATAGCAGGCCGGAAACCTTTTTGAATGAATATTTTTTATACTCTACCTACACTAATATAATAAAGTGGTAAAGTTTGTTTTATGTAGGTAGGAGTTATTCTCTGAAAGTACGATCCGTGGTCCGATTGCTAAAAATGTTTCACCGATAGTAAGGCATAAGCATAGACATAGGTGGTTTTAGGTAGGTACGCGGGTTCAGCTGCGGGCAAAAACTAGTTCGCAATGAGATTAAACACTTAAAACATAGTTTTTTACTATCCATTCAACTGATTTTGACTTTTATTGCGTTGGTCGCATAATAAATAGCAGCTGCCAGAGTAAATAGTTGGTATTGTAAACACTTTTGTTTCTAATGCCATCCTTATGCCTACGGAATAGAAGTCAAAATCGGTTGAACGGACAGTAAAAAGGATTTTTTAAATGTATAATCGTATTACGAATGGTGTATAAGTTTTTAGGTAACTTTATCATACGGCCTAGTCACTATTTCGGTTTAAGAACGCGTTTACGATTTGACGCGCATCAATTTTAGGTATAGAGTCTTACGTGCACGGCTCACACACACAGCGAAATGCGCGAAGCGGCGAAATTATGAGTAACTTGACACGACTTGATACTTGACCTTACTTTTATTTAATTTTTGCCATGTTTTTTTTTAAGTTTACTTTAATTATTTTTCAAAAAGTTCGTAACGTGAAATGGTAACAAAATTTTTACCTCGAGTGGTTTTCCACCCTTAAGAAATTTCATAAGTGTTTTGCCACTCTAAAAAAAAATCAGTTGATCGGACTGGAAGTACAGAAAAGTGATCCGATCGATTTCCATTCTGATCAACCAGTTGATCGGTTTAGTTGATCGGATAGGAAGTGCAGAAGGTGATCCGATCGAGTTCCATTCTGATCAACCAGTTGATCGGTTTAGTTGATCGGATAGGAAGTACTGATTTACTTAA
Organism: Mythimna lalbum; assembly: GCA_949319445.1. NCBI lineage: Eukaryota > Metazoa > Arthropoda > Insecta > Lepidoptera > Noctuidae > Mythimna > Mythimna lalbum. Next base: position 2,991,842 of record OX439361.1, read on the forward strand.
TTTCATTGGACAGTGATTGACTGGTAAGCAAGTACTTGCTAAAGTACCTATGTATTTTAGATTTGCGCGACAAGCTTTTTGAAAACAAATAATTAAAAACATAAGCTTATTTTATCTGCTGTATTTAGTATTTTTAACCGACTTAAAAAAAGGAGGATATTCTCAATTCGGATGTTTATATTTATATATTTTTTATGTAAGAGGTAGGTATGTTAGGGCATAACTCCGTCATAATATAGACGGATTTGCAAAATTATTTTTTGTTCGAAAGAGGTTTATTCCGAAATAGTCCCTTGTAAAGATCAGACGGGCAATTCTCGTAATTTTAAGAACGTTCACAGTCTAATCTGTCTCAATCTGTCAAAAATACCTCTAATTTCCCTACATTTTGAAAATTGTTTGACATTTGTTTGTTGCCGAGATGAGACTGCGAATAGATTTTGAATGTTTTTAATTACGAGAATTGGCCTTCTGATGATGTCGGAGAGTTGTGGGATTGGAGAGTTTCAGAGACAGACAACGGAACTCTTCAATAAATGCCAGCAAATCAACCGCAATTGCTGCTTTCGCATATTATGTATGCATTGTTTGCGTAATCACACAGTATAAGATCATGTCTGTACCCTCTAAAGGGGTACGCAGATGTGTTCAGTATACCACGGCACACCGTCATTTATCTCAAAGTTGTTATTGGGGTACCTTTAATCTTGCAAGTAAATTCGGGCAACCTTTTTTGTTTATGAATTGATTTAATTAACCGACTTAATTTAGATTAAATATTTTTTTTTTTTATGTAGGTATGTTTAGATGGATTTGCAAAATTCTGTCATTTTTTAATGGATAAGCTATGCATGCCCCAGGGGTAGTACAATATAAATTTTATGAACTTTGCTTGGCCTACCCAAGCAAAGTATGAACTTTGCTTGGGTAGGCCAAGCAGAGTTCATAAAATTTTGAAATTGATGATGTTTAATTTCCTGTCACTGTTATTCACATAGCAAGTAAAAAGTTTTAGGTACCTATATAATTTTGTTTTAGTATCAAATGGTTCTCGAAAACTAGAAAGAAAATACGTTTATTTGGCACATACATATAATACTGATGAGTACTTACAATTACTTTTAAGGTTAGGATTAGGTTCCAAACATTATTAATTGCTTCATAAAAAAAGTCGTTGGCATGACAACAAGAACAACTCAATAGATATTGTTTATCTGTCAAATTGGAATGGATTGCCATCCTAAGTGTGTTACGTAATTAGGATGCCGTACGAAGCCGGGTCAGGAGCTAGTAAATGATAAAAGAAATGAATAAAACTTACGAAAGACATAAAAAAAATATCAATTTTTATTTTTCATTATATTATTATGAAAATGACAATTATATTATTATGATGAATATTCTCGTAGTTCCATATTCCTTTTGAATCTCGTCTTAGGCCTTGGCATCTAAAACAAAAATTGTGTTATAAAAGGTATAAACTATACACACTCTTATCAGCTAGCTCTACTCGTCTATTAGTTTCAATAGCAGCCTCCAGGTCCTGGACCTGCAGGTCTCTCCATCAAGTCCGGAGGTAAGGTCTCAACATAACTAACAAAACGAGCCCAAACTCGGCACACCTAGCTCTACTGGTATACTAGTTCCAGTAGCAGTCTTCGAAGTACACCTGCAGGTCTCTCCATCAAGTCCGGAGGTAAGGTCTCAACATAACTAACAAAACGAGCCCAATAAACTCGAGACACTCACACACCTAACTCTACTCGTCTATTAGTTCCAGTAGCAGTCTTCGAAGTACACCAGCAGGTCTCTTCATCAAGTCCGGAGGTAAGGTCTCAACATAACTAACAAAACGAGCCCAAACTCGACACACCTAGGTCTACTCGTCTATTAGTTCCAGTAGCAGTCTTCGAAGTACACCTGCAGGTATCTCCATCAAGTCCGGAGGTAAGGTCTCAACATAACTAACAAAACGAGCCCAAACTCGGCACACCTAGCTCTACTGGTATAATAGTTCCAGTAGCAGTCTTCGAAGTACACCTGCAGGTTTCTCCATCAAGTCCGGAGGTAAGGTCTCAACATAACTAACAAAACGCCCAAACTCGGCACACCTAGCTCTACTGGTATAATAGTACCAGTAGCAGTCTTCGAAGTACACCTGCAGGTCTCTCCATCAAGTCCGGAGGTAAGGTCTCAACATAACTAACAAAACGAGCCCAAACTCGACATACCTAGCTCTACTTGTCTATTAGTTCCAGTAGCAGTCTTCGAAGAACACCTGCAAGTATCGCCATCAAGTCCGGAGGTAAGGTCTCAACATAACTAACAAAACGAGCCCAAACTCGGCACACCTAGCTCTACTGGTATACTAGTTCCAGTAGCAGTCTTCGAAGTACACCTGCAGGTCTCTCCATCAAGTCCGGAGGTAAGGTCTCAACATAACTAACAAAACGAGCCTAAACTCGACACACTCAGCTCTACTCGTCTATTAGTTCCAGTAGCAGTCTTCGAAGTACACCTGCAGGTCTCTCCATCAAGTCCGGAGGTAAGGTCTCAACATTACTAACAAAACAAGCCCAAACTCGACACACCTAGCTCTACTCGTCTATTAGTTCCAGTAGCAGTCTTCGAAGTACACCTGCAGGTCTCTCCATCAAGTCCGGAGGTAAGGTCTCAACATTACTAACAAAACGAGCCCAAACTCGACACACCTAGCTCTACTCGTCTATTAGTTCCAGTAGCAGTCTTCGAAGTACACCTGCAGGTCTCTCCATCAAGTCCGGAGGTAAGATCTCAACATTACTAACAAAACAAGCCCAAACTCGACACACCTAGCTCTACTCGTCTATTAGTTCTAGTAGCAGTCTTCGAAGTACACCTGCAGGTCTCTCCATCAAGTCCGGTGGTAAGGTCTCAACATTACTAACAAAACGAGCCTAAACTCGACACACTCAGCTCTACTCGTCTATTAGTTCCAGTAGCAGTCTTCGAAGTACACCTGCAGGTCTCTCCATCAAGTCCGGAGGTAAGGTCTCAACATTACTAACAAAACAATCCCAAACTCGACACACCTAGCTCTACTCGTCTATTAGTTCTAGTAGCAGTCTTCGAAGTACACCTGCAGGTCTCTCCATCAAGTCCGGTGGTAAGGTCTCAACATTACTAACAAAACGAGCCTAAACTCGACACACTCAGCTCTACTCGTCTATTAGTTCCAGTAGCAGTCTTCGAAGTACACCTGAAGGTCTCCCCATCAAGTCCGGAGGTAAGGTCTCAACATAACTAACAAAACGAGCCCAAACTCGGCACACCTAGCTCTACTCGTATAATAGTTCCAGTAGCAGTCTTCGAAGTACACCTGCAGGTCTCTCCATCAAGTCCGGTGGTAAGGTCTCAACATAACTAACTAAACGAGCCCAAAGTCGGCATACCTAGCTCTACTCGTCTATTAGTTCCAGTAGCAGTCTTCGAAGTACACCTGCAGGTCTCTCCATCAAGTCCTGAGGTAAGGTCTCAACATAACTAACAAAACGAGCCCAAACTCGGCACACCCAGCTCTTCTGGTACATTAGTTCCAGTAGCAGTCTTCGAAGTACATTTCAGGTCACTCCATCAAGTCCGAAACTAAATATGAAATTTATAAGTACATATAAGAAACTGTGAATAAAATCTTACCTTGGTTGTCCGTAGTCCGTGCAGAATGCGTGAAGGATCAAGTATGTTAGGTCAAATATTTTGTATTCGTACAGCGATCTTTTCCAATACGAGGAGCTGCTTGCAAGCGTCACAGTGTCCACTCACGACGGCGGCCGAGCGCAGACTAATATTTCATTACAAATTTTTGTGCAATAAAGCAAGACAGTGACCAGTAAAATAACCCTTATTTCAATCCAATAAGAATCACGTGTTACCGCTAAATATGCGAAAAAATAAGACTCAATTTTATTTTTTTTCTGAGCGTATTGTAACATTTTGATAGTTTTTTTTGCTACCTTTTTGAGTTGAACATGTCTACTTACATAAAATATTTTTAAATACATAAATTTATGTTATTAAATAAAAGAAAAATGTCCCTAAAGTCAGTACGATGTCGTCGAATTTGTGTGAAGAGGTAACGGAAATTATTTTTTACAATATTATAAACCAAAATTTTCGAATAAAAAATTGCTACCATTTGAAGATTAAGGAGTAATCTATCTGTGGTAATTATTAGTTACTTTTAGTTTTGTAACATTTTGCCGCAAAATGCACCGAAAAACTCCTTATTTTTTTCGGAGTCGTAAACGCGTCCTTAAGAGGCGCGCGGCGCGGCGAGCGGGGCGGCATCGGTGGGTTCAAACATTTTTATACATTTGGTCTCCCCGCTCGCCGCCTCCCGCTTAGCTACCGGTCACAGCGGTAAGGTCGTGAACGAGCCGTAACTTACCGGGGACAGTCATCTTCATGTCGTGCCAGTCGCTAGCGATGTCTCCGCTCCAGTGTCCGGTGAACTTGCCGCTACCCACGAACGTGGAGCGCGTGATTATGAACGGACGTTTTCCTCTGATTTCTGCTAGTGAACTGTGGGAGAAGAGTTTCCATGTTATTGAGATTATCTATTGTTCCGATTCTAGATTGGAATAGCAGATTTGATTCCTAAACGCAAGGAAGTTGTGCCTCTATGGCATAATTATAGAAGCCCGTGGAATGAAGCAATTTCTAGTGAGTGATTTGATCACTCAGAATTGTGTTTGAAAAAGATAAAAGAAATCAAAAAGAGCACTACGCCTTCAAAATGCACTAATAAAATACACTTGTAGTCAATGAAAACGAGACACTTGCAGCTTTCAAGTAAATCGTGTTTATTTCAAGATTTTTTTTTTATTTTTTATTTTCATCAACATTTCAGCTGAAAAACGTCCATTGCTGCATATACCAGCAATGGACGTTTTTGACGTCTCCCATGCGTAGTCATAACGAACGATCCTGTACGTCTCGCCATCAATTCATCGCGTGGAAGCCCTGATGTGATCACGCAAGGAAATTCTGAGTATAGACCATTCCATTGGCTTTTGGGTGACTTTAAACCTTTTGATGAGGCCCATTGAAAGCGACCTCATTTCAGAGCCATATGGCACAATACTAAAATCCACAATAACATGCACAATATAAATTTAACTAGCATTAACTGAATGGCATTAACTCACAAGTAAGTAGCGACGGCCTCCGTGAGCGAGTACAAGTTGTGGTTGTCGAAGTGCGAGCCCGCGAAGTGCTTGGCGTCCATGCACAGCGTGTGTGTCCGTAGTTGTGGGTCGTGCGTGTGCGGCATGTACGGGAGCTCCTCGGGCCCGCACGTACCCACTGCTGTGCCGTCGCGGAAGTTTGAAGGTTCATTCATGTCCTGGGAATGTTTAGCTCATTGAAATTTTTTAAAAGTCTCTGAGGGTGTTTTTAATATCGTGCGGGTTTCATCACGCAAGCAGTAAAAAAAATTAAAATGCAAAAAAACGCGACCCGCGTGCGTATTCCACGTATTACAATAAATACTTTTATGAAATGGACATTTGCAGAGGCAATCCCGCATGCGTGATGAAAATTGATATATATAAAAGAAAAAACAAAATCCCTGACACCTTGAGAGATTAAACCGTAACTGTCAGTAATGAAAAATGAATTTTGAAAATAATTTCTTGGACATTATAATAACCATTTTGAGCGAAATTCAGTGACCAAATCTAAATTATGTGTTGAGATTTTCCTAAATTAATCAAATGCCAAATAAAATAGTTTCTTCTTCTTCTTCTTTAGATACTGTTTTAAGATGAACACAAATAAACAGTTCCATTACTCACGATCCATGCTCCATCATAAGGAACCAGTTTATGGAAGTTGGTCATCATCTCCAGCCAATAGCTGCTGGAGTTCGGATGAGTGAAGTCTGGGAACACTGTGTAGCCGGTGTTCCACACCTGTAAGAGTTTTTATTACAGAGTTGAGACTCATTTATGTGGTGCTTAAGACAGCCCTTCCCGAGCCGTTTGTCCTCAACCATCACCCATCTAGTCCCAAACTAAGCCGAGCTCATGGTTGAGTACTAGGCAACTGATAAACATATTTATACATATATTTCTAAATGCATACATCTTTTTTATTGATATAAACTAGTGTTTGACTGCAATCCCACCTTATGGTAAGCAGTGTTGTAATCTCTAATGGTGAGGCGCACTAGTTTATATTATAGTTAAAGTACACCCAAACACAGAACAAATGATAGTGCGTATCACACAAACATTGGCCCTGGGTGGGAATCGAACCGATCTCCGGCATAGCAGTCAGGGCCACTAACGACTAGTCCAAAAGGCATGTCACGGTTAAAAAGCTGTATGTGTTGTTCAATCCAACGCAATCTTATTCAATGTTTGATAACGAGACAATGTGGAAAAAGAAAGATAAAACCTGAATACCATGTCGGCATTCAGTATTTCCGTCATTCATTCAAATATTTCGAGCCCTTACCACCGCCTTATCGTAAGCGACATCCTTATAAAAATTGCATTTTAGATCTTGAATGTAGGCTATGATTTAGTTCATAAGTTTGCATTTTCAATAGGATGTCGCTTATGAAAAGTCGGCGGTAATGGCTCGATTTCACAAAACTTGTTTCAGTCAATAGGTCCTCCTCCTTGCGTCGTATTCCTCAATGCTGAGGGTCGTGACCTCCCTGCTTCATCACTTTATCCCTTATGATGTCTTTCCATCTGTTTCTGTCTCTGGCGATGTGAAGTGCACTGAACATCGTAGAGTCAAGAGCGGTGCGGATCTTGTCGGACCAACGTATAGGGCTGCGCCCGCGGGGCCTTTTTCCATCCACTTTGCCGGTCACCATGAGCCTTTCGAGGTTGCCACCGTCTTTCCTTGCAATGTGACCGATGTGCAGTCAATAGGTATACGACATAAAAAGTACTTTTTCATTACTCATACCCTGAAAGTAGGTCTGAACTTGCCTGAGGAGCGGGCTGAAAAGTATTTCACTTTTCATCCCTAGGGAGTTTTACTTTCAACTAACAGCTGTTAAATTATTTAAAAAAAAAACTAGGTCTATCTTCTTCTATTCGTAATGAAAAGCACAATGCTTACCTCGGAGTTAAAGTTACTTATTTCGTCCCGAGAAGAAGTTGGCGGCCGAGCGTAGCGAGGTCGCTAATTCGAGGGACTAAATAAGTAACTTTCACCCCTAGTGTAACAATGTACTATTTCATCGTCATAAATATTACCTGTCCAATGAGAATCTGATTCGTCGAGTTTTTAACAAATATGTCCATTTCTACTCCGCGGTCGTACGGTGGGTAAGTACCGGGTTTTTCTGAAGCTCCTACTCCGGGATCTGAAACAAGTTACTTCAGTTATTACAGTTATGCCATGGTACTGTTACGAATTTGGTTTAATTAAAATAATATTGTAGTTGCGCGATGATTCCGTTTGGTGACGGAGTAAGAATACAATATGTCACCACTCCTTTTCATCACCAGGATTTCGTAACATGCGAATAGGGAAACATTCACTATTCAACCAGTGAAAGAGAAGGAACACTTGAAATAAAACCCTAAAAAGTCAAACCACTTTTTAGACAGATTATAAACGTTTGTAGTAGTAGTAGTAGCGATAGTTTCGGCTGTTAATTGTATAAGAAAGCATGGGTGGCAGTAAGGACCCCGAAGCTCTGACGGTTAGTCTTGTCAAGAGATACCAATTGAACCAGTCACATGATCAGATAGGCAGCCCTTTCATTTAAATCACTGGTATTTAACTGCATTCGATTAGATTAGGAGCCGACAAAATAGTAAAGAAAAGGCTAGTTAGAATTTACTTTTACTGGTAGGCTTGCATTTGACCATTATCTGACCTGATGGCTGATGGTAAGCTATGATGTGGTCGACGATGGAGCACGGTTGCCTAGAAGGAACCTAATCACTCTTGACTGGGAGTTTTACCAGGTTGCAGCTGTGACGAAAATATAGACCCTGGCAGGGTTTTCCATTCCTAGGCTATACGGAAGATGAAAGTATACTCAAAACCATTTCGTGCGTATAGGTGGGATGTCCATCAAGTACGTACTCACCAATAATCATCATATAGTGCATGCCCTCCGCGTGCAGTTCCTTCACAAACTCGGGCAAGCCGGCGAAACGCTCGGAGTCGATCGTGAAGTCGTTGTGGTCGTGCATGTAGTCGATGTCGTTCCATTGTACGTCCTGCGAACAACAGAGAGTGAGAAGTGGAAGGAACTAGCTTCTGCCAGCGGCTTCCCTTACGTAAAAGAGAAAATATACAAGGTGTAAGAGACAGCCCTCCGCAAACTTTAAGGGCTTGCTCGGTAAATGAAACTGAACAACCATCCACAATTTTTTTTTTTTCAGGTAGCGAAATTAAAAATCGGCCTTGCCATACAAATTGTCCATTCAAGTTTTTATTAACGTGTAAAAGTGTTTTTAGAAAACCTATTTACAAAATATCATTATCATTTATAATTTTGTATGGTGAGGCTGATTTTTTTTTCGTTTCCTAAAAAAAAATCTTGGGGAAGGTTGTTCAGTTTCGTCTACTGAGCAAACCCTTAAAGTTTGCGGAGGGCTGTCCCTTACGCCTTTTATAACTTATGTCACACAGTGATAAAGTAGCCTTCTTTAAAATCGGCTTAGTACCTAGTTTTTGAGTTTATTCATTACAAACATACAAAAGTATTTTTTTTCCTTTTTACAATATTAGTATAGATAGGGGAAGAATTTTCCCCAGTAGTGGGATAATTCAAGCAAACTTATACAGAGGGTGTATTATTCATACTTAAAATATTTTTTTTTCACTTACAAATGGTATTCCAGCATCTCTATTTGATTTCCACACATTTCTGGTAGCATTCAGCGTGTTGTAGTTGAACCTGAAATGAAAAACAAGCTTTGTGAACACACTCTTATAAACAAGGTAGTGAATTTTGTCTTAATTTACTGTTTTATGGCAATTGAGCTTTTTTTTTTTTCTCTCGACGGGGAAAATCATCATTGACGAAACCCGCTCTTGGGTGGAGCGGGAGACAGTGTCAGAGTCTTACTGACTAAAAACCCCGCGCCGTTCCTTCTAGCCTTCATACCGGGGCTCTAGTTTCCTTTCGGATAACCCCGACCCCGGTAGGCTTCGACCCAGATGGGCCCCTCCTGTTGCTGACAACTCCTTGAGGCGCGCGGGAACAGTGCGCGCCGTCGACGCCTTGGCTCGTTCCGGACAGTTACCGGACGATCGGACAGCGAGCTACCCATGGCTCGCCGTCCGCGAGCCCGCGTCTACGGTGGCTGGAAATCGGGATCGGAGTCCCGGCGGCGGTGGCGAGGGCGCCGTTGCCTGATGCGGTCTGCCTCCTCCTTTGCTAGCATTACTGCTTCGCAGAAGGAGGCGACCGCCTGCCACTCCTCCTCGCTCCGGACCATGGCCTGAACCAAGGCCCGGCGCGAGAGGTCTCCGCCGCCGATCGCCCCCACGAGGACACGGCGTTGCTCCGCCCAAGCAGGGCACACCTCAACTGTGTGCTCCACCGTGTCCTCCGGGCGTTCCGCACAGTGGCGGCACCCGGGCGTCTCTTCCGCTCGAATCCGATGCAGGAACCTCCCGAACTTGCCATGTCCGGTGAGGACCTGCGTCATGCGGAAGGTAAGGACGCCGTGAGGTCTTTCCAGCCACGCCTCAAAGAGGGGACTTACCGCCATAATTGTGGCGTGCCCAGCACTGGGTTGCGATAGTCGCTGACGCCATTTCACCATGAGATCCCGCCGGAGCTCTGTCCGCCATACCTCGACCTGTCGCGGTAGTGGACTTTCACCCCGGCGTTGCATCTCCACGCGCTTATCGTGCATGCGTGCAAGGACTGTTGCCTCCAGATCCCACGGTGGTAGGCCAGCTAGAAGGCTCGCCGCTTCGCGGGAGATCGTGCGGTAACCCCGCACCATCCGTATTGCCATGACCCTCTGGCAGGCGTTCAGTATGGACGCCGGTCGCTTTGCCAGCGACGGCGCCCACACCGGCGCCCCGTAGAGGGCCATGGACCGAACGATCCCCGCGTAGAGCCTCCGGCAGGAGGCGTCTGGACCCCCAAGGTTGGGCAGGAGCCGCTTGAGAGCAGCCCCGGCCCGGTTGAGCTTGGGAGCCAAACGTCGGAAGTGTTCTCCGAAATTCCATCGGCTGTCGAGAACGAGTCCCAGGTACTTCATCGTCGACCCGACGCCGATGCGAACTCCTCCTACCGTAAGTTGGGAGTCTGATGGTGGCGCATTCCGAGGGCCGTGGAAAAACATGGCCTCGGATTTGGTCAGCGCCACCTCGAGTCCCAACTCCTGGATCCTACCAACGACTATCGCAACCCCGCGTGTCGCTAGAGCGACCGCCGCCTGGTGCGACTCTCCCTGCGCTAGAACCAGCGTGTCGTCTGCGTAGCAGACCACGCTGACCCCGTCAGGGAGGTCGCCGCGCAGCACGTAGTCGTAGCCGATGTTCCACAAGGGTGGGCCTAGAACCGACCCCTGCGGAACACCGCACGACATCTCTCGACGTTTCCACTCTCCCTGGTGACCGGGGTAGATAATGGACCTGTCCGACAGGTAAGCCTCGACCACTCGACAGAGGTATTCGGGCACCCGGTGGTACCGGAGTGCCCTCCGGATCGTACTCCAGGGCAGGGAGTTGAACGCGTTGGCAATGTCCAAGGACACTGCCACGAATGGCAATTGAGCTGGTTGCTCGAGCACCGATTGTACATACGTCTGTACAACTTGGAAACCTTGAAAAAACGCTTAATTTTCATTTTGTACACACTTTTGTACGAAAATATAGGTTTTTCTATATATTGTGCTAAATATATTATTATATATATAATTTTATTAGGTACATATTTATTTTTCCGATAAAAAATCAGAAAAAGTTAAAGTTTATTTTTATTATTTTACGTAAACAGTGCAATTTTCTGAGTCAACACCCCTGGCACTCGAGGGGTTAACAGCTTTAGTTGATGTGTTACGACTTTAAGCGATCACTTATTGTAATATAATGGTCCTAAAAAAATTGGATTGCAAAAGAATTAGAACTTCGTAACATAGAGCATATTGCTTTCATAATTTGAAAATTATCTCAAATTCCGAATTCAACTACAGTCATTACCAGTTCCTATGAGTGTTACCTGCATAAATGAAATCCAAGCGACCAATAGGGCGGCATGAAGGGTCTCCCGACCAGCTCCGTGTATTGCGCCACCACATCTTTAGGAGACGGGCCCAGGAACACGAACAGGTTCAGTATACCTCCTGTTGTTCTGTAGGTTATGCCCGGCGTCGGTTGTAGGACTACATCTGTAAAATATTTGTTAGAATGAAGATAGAAGGTAGTCGTTTACTTGCTTAGTGAAGATTGTAAGTTTGCGAAAATATATTTATTTATTTATTTATTTATCTGACTTACAGACAATAGGGTAGTTTCCAGGGTCAAAATAACTACATTTTATTTAGTCCGTATTTCAGATTATAAAAAAATATTGGACATATATTTTTTCTTTTTTCGATTAAACATAAAATAACAAATAATAATAAATAATAGCCCCTTAAAGTTACGTGTGACGTCACTCCGCGGCCCCGTGCGAAAAAATACAGCACGGCGTGACGTTACACATATAATTATTGTCATTTTTGGTTTAATTTACAAATAAAAAAATACGTGCCCTTTATTTTTGAATAATCTAAAAGACATTTTTTACGGCAACTAGCCTATTAAAATATTAAAATATAACATTTGAAAACTAAAGAGGTGTTGATGTCGCAGCCGTATCGTATAGCACGCCATATTACAAGTTAGCGCGCCGGATTGAAAAACGTCGCAATGTAATGCGGCTATCTCAGGGTCAGCGGGGGTGGTAGCGATACGTTTTACAAAGCGGCGTCAGGTTTAGCTTTATTGTCTGTGTAGGGTGGTCATAAATAATAAATGTGTGTACATGTATTGTTAAATAAATAAATAAAGAACCGGTTTAAAAAAACTAACATGGTGGACATCCCACCTACACGCACAAAACGTTTTGGATACACATTCATTGTGCGTGCAGCTAAGGAATGGAATTCCTTGCCGGAGTCTGTGTTTCCTGATAGCTACAACCCGGGAATCTTTAAGTCGAGAGTGAATAGGTTTCTTCTAGGTAAGCGCGTTCCATCGTTGACCGCATCGTCGCTTTCCATCAGGTGAGATAGCGGTCAAGTGCAAACCTATCGATAAAAAAAATATAAAAAAAACTAGGGTAGTGTCGATGAAAGCCCCCAGTGGAGTGCTTATTTCTGTCTGCGGGTTTTAAAATAACCTAACATTAAGGGGACAAAGGTAGCTTTATTCGCTCGCTTTGCTTGCTCACTCAAGGCTCCATAATTCCCTTCCCCATGTATAAAATTCCGGACTAACGTAATGGGTTTATTAACAGATTATTTATTAAACTAAGCGATAGATTTGCTATCTATACATGTATTTTTTTTCAAGTAAGCAATTTACAAATTTTATATTTGTGCAAAATATTACAAGGTGCATAGGAAAAGTACTTTGTTATAAATACAATTGTGCCAACAAGTCGGTCGGACATAATTGCATATTCCAAAGCTATGGAGAAAAATGTGCAGGAAATTATATGGCGGTAGTGCACTGTAAATTACAAAAATACTATTTACATAATTCTTGTCGCTTCTATGTGAGAAAAAATTTGCTTAGCTAGCAGTTAAGAAATGACCAGTCTTAACTGACGGCGCCCGTGAACAATGTGTATATTTACAAGTGTAATACCATACCCATAGCGTTAGAATTGAGAAGAAGCATCCCGTGACTCTTGCCGTCGTGCTCCACAGCCAGGTAGAAGGGCTGCGTGCCGTAGAGGTTCACCTAACAAACAGGATTATGTGCAATTAGTATAGACTAGTAAGTTTTGTAGTTCATAAACCAATGATGAAATATGAAGATTAAATTAGTAGCAGGATAGATGACGTTGCTTAAAACACTGCCGAACTGAAATGAGACTGGGCAGGACATGTGTTATACAAGAGAAGGTCCTTGCGCGGGAGGGAAGAGGGAACACGTCAATTAAACTAGTTAGCTTGTTGCACACTGAGTA